>BTPG01000007.1:148504709-148647209 GCA_036245525.1 Semisulcospira habei
AAAATGAGAAGAATAAACGGGAAGATGATGTCGGAAGGATTAAAGAAGAATTGGAAAAAAAAAGAAAAAAAAAGAATGGAAAACAGGCACAAAAAAAACCTTCCTATACGGCAATTGCTGGGCCGGTTTAAGACTGATTCCCCCCCCCCAAAAAAACTGTTTTTTTCTCCTGAGCCGCTTGTCCTTAAGGTTACCTCTGCGAGTCCTCAAAGGAGACGGCTGCCTTGTAAATGGTGGAGCGCCAGGTGTCACGGTCCGCAGCAAGCGAAGACCACTGGCGGTGGTCGATTTGGCAGGCACTAAGTGACTTCTTGAGACCGTCTTTGTATCTCTTCTTTGGTGCCCTTCTGTCTCGGTGTCCAGTGGCAAGCTCGCCAAACAGCGTGATCTTGGGTAGGCGATGATCCTCTATCCTGGAGACATGCCCCGCCCAGCGAAGCTGCGTCCGCAGCAGCAAAGCCTAGATGCTCACAGTTCTTGCCTGTTCAAGGACCTCGACGTTGGTGACATAGTCACTCCAGTGAATGCTGAGGATGGTACGCAGGCAGCGCTGGTGGAAGCGTTCGAGAAGTCGTAGTTGGCTGCGGTAGAGGGCCCAGGACTCGGAACCATACAGCAGGACAAGACGACAGCTCTGTACACGCTGATCTTAGTGCCTGTTTTCAGCTGTTGATTGTGTCACACCCGCTTGAATAGTCGCCCGAAAGCGCTGTTCGCTTTTGCCAGCCTGCTGTCAAGCTCCTTGTCCAGCTTGGCGTCCGATGTGATGATGCAGCCAAAGTAAGTAAACTGGTGCACTGACTTTAGTTCAGACTCGCCGATGGTGATGTGGGGAGCGCAATGCTCTAACGTTGGTGCCGGCTGATGAAGGACCTCTGTCTTTTTCAGACTGACCTCGAGTCCAAAGAGTTGGGCAGCGTCTGCGAAGCAGGATGTGATGGGCTCTCTCTATGTGTGCAACGAGGGCAGCGTCATCAGCAAAAAGCAGCTCACGAATCAGTTGGTCTAGGGTTTTGGTGTGGGTCTGCAGTCGTCTGAGGTTGAACAGGCTGCAATTGAGACGATATCTGATGTACACTGCACGTTATCGTTGAGGTCCACTGTGGCCTGCTTCAACATCATGCTAAATAAAGATGGTGAAGAGGGTCGGTGCCAGCGCGCAGCCCTGCTTTACACCGTTGAGAATAGGGAATGGTTCTGAGATGTCATTGTTGAGGCTGACCTGGCCTTGCTGGTCCTCGTGTAGCTGGACGATCATGTTAAGGAACTTTGGGGGACAGCCAAGTCGCTCCAGGATCTGCCACATGCCTTGCCTGCTCACAGTGGCGAACGCTTTTGTTAGGTCAACAAACGTTATGTACAGCCCTTTGTTTTGCTCGCGGTACTTCTTCTGAAGCTGTCTCAGCACAAAGACCATGTCGGTGGTGCTCCTGTTGGCTCTGAAGCCACATTGGCCCTCTGGGAGGTGGTCTTCAGCGATGGCAGGTACCAGCCAATTCAGGAGCAGCCTTGCAAGAATTTTCCAGGCAATGGACAGCAGGGTAATTCCACGATAGTTGGAGCAGTCAGACTTCTCGCCTTTGTTCTTGTACAGGGTGATGACGACTGCATCACGGACTTCCATTGGTAGAGTTCCTTCCTCCCAGCAGCATAGAAAGAGGTCGTGGAGCTTGTTGTGCAGTGCTGGGCATCCATGTTTCCAGATCTCTGGCGGTAGTCCATCAATGCCTGCTACTTTGCCACTCTTGAGCTGGTGGATGGTTGTGAGGGTCTCTTGAGCGGTGGGCGGTTCGTCAAATTCAACCTTTACTGGGAGGTGTGGGATTTGGAAGATGACTGCTTCTTGAACAGTGCGCTCAGCGCTGAAGAGGCTCTGAAAGTAATCTGACCAGCGTTTCAAGATGGAGGTATTATCTGTGAGCAATGCCTGTCCATTAGCGCTTCGCAGGGAACTCTGTACCAGGTGCCTTGGGCCATACACTACTTTCAATGCTTCGTAGAAGCCCCTGTAGTCACCGTTGTCAGCGCAGAGCTGGATCCTCTGTGTGAGTCTGGTCCACAACTCGTTCTGGAGGTCTCTGAGCTTGCGCTGGAGACTGCTGCAGATGAGGCGGAAGGCAGACTTCTTCACAGGGCAGGAAGGCTTGGCTAGCTGGGCCTGATGGGCGGCTCTTTTTTTTTGCTAGGAGTTCCTGGATCTTTACATCGTTTTCGTCAAACCAGTCTTTGTTCCTCTTTTTAGCGAAACCCAAGACTTCTGCAGAGGATTTTGCAATAGCAGTTTTCAGTTGTTCCCAGAGTGTTTCAGGGGAGGAGTCTGCTGCGTCCGCTATGTCCTTGAGCCTGCGCTGTAAATCTGTCTGAAAGGCAGCTTTCACATCGTCACGCTGAAGGCTGGCAACATCAAGCTTTTTCTTGAGGGGGCCCCCATTTCTTGGGTTTTGGTTTGAAGTGGAGCCTGAGTTTGCAGTGGACAAGGCGGTGGTCAGTGGGGCACTCTGCGCTGGACATCACTCTGGTGAGGACGTCGTTGCGGTCCCTCTGACACACTAGGACATAGTCGATAAGGTGCCAGTGCTTGGAGCGAGGATGCATCCAGGTGGTCTTTCGACTGTCCTTCTGCCAAAAAGTAGTGTTGGTGATGACCAGTTGCTGCTCTGCGCAGAACTTCAACAGTATGCGGCCATTGTCATTGCAGTTCCCGACGTCATGCTTGCCGAGGACTCCTTTCCAGGCTTCAGAGTCCTGGCCCACTCTGGCGTTGAAGTCGCCAAGGATGATGACTTTGTCGTCTGCAGGGGTGCTCTGTAGGAGGCTGCGCAGGTCAGTGTAGAACTTGTCCTTTTCTGCAGGCTCTGCCAGGAGGTTTGGGGAGTACACACTGAGAAGGGTGACGTGTTGCTGGTGTCTCAGTGGGAGGCGTATGGACATGATGCGGTCTGAGTGACCCGTTGGTAGGTTTTCCAGCTTAGTCGCAAAGGAGGTCTTGACCATGAAACCCACGCCTGAGAGACGTCTTTCTGTTGCTGGCCTGCCTGACCAGTAGAGGGTGTAGCCAGCGCCAAGTTCTTGGAGGCTGCCTTCGTCCGGAAAGCGTACTTCGCTGAGTGCAGCGATGTTTAACCTCCGCAATTCATGGGCAATGAGGGCGGAGCGACGTTCAGGGCGTCCTCTGTCTGCTGTGTCAAGCATGGTTCGGATGTTCCCGCATGCTACGTTGAGTCCGGTCGTGGTCGTCATGAGAGTGAATCCGTTATTCTTTCTTGTTTTCTGACCGCAGGAGAAGATGCCCGTTGAACGCGGTTAGCCAACTGGGGTTGTGAGGGACGAGCTTTTGTTAGGCCACCTTTTCTAGGCCCCTCTCTGTGTGGAGCAAGCAGTGCTGTCCCTAGAAAAGGCTGCTTGGTCGTTCAGGGTGTGCCGAGTGATGTTGTCATCCCCAGGTCAACATCAGGCGACCAATATCCTGAACCGCCTGCATGCAGGTTTGAGACTGCGGCTTCCAGTGACATCTTTCACCTGCCGTTTCGCCCCTCGCCGTCGCTACAGGACTTGGAATGGTCGGTGTCATGGTCCGTGGACGTTTCCTAAAGCCTGCGCGGTGGAGCTTTTTGGTGGAGTGCAGTGTGCGCAGGTTGGTGGTTAGTTCGGGTTTTAACGTCCACAGCACCGAGGTGATCATGGACGGCCCTGGCGGACGTGTTATGGGGGACAGGGAAATCTATTGCCTATGGAGTTCGACCTGAACACTGATCAACTCAGGCGCACTCCAACTGTGCTACTTTGATTTACCAGGACCCTTCAACAAACATACAGTACTGGCCCCACCCTTTAAACCCTTGGTTCGTCTGCCATGGCCTAGCACGCTGGGACGATGACATCGAGGTCCTCGGGTCGTATTTTTTATATCAGACTGTCCTTGTCCTAGTCTCAGGCTCAAAAACCTTCCCCGGAGACACGGGGGCTTTGATTTCAGGGTTTTCCTTCCTTAGCTTTTCCGCAGCCAAGCGGCCAGGCCTGCAAGGCAGCAGGACAATGATTAATTTTCGAGGTTCTCTCCTCTAGATCCGCCGTGTTTAGCCTGGTGGCTAGTGCTGCTCAGTTTTGGGGGTCACCTCGGAGACGATTTGGCCAGGGACCACGCACGGGCGGTCTTGGGATAGATGGATGCAATGCTAGCCCGGAGGGATTACACATGAGGGTGCCTCGCGAAGGTCAAGAGGCCCTAGACTAGGGTGTTCCCGGGGGAGGCGCTGTAAGAGTTCCCCACTACCCGCACCACCAACGCAACTCGTCCCCTGGGTCCCCCACCTTTTGAGTCAGGCAGAGACCCCTTGACCCCATATATATCTAATGCACAAGAAATCCAACCTTTGCCTCAGATCAGCATGCTGAAGCACCAGGGCTGTGTTGGAACCTTATGCTTGCCTAGGGTTATGAACGCCCTGCATTCATAGTATTGAGCAAGCTAGGGTTGTACAACTGGACTAAGGTTAAATCCTATAGTGCCAGTTCATCAGATGATCGTCTTGTTTTATACCTGCGTATATATCTGTGAGGTGGTGATTGGGTGCCTGATAGGCGGGGGCAGGGGATCTAACTGTTTGACTGTCCAGCGATGAGTGATTCCCCTTGGTTTGTGTACAATTCTGCCAGCGCTAGCCTCACCTATCTGGTTTGTGAGTAAGCCATTTCCTTGTTTTTTTTTTAATCATTTTTTGAAAATGGAACCTGAATTTTCAACTGGTCCTTAACTTTTTGTGAAGTCTGTACATAATCAGGTGAACACTGATTTTATTATTATAAGCGCACATTTGTGAAACTGTTGTAAAATCTGAATCAGCATCTATATGAAAATGAAAAATGTGTTTGTGTCTTTTGCTATTTTATTCTGCGCACACACACTTACAAAGCTAAAATTTATTCTTTGAGTCTGACTGACAATAGAAAATAATTTATTACTTGAACAATTGTTCCAAATGATGAGCGAACTTCAACTGTTGAATTTCATGGACATAGTCTTTTCAGCTAAGTGCAATATATTGTAAAGCTCAATATGTAATGTGTCGTTAGCATCGTAAAGAATCCAACCACAATTAATGTAATGCAGACTATTCAACACGTATGACTGTGGAATGGAAACAGGACTGACGCATCAAGAAATAGAATTTCCGCTGTAGTGTTAGAACTACAAACAATTGTAGGGTGTTTTTTTTTTTTTTTTTTTTTTTTTTTTGTTTTGTTTTGTTTTTTGTTTGTTGTTGTTTGTTTGTTTGTTTTTTTTTTTTTTTTGGGGGGGGGTGGGGGGGGGGGGGTTGGTCCTTCAGACTCGATGGCAAGAAACAAAACTGATCTACCTGCAATACAACTTATCAGCAACAGCTTGGCCAGCAACAACAATAAGAAGGGGGAAAAAAAATGCCTTCACCTATTTTACCATTTAGTCCCCCAAAACTCAGCAGTGCCATCAGTCATGTTTCCCATCTCACAGTTGCATACTGTTACTAACACATGTGCATGCACACAAACACAATCTCCAATTCTTGTGCAACACACACACCTCGAGCCACGTTTTGGCACCACTATCACTATCTCAGTAGTGAAAAACAAAGAGGGGGAGGGGGGGGGGGCGGGAGGACTTCTGCAGGAAACGGATATCCTATTACACTATCACTACCCACCCCACCGGCAAAGCAGGGCTGGCACTAGCTTTCACCAATTCGCATCGGTGTTCGCAAAGTATTTGGAAGAGTGTGTCGCACTTACGATCACGAAAAACGAAGCAGCGTATATAATAATGGTGTAACCATAGCGTTTTCCCATCGCATGCAGATTCTACAAATGAGTCTGTATTTGACAAGAAACTGCTTGGTACAACATGTTGAATATACAATATTTATACAGAATTTTGCAGTAAGTGCGACCCTTGCACACAAAAAAGAACACCTCTGTGGCTTACACTGAAATCTTGAAAGGCCAATACTGAGATAAAACGGTCCCAATATATTCACCACACTTTGTTCATATATTTATACTTCCTTCAGGATGGCCGCATGCATGAACTTGACTTGTATGGTGTGCGGCACTAAAAAGTAAACACACTGTGCCTGAATAACAGTTAATAAAAGCGACAGGCTCTAAGTTTCCAAAGTGCTCAGATCGTTTCCAGCTCGTAAATTTATGGTTTCAAAGAATGTATCTCCATTTAAATTTTTACTAAATTTCAGGCCTATCCAACATATCTGTGGACCATAACTTGAGTGAAAATGCACTGTACCTACTAGTACTACTCATGCCTCATCACAACGGCCACCCAAAACGTTTTTAATGGAAAAACCAGCAAGCACTGTGCAGCTGGGTTACGTGTACTGAGCAAAAAGCATTGTACAATAGGCATCGATAAAGCCCATAGACTTGTTGTATATGACTTTCTGTGTGACTAAGTGTCTACCACTTACAGCTCGAAACAATTTAAGCAAGTTTAAAATTAGAACCTGCGGCTTTATAAACGTGGTTGTTGGTGTGCAATGCTGAGCACAGTTTATACACAAGGTTTTAGTTTAGGTTGTTGACATGTCACTCGCGTACTGGCAGGGCGCGTGGCAGCCCGCCGCGTGCGAGTGGCGTGGCGCGGGGCGCAGAGGCATGCGCAGTCCGTGTTCGGCCGAGCGAAGTGACGTAGCAGGTTACAACGTCGGTGTTGTTGACCTAGTGTCGCTATATCGAGATATCGCTTGGATTTAACTTTATGTGGATTTAGCTGGTTATTGATGCATTGTGTTGAGACCGTGCCGGGTGAATATGCCAATTCCTAATTATTTATGTGGGCTATGCTGAAGAAGAGTGTGTGTTCAGCAGGTTAAGTGCGTCCTTGTCAAAACATGGAGGAAGGAAAAAATATGGCCATCGCGGAGCGTGCGGCCGACAGCGCTGACCTAGATCAGCGCCCGACAGTCGCTCACTCCGCGCGGCCACCATGATTTTTGTTATTGTGTCTAAGTCGGGTTTATTCAGTAATTCGGTTAGTTTCACAACATGGGGTGTTTGTTTCCCACTTCATTAGTCCCTCATAGTACGCTCTACAGCGTCAGTAGGGACAAGGACTTGACAGTTCGCACCTCATTAGACCCTCATAGTACGCTCTACAGCGTCAGTAGAGAAAGTATATAGGAGAATACAACGACACCCATTTAAGAAACAATTGATTTATTTAATCCTTTCCGTAAATAAACAAACGCACTTGACCAAATTCATTTAACAGATTTATCTGCCCAGTCAGGTCCCCCAACCCCTTGGAAACAAAAGGCTAGTTAAAATATCTTCCCGAGAAATACACACCACCCACCCACCCCCCCACACACACACCCCCACACCCCACCACTCAATGCTGTCAGAGTTGGCCTTCCTGAGAAATAGTGTCTACTTCCTGTTCATACCACCATTGTAAACAATAGTCTTCTATGCCCAAATAGTGTCTCTCTCTTTCTCTCTCTCTCTCTCTCTCTCTCTCTCTCTCTCTCTCTGCACACACAAAACAAATTAGCATTCCTTTTTGTGTCAACGCTTCAATGTATGTCACTAAACCACTATGTCATTTTTCTTACTCTGGGGCAAACCAAAAATATAGAACAAATCTCTAATATAGGTTATTTCCCAAATGTGGAACACCACGTCGTTCGTAAATGAAACGTCCAACGTGAAAATTTATCTGTGAAAAGTTTTCACTTCACACATCGTGACTGCTGCGACGCACACGGACATTGCGCTGTTGAACAATCGGCCTTTGTGCTCAAAACTGTCGCGTGATGAAACCGGATTCCTGTTGCGTGCAGTTATTGCCGTCATAACCTGTAGGTAGAGACAGCTGTTGTGTAGTCATGTGAGTTTACAAGATTGCATCTATTCCACAACCAGAAAGTTGGGCTTGAAAATTGGTTGTGAAACGGTTTTCTGTTTTCGCTCCAGCGGGTGACATTTCTGAACAATAGGTCTTTATGCTTAAGCTATTGCGTAGTCACTGTCGCGTGATGCATTTAAATTGAAAGACAAAACCCAATAACTCTAATCCCAGTGATAGACCTAAATGATTCAAGTTACTAGTACACCCCTCCCTGTTTTTACGAGTGTTTTTAGATCACTCGAGGTGAAAATTGGGAATGTTGAAATCGGTAGTGAAACGGCGGTTACCTCAGTGAAACGACGCCTTTTATTTTCAGTTTAGTCCGTGTTTCAGCACAAGCGTGACGTGCCTACTAATACGTTCGGATTTTATAGTGATTTCGGTATTCAAAATGGGCTGTGAAGGATTAAAACCAAGCTAAGTGAATACTTTTAATATATGTGACTACTTAGCCTGCTCTCAGAAATGTTAAGTTGCGCATCATAAATCAGATACAAATATATATTGATTGCTTCAGATTTTTCTGTTTTTTTCTGTATTTGAATTGAGATTCCGTCACTACCGTTTTCGATAATACGGCCAGAACCATGAAGGAAATTATCCTCCGTAGAACGCAGATCTAGCCACAGTGCGTACTTGTCTGTCAGGTATTCACCGATTCTTACGTCATACAGATGCAGATCTTTGCACGCAATATTTGCTGATTTTTCTCTAAGTCTTCCCCCAGCAAAATACTTTGTGATCTCATCATAGTGCTGATATCCCATCATTCCAGACGCAAAAATTTGATTAGGTCGGCCTTCGATTGTGCAGGATAAATGTGTAATTTTCGGATTATAGAATTTTTCTGAATCTCCTTGGTAAGGACTTTTTGGTTCAACAAATAACATAAGAATGCCTTTCAGTGACCTAGCAGGCGTGTTTAGGTTTATATTCCAAATTTGGTCGCTCTTGTCTTTGGGTAATAAACTGTGTCTAATCACTCTGTCATAATAAATTGGAAGTCTTGACTGGTACTGATTTTGTATGAGTCTGGCTAGTTCAGTATGCGTGACAATCTCATATTCCAAGGAAATGTTAGAGATCTTATATGATGCATTGAGATCCGTTGATTTGATAACTTTGGAGTAATCATTGAAGGTTAGTTCAAAACTCAGGCGGTCATTTAGTGCCCCTTGGTAATAAGGCGAATGTCCTGTTAGGATTTCAAATTCGAGTGGAATGCAAAACCTATTTCCATATGTTTCGGCCACAATAACGTCCTTTGCTTCTGTGGTTGTTTTGTCTGATGCATTTATTCGAATTTTCATAATGCTATCTGACTGTATGCCTTGGTAAATACGATCTTCTCGTTCTTCTCTTGTAAGCCACAAATCCGTGTAGCAGTAGAACACATCAGCATCGTCAAGACTAAACACTTCCTGTCCTTCAAGTTTAACTTTAATATTCTTAATAATTGCTCTACCTAGATTGTTAACTAGTGTTCTTTTGTCATCTGCGTCCGATGAAAGTTCAATATTAAAAGCAAGACGAGCAGTACCAGGAACAATAACGTCACTGGGGCCTAGGTTTGGAAACTTGACAGTAAGAGTCTGGTTTTGGTCTATAGTACTAGGATTGTTTGTGATGACAATTGATTGTCTAACTGCTTTAACACCGAAAGGTTCACGTAGTTTTCTGTGTGGGTCTAACTTTGATCCGTAGGACTGTGTCATTTTTATTATGCACAAAAAAATTAAATTAATAAAAACAATGGCCGCGGGAGGATTTAATCATGAAGATTTTGAAATGGATGACATGTATGATTTTGGTAATACAACAGATATGGCAGATATGACTGGTACAAGAAATATTTACAGTTTACGTCATGAACTTTTAGAAACCAAAGTGAACTCATTTTATGATCATGTTGGTAATCGCCCAGACAACATAGACCCTAACCAGTTTGAACTTGATGGCAAGGGTCATTTATATTTAAATACTGTTGACAAAGGAAAAGTACTATTGACTAACAAAAAAGACCCTAGTAGGTTTAGGGCTTTAAGTACAATAAAAAATGAAGGTGGTGTTAGTGCCTTGCGTCAACTTGCTATTGGTGGGTCTCCTATCACGCCAAGACTGGTTAGTGTACTTCAAGACACGCAAACAAAGTTACCAACAGGGCAAGAAATTGAAATGGCACCAATAACAAGCCTACCAGAAATAGCAAACACAGTGATACAAGAAACCTCATTTACTGAAGGACAAATAAATGACGCTTTGAAAACAATAGATGATCCACCTTTGTCAATGCGGGAGATTATAGGGTTGGATAAATCACTGCAGACAATAAGAGGTGAGATGGTTAATAATCTTGCCAAACTGGGAGAGCTTGATAAACACATAGAACGTGAGAAAGAGAAACTGGCTACCGCAGACAATGGGAATCTTGACACAGAAATGAAAGAAAGAATCCAACACAGATTAAATGATTTGCAGATAGAAAGATCAGGACGGTTAGAAACGATTAGTATTGGAAGACAAAAACTGAAATCACAGGTCAACAGGATTAGGGAAACTATTCAGAAAATACTTCACGAAGACACTACTCTGGCTGAGAGACTTAAAACACTTTTCAGAGAACAGGGTATCACAATTGCAAGTTTAGTTACTGCTCTTGGTTTTATTATCAGTACAGTTGTGTTGGCTGTAACGGGTGGTGGTTCTCCACCTCCAGCACCACCAACCCCAGTTCCCACAGATCCAAAAGACTTACAGTCGTGGGTAAAGAAACAGTTGTCACACATATCAGACTTGCTTAAGAAATTGGCTCTGAAAGCAGTAGACTCGTTACCTGGCATTTTAGGCACGGTTGTCAATTGGTTGATTAGTACAGCGGCAAAGGCAGTAGGGTTTATGGCGGAGCATGTTTGGATCTTTTTGGTGACAGTAGGAGGGTTAATGATAGGTTATTTAATGAAACAGGTAAAGAAGTAATATTCCTACTCCAGTAAGGCCAATTACCAATGCAGTTCTCTCGGATTCATGTGTGTCAGGGGTTGACTGTACTGGTTGTATAGCTGTTGGAGCAAGGGAAGTAATCACTTGTAATGTTTTTTTCAACTGTACGTGCACAGTTGTTCCTCCTAAATTTACAGATTTATTGAGACCTAGTTTTTGATCACTCCCAGCAACAATGATTTCATTATTATAATTTGTTATTGTACCCATTTGGAGTTGAAGGTCAGATGGTAACATGTATAACCCAGTGCCAACTACAAAGTCAACTTTTGATCTGGCATATCTGAGTACATCTTGGTAACGTTGTATGCTTGATGGGAGATCAACTGATGAATTTACTGAATCTTCAAGATTAGCGAGAAACTGTTTTTGTGTTTCAAATTTACCACTTCCATTCAGAATATTAGATTTTGTTAATGATTGTGCACCTAATATACACCAGACATATGTTCTGATAGACTCATTTACGCGCTCGACTCCTGCTTGAGTAAATCCGTCACTCCTGTCCAAGACAAATGTTGACCATGCGTTAGATTGTTTCTGTTCTATTGAGCCTAACCAGACTTGTGATTTTGATGAGAATGAAGTGTAGGGAGGCCAGTAATCTTGAGGGTATTGTCTGTGACTCAAAGCATAATATAATGTACCAATGCCGTGGTGATCATCAAGTTTTTGTGTGAAGTCATACTTAGTGCTTATGTTACATTCATTACAGATGCGTTCAAATGCTTTCATATCCATGGGGTTGTTAAACCTGTTGAAACTGGATTCAGTTGGTAGTGGTGTATGCAGTTCTGACAGTATACGTCTAAGCTGGTAATAAACATGGAAACAATACACAGACCTAATCAGTTTGTTTGAGTGATTCAAATGGTCTGTAAATGAAACACCACAGCCTGTAGTAGAACACAGTATAGCAAAGTTGAGTTGGTTTTGAAACATCTGTAGTGGACTTGAAGACCACTTTCTTGCTGTAGCATCGTCTGTTATTGGAGGGTTTAGGTAATGATCAAAATGGTTGGGTACTTTGACTTGAAATAAATCTTGTTCAGACACAGCAATATCAAGCTGATTTAACTGAATTATTTTCTGTTCATAAGTAGGTGCAACATTATATTTGGCATTCACATTGAATTGAAATGCGTTTGTAGTGGTAATGGTTGGTGATTTAAATTCCATCCTTTTTTTATGTGATAATAAAAATGTTTATTACCTTAACAAATATTGACACAAGCAAACCAATGTGGTTAACTAATGGGATTGATAATCGTGATGGTAGCAAGGCTGTAGCTATCCATGAAATGTTCTACACAGTAAAGTGGTTTAATGTAACGGATGATGAAAATTATTCTGTAAGTGGAACTCTTGATGGTATTGAGAAGGGTGATACTTTACGAGCCGGATATTATGACTTTTGTACTTTAGCTGAATGGCTTCAAAATGAATTTAAAATTAAAGCAACTTTAAACCCAGCTAATTTACTTGTTTCAATTGATTTTCCGAAAAGTGGTCAGTTTTCTTTATCAATTAGTCTTTTATTATTACTTGGATTTTTTAAAACAATAACACATCCAGATGAAGATTGGTCACAATCAGTTGGTAGTCTACTATCACCAAAAAAACCAAGAATAACTGGCAGATATCCTGTTCATTTGTCAGTACACACAGTGCTAAATGTTCATTTGAAAGAACTGAACACTACTGAAAATGTACACAATGGAAAGCCTTCAACTTTGTTAAGATGCTTGCCGACTGGAACTGCCCCATATTGTGAAAATGTGGTTGCTAGATTTCCTAATTCTCAGTTTAAAAAATTAGGTTCTAGTTTCTTTGAATCATTGTGCTTATCTGTAACTAATCAGAATGGTAAACCAGTTGTAATGCATGATTTTTATGTTGTTTTGGAAATTAAATAATTTTATTTTTGTTTATAAAAATGAGTGGTCTTGGTCCAAAGCCGAGAATCATACCAGTTGCGTGTCCAGTAACAGAGTTGAAAGATTTGGCAGACGTACAGGATTTTGAAAAAGAGGGAGAAATTGGAGAAATATATGGTTTTGAACTTGATTCCTATGGCATGTACAAGAGAAAAGTAATTGTTGACATAAAAGACGGTGAAAAACAGATTCCTAAACTTGGTCAGCTACGTGATGTTACTGTACCTGTTGCGCCTAATCTTGTAAATAATGTGCCCTACAACTTAATACATGTGGGTACTAAATGGGTTGTTTCACCTGTACCGGCACCACCACCCACAATTGACTGGGACATAAAGATTGAATTTATTAGTCCTTATGTATACACTGATGATGAAGGCGCCTTAGTGTTTAGGAAGGTTGTTAATTCTGGGCCGCTTATTGTAAGCCTTGTTCCAAGTTTTGCCCTAGACAACAATAGCAGAGAAAAACTGAAAGTTGAAAATTATGAGAAACGAAGATATCTTCTTACAACTAGAAAGGGTAGATCAGATACTTCTGTTGTGTTTATGCCAGCAAGCTTAGTCGTGGCTAGAGAAGCGACAATAGTATTTGAAATTATCATGAAATCTGTTGCTACTGCTAAAGAGGCTCAAATTGCACAAGGAATTAAACTTACATGGAATGAAGTAGTAACAGAATCATCAAAGGTCTTTATTGCTATTACAAAAAATAATGATGTTATTAATGTTTCGAGCAGTATTCCCGCTGTCAAGGTGGTGGTTGACAAAACAACTTTTGTTCGTCTAACTTACATAAACCTTGAACACATTGATCTTGTTGCATTTTATTATGCCAGCAAATTGTATACTTTTGAAGAGTTGCAAAATGTAATTGCTGATTAAAAAAATATTTGTCAATAAAAAATGGTGAACTTGTATCCACAAATACCACCTGAGCCTATTGAGCGTGATAAAACATTAAAGGCAGATTCATTCCGTTTAATGAATATTACAGAAGCGTTGAAGTATTTGGAAGAAGAACAAGCAAAATACTCTCGATGTAAACGACGATATAAGTCAGTATTTAATTCTGTTCAAAACACTTCTATGGCTATTGGTGCAGTTTCAGCTTCATGTTCTGTAGGAGGTATAGCTCTGTTCGCCACAGGAATTGGGAGTTTGGCTGGAATAGCAATTGAGGCTATCAGCGTTGCTACATGCCTAACATGCTTTGGTTTGGAGGCCTTGAACAAGAGGTTTCACACAAAGTTAGAAAAACATGAAGCATTGAGTACTTTGGCGGGTGCAAAGCTGAGCAGTCTTAAACTTATTATCAGTAAAGCATTGAATGATAATGAAATTGATGATGAAGAATTTAAGAGAGTCCAGGATGACTTAAATAACTATAAACAACAAAAATCTGAAATACAGAATAAGATGCGTAGTCAATCTCCCGTAAATGTTGAAGAACTTAAGGCCAGTTTTTTAGCAGAGGGAAAAAGGATAGGGGTACAGGAAACCACAGAAAAACTACACAATCTTTTAAACAAATAAAAATCAGATTTGGTAATCATTTATTAATGTCATACACTTCACAGAAAAATGTTATGCCTGATTATTTAACCCCATCAGCACCACCACCTGAGTATTAAAAAAAAAAGTTTTTTTATTGTCCTTGTATCTTGATAAATCTGTCTCAGTGACTTGAGTCAAGTTGTTGTAAGAACTTAGGGTAAGTAATTAATAAGTTCTTAAAGCTTACCTATGCAGGTTCCTAGAAGTTAGTTGTAACTTGTTAATAAGTATTAAGTTTCGATTGACATCACTTGATTGGGATAAGAGATAGATAATATGACACTCCCAGGATAATAAATTCAATAGAGTCGCATCCGTCATGCTCATCATTTTTTTAAAAATTAAAGGGTTGATTCGGAAATAACGAGAGTGTAATGGGATAACTGAATTTTGTTATTAAAAATAGCGTAAATTAATGACGGATGCGGCTCTATTGAATGTATTGTCCTGGGAGTGTCATATTATCTATCTCTTCAGTAGGGACAAGACACTGGACTTGGCAGTTGACACCTCGTGCACTCGGCAGTGAAATGTGGGCATGAGAGGATTGCATGCTCGGGGGTGAAGTCCTCGCCACAAGCATAATGGGGCGTGAGAACTTCACCTGTCTGCATAAATTCTCTGAATACCTGGGTCAATGAAAGGAATGTTTTACCTAATGGGGAAATTATTTAGATAAACACTGGAATTGAAGTATATTTTTAGGCAATTCATTGTGTCTGGTTTTTAAACTATCTTTAATGAATCTTTTTATTTTTGTCGGCAGTTCCAGGGAGTAGGGAGGAAGCTGGATTTTAGACGAGTCAGAGGGACTGGTTGCTCCAGCTTTGTCCGTGAGTTAATTTCCAAGGATCCCCTACATGTGCAGGGATCCACTGGAGTATTGTGTTGATCCCTCAGGCAACGAGTTGGCGAATCATATATATATATATATATATATATATATATATATATATATATATATATATATATATATATATATATATATATATATATATATATATATATATATATTTGATTTCCTGTCTGATTTCGGCCTAAGACTGGGCTCGCTCGAGGAGATATATTTTATTACAGTTTGTGAGTCTGAGCAAACGAGGAGCGGGTAGTGTACATCTCTAGTAGATGTTTAAGTGCCAGAATGGCGACTAGCCCCCCGCCATGTAGATGCAGCAGTCCTTGTTTAAATTAAATTATACGGTTTTGTTTACGTGGGCGATGTATAATCTCAGGGGGTTCCATTTTCACAACAGTTTAAATGGTCTGTAGACCCCCAGGTATATATTTTAGAGGGTACACAGACCCTCAGGTATATATTTTAGAGGGTACACAGACCCCCAGGTATATATTTTAGAGGGTACACAGACCCCAGGTATATATTTTAGAGGGTACACAGACCCCCAAGTAAATATTTTAGAGGGTAAACAGACCCCCAGGTATATATTTTAGAGGGTACACAGACCCCCAGGTATAATATATTTTAGAGGGTTCACAGACCCCCAGATATATATTTTAGAGGGTATACAGACCCCCAGGTATATATTTTAGAGGGTACACAGACCCCCAGGTATATATTTTAGAGGGTACACAGACCCCCAGGTATATATTTTAGAGGGTACACAGACCCCCAGGTATATATTTTAGAGGGTACACAGACCCCCAGGTATATATTTTAGAGGGTACACAGACCCCCAGGTATATATTTTAGAGGGTACACAAACCCCCAGGTATATATTTTAGAGGGTACACAGACCCCAGGTATATATTTTAGAGGGTACACACACCCTCAGGTATATATTTTAGAGGGTACACAGACCCCCAGGTATATATTTTAGAGGGTACACAGACCCCCATCTGAGCATTATAGAAGGTCTGCAGATTTATTTTTTTAAAAACTGCATCATCTGTATGTGCCTTAAAATAAATTAACTCATTTAGCTCTCTCCTCTTTAAATGTGTTGTGACAGTGTTTGTGTCTTTACATGATACTGATTCTTGAATTGGTGAGCTATCGTGCAATATCCTGTCTCCCTCGCTCTCTTTCTCTCTCACACACAGAAAAACATATAAAAATATTTATTTATTTATTTGTATGATCAAATGAAAAGAAAAGGAGGAGACTGCCAGTGTAATATTTTAGGAAGGTTGCAAAGTAAAGTAGGTAATAGCACTGTCAGGGGAGAGAAGTGTGTATGATCGACCAGTGATCATAGATCTACTGTGGCCAAAGCACACCAAAAAAAAAAAAAAAAAAAAAAAAAGACAGGATTTGGAAAGAGAAGGGGCGCTAAGAAAGTGACTGGAAGCAATGCATATGGAAGGGCCACCCCCCCCCCCCGCCCCCCCCCCCCCGAAGGGGGCGTATCACTATATCCCACTGCTTCAGCCACTCAGTGCATGGAAATTTAAATCTAGGTCCCCAAGGGGGGTCCAGATATTTAGCCGGTGTGGACATTTGTATGATCGTTTGATAATGTATTGTAACGGAGAATATAGCGTTTTCTGCTGAATGCGGCAGTTTGACAACCAAAGTGTGACTTGTCTAAACTCTCTCTCTCTCTGTGTCACTGCGGTGTGTGTGTGTGTGTGTGTGTGTGTGTGTGTGTGTGTGTGTGTGTGTGTGTGTGTGTGTGTGTGTGTGTGTGTGAACTGATGTACATAAAAGTATATTTCAACCCATCAAACCACTCAGAAAGACGTGTTTCTCCAATTTTTGCCTAATAACTGTGTGCCAGAAGATAGATCGACGATTTAAAAAAAACTTACAAATTTTATTCAGTTCTGTTAAAATTTCTGGACTTGCTTTTTGAGTTTGCCTCAGTGCACATTGCGCATGCCATCCGTGTGCCATCGTGCTTTAGCCATGGAAATACACGCAGCACAGCCATGAACTCTGAACACTGCGTCGCAGCGGCGGTGCCACACACGGGCCAGGTGTATCATATCTGGTACTGTCACTTGTCGATGGAGACGGCGGTGTAGTCGAGGTGCAACTTTTTTTCTTAGCGATTATCAAGATCTGACGGTGCCGGATTGAAGAATCCGAAGCATTCCAGCTTCCTTTGCTTTTTCTCCGCCATTTACAACTTCGTTCAAGATCTAAAGGTCACGGTATACATTTAAATTGGGAAGTTCAGGCAGTAAGAGGCCCGGTGTTTTTAAAAATAATTTTTGCCTTGTTTGAAAATTTGCAGTTGGGCTGAATGTGGGAATTTGCTGGAAATTTGTAGTTAGCTGAGAGGAGACATGTTTGGTGCTTTGATTCATACCATCCTGAGCTTATCTAGTGGACATTTGTGGGCCTATGTTGAGTTGCCTTTGACGTAGTGATTTGAGGGGTACGCTGATTTCAGCTGTGCTTGGGTGTGGGGTTGGTAAGGAACCAGTTTCATAGCCAAGAAATGAGACGGGTCATGTGCTGTTTTTTTTTTATTTTGTGCATGGCAAATGTGCAGCTGGTGGGCGGTAGTGGTTTTTTTTTTAGGGAATTGAACAATTAGGGGATGACTGGGACTGACTAAGGCTAAGAGACTGGACAGTACGGAAACAGCACTGTGTTCCGTGGCCTGCCAGGTGCACCACATGCCATATGTGACATAGACTGGAAACTGGTTTAGTGTAACCAGATCATTGAGTTTGGATGGTTGCAGTTGGAAAAGTAAGAAAATCATGAAAAATTTGAAAATTTGCCCAAAAATACAGTAAGCGAAGGAATGCTAAAGGAAACGTTTGGCGCGAGTTTGTCCTCACAAAAATCTGTAAGCCTTTCGGATATAGCTGGTGTGTGAGTTGTCGTACTGCCAGGTCTGTTCTTCTGCGTGTAAAGTGCACAATAGAGTCATGTATATAAACAGCTAATCCTGTTTGCTGAGGACGTACAGGATCGCGCCGGATTACTGAAAATCCCGGTATCGAAATAGATACGTCACTTATGTCGGAACGTAAACGTGACTCTGTAATTCCGAAAATATGAAAGGGGGTGGGCTGAGAGAGGAGAACACACAAATCAGGAATCTTGTTTAACAAGTGATAGTGATAAATATTTAAATGACCCAAATGTAAATTGTGAAATGTTGAACTATTCGACATGTTAAAAGAAAAAAAAAATGCAAGTAGAGTACACTTAAAACTATACTGAACACAATAATCGTGCTGTCAGGACTTCCAGTACTGTTGTGCCTCAAATTAATGTGTCCGTTAGGGTCACTACCTAGATAGTGGCTGACGGTAATCGCAAACACGTCACAGTCAGTCAGCAACAGCATACCAACAGTGCTTCACATCTAAGTTTAGGCGGCCTTTCAGAACTTTCAGAGAGAGAGAGAGAGAGAGAGAGAGAGAGAGAGAGAGAGAGAGAGAGAGAGAGAGAGAGAGAGGATGCAAGAAAATCAGTAATAAAATAATACAATTATGAGGAAAATTTCTGAATACAGAGACCAATGACGATTAAATATCTCTAATTTACCTTTCATTATGTATGTATGTTTTTCTACAGAATAGCGGTATTTAAGCATCTGCTTAAAATGCACAATATTTGAAAGAATATTTTGCAGTCTTGATTTGTATATGTGAAATTTTGCCAATAACAGAATAAGGTCAAACACCTTATCTGTAACAATATTTTGCTGTCTACCAAAAAGTACAAATATCTTGGACAGGGAAAGAGTGGGAAAGTGATTATATGTATCTTTTAACCAGTGGTGTAGATCTGTCCAGAAGGACTGGACATGCCCACAGTTCCAGAAAAGGTGTGTTAAGGTTTCTTCCTCATTTCCACAAAAGGTACAGACAGATAAATCTGACAATTTTCTCAAAAAAAGATATCTTTTCGTTGGAAGCATTCGGTGGATAAGTCTGTACTGAAACCAGCGTAGCTGAGGATCAGAAGTAGTTTTTATGGCCGTACAGAATATTTTCCCCCACTCTAAATGAGTTTTAAAGTGCTTGTTCCATTTTTCTACGCAGATGGGATTTGATCTTATTTTGGTCAGCCGTTGATAAGTAATCTTGCACCCTTGGCAGATAGCTTTCCAAGCACAAGTGTCCGAGATGACTAATGAACTATCTGCGTCGATGTTGACACGTTTTTTGTATTCTCTAATTGCTCTAATAATTTCAGCATACGTCAGAAAGTATGTGCTTATATCAGAATATTTTACCTTGAAGTCTTCAAAACTTAAAAAGTTTCCATAATTGTCCATAAGATCTCTAACTTGAAAGATCCTATTGCATACCCATTCGGGAACATGTACAATTTTTCTATCAAGCACAATGTGTACATTATAATGAATACATTCATTTGCAAAATCACTAAAACACTCTATCGTACACTTAGTGTACACTTTTTTATAATGTCTGAGAACATCAAACCAAAACTTGTCTGCACACTTTAACATCAGTATATTCGCAAACTCTCCTCCGAGCTGAAAAAAAATGTTTAAAAACCTAGGATATGACAAGAACAAAATCGTTTTCACAAGAGAGTCATTAGAGTACAATCTTTTCAGCCAGCTCACCTTCATAGATGAGAGGAATGAGTAAATATCGACCATTTTTAAACCACCTTGCTCAAAAGAGGAACAAGCTTGAGATTTGTTAACCTTTCCCCTTTTATTGTGCCACAGGAACGAGAAAAATAATTTATTTACTTCCATCAGAAAAGTGTCTGGTGGATCCGGAGTATTAAGAAATAAGTGTACAATTTTGGACAATGCAAGGGTTTTTATAACAGTTACTTTTCCATAAGGTGTCAGGTCCCTTCTGGACTAGATTGAAATAATCTTCCTAATTTCTATTAATTTATTTTCATAGTTTATTTCCACAGTATCTTCAGTATTAGTAGAGAATTTTACTCTCAAGACTGTAAATATTCTTGGGTTCTACGATAGATTCAAATTTCGCATAAACCGTTTATTTGAATTTGTCTTTGACCCAACCCATATAACATGCGTTTTGTCATAGTTTATTTTCAGCCCTGACATTACAGCAAACCTTTCAAGGGTTTCTATGCATTCACTAAAGGACTTTTCATCGTCATCCAAATACAAAGTGGTGTCGTCTGCAAACTGGGACAACAGAATATTGACATTTCCAATATTGATACCTTTAATATTCTCATTTTGTCTAATCATAATGGACAGAACTTCTGCCACAATAAAGTACAAGTATGGCGATGCAGGGTCCCCTTGCCGGACTCCTCTGCCTACACTGAACCATTTAGAGTATCGTCCATTTAAGGAGACACAAGCACTGATATCTGTGTAAAATGTTTTAATCCAGTGTTTGATACTGTGACCGAAATTGAATAAATCTAGAGCTTTAGCAATAAATGACCACGACACACTATCGAAGGCCTTCTCAAAGTCTATCAGGAGAAGAAGGCCCGGGATACGATGTTTCTCTGTTGCAACTAGCACATCGTATAATAATCTGATATTCTCTCCAATATAACGTCCTTTTAGGAAGCCTTTTTGATCATCATGTATGAGGCCAGGAAGGACAGACTTCAATCGTTCCGCTATGCAGGCGGAAGCAATCTTATATGACCTATTTAGTAACGTTATTGGTCTCCAGTTTTTAATGTATTTCTTATCCTTACCTTCCTTGGGTATGCATGTTATTATACCCTGCCTTTGGGTTATTGATATTTGCCCTACTTCAAAAGCATGGTTAATAGATCTAACCAAAAACACACCCATATCATTCCAGAAAAATTTATAAAATTCGTTAGTAAAGCCATCTGAGCCTGGACTTTTATTATGCTTTGTGTTTTTTAGAACGTACAGGGGTTCTCTGGCTAATATAGGACCTTCAATGCCATCACTCTCATCTTGTGATAAACGTGGAGCAGTAACAATAGATGGCAAGTCAGCATCTAGCACCTTGTTAGGTTTATACAATGTTTCATAAAATCACTTCGTATCTTCAATTATTTGCTCAGGATCAAAAATTAATTCCCCATTGTCGTTCTCAATACAGTTCATTGCATTATGTGTGTAGTGTCGTTCTCAATACAGTTCATTGCATTATGTGTGTAGTGTCGTTTCTCAAGGTTACAAAAGTATCTCGTTGCTCTCTTACCCTCACAGATCCATCTGGCTCTCCAACGAACTATCATGCCATCAAATTTCTTATTTCTAATAGTTTGCAGTTCTTCTTTTTATGTCTGGAGACTTTGTGAATTAACATCACTTAAATTCTTTTCTAACTTGTAAATTTCCCTTTCTAGTCTCTTTTCTTGTTTGTCTTCTTCTTTTTTCTTGAATGAGCCATACGAGATACTTTTCCCCCTGATCTCCATAAGTATCATTTCAAAGAACAAACTGTCATCAACGGTTAATTGAAAATCCTCGTTGTTAATTGTATGTACATTGTCCAAATTATAGACAAGTACCCCATATTGTTTTTTAAGGTCCACCAAAACCTGTTTTACAGACTCAGCATAGATTTTGTCTTTTAACAGACAGTTATTGAATTTCCAATAGGAGCGTGCCTTTCTTCTTACTTCATCGGTCATCAGCTCCATACAGATCAAAGAATGGTCAGATCTGTAGCTTATACCTATATCCACTTTTTTGAGTTTTGGCAACAAAACGTCTGACACCAAAAAATAATCTAGTCTACCTCTCTGCGTGGAATTAAACCTTCTCCATGTATATTCCCTGATATCAGGGTTTAATTCTCTCCATATGTCCACCAGTTCAAGAACTGACATCAATTCCACAAATTGTTTTCTCGCCCTCTGGCGATGTATGCCCCGATAACAAAAGGAATCCATGGTTGGGTTGAGGATGACATTTCAATCACCACCCATCATAATGTTTTCATTATCCATGTTCGTTACATGATCGCACAGCTTTGGGAAAAAAGACGGTGAGTCGCAACCGCTAGGGCCATATACGTTGGCAAGAGTACAACGTTTCCCGGCTATGTAGATATCCATTATAATAAAACAACCACCCTTGTCCCGAATTATATTGTGAACCTTATATTCAAAATTATTGCTAAACAAAATAGCTACGCCCTTACTGTTCGACTCGTTACCGCTGAGCCAACATTTATAACCCCAATGACTTCTGATGGTGTTTTCTAGGTGAACTTTCAGGTGTGTTTCTTGTAAGAAGTAAATACTTGCGTTTTTCTTTCGAAGGTGATCAAAAATATCACGCCGTTTCCTAAAATCAGCTAGCCCGTTACAATTGAATGAACATATTTTCAGCGAGCTTGACTTAGCCATTCAAGTCATTTACATGGCAAACATGACTCATAATAATAGTCAATCTCGCAGTTATCATCGCATCTCGTAATAGAAACGGTGGCCACGCATAACACAAAAGACCTGCAGGCGAATACACGCCAAAGATTACAATACTATATGGCAGCATATGAACAAAAATACATGTGAGTTTGCACCCGGGCCAGACAAATAAATGCATGCCTAAAAGGCTAACTGGGTACAGTATTTTTTCCATGTCTATTAGGTTACAAGTCCGTCTTGTATCCAAACCCATCGTACTCATCAAGCATACAGAGAGGAGGAAGGATAGACAAGAACAAAGAGGACAAAAGGCTCACTGGGTACAGTATTTTTTTCATGTCTATTAGGTTACAAGTCCGTCTTGTATCCAAACCCATCGTACTCATCAAGCATACAGAGAGGAGGAAGGATAGACAAGAACAAAGAGGACAAAAGGCTCACTGGGTACAGTATTTTTTTCATGTCTATTAGGTTACAAGTCCGTCTTGTATCCAAACCCATCGTGCTCATCAAGCATACAGAGAGGAGGAAGGATAGACAAGAAAAAAGAGAACAAAAGAGACACAGAGAAAAGAGGAACATGGACTTCAAACATAGTACAAATATATAACAGAATATACAGCAACACATACTTTACGAGCTGAGACAAGAACTATTCAAAAATCGGCTAGGTCGTGCTGACCTAATATCCTGAATTAAATTACGATACAATAATAAATGCAGCCTGTTTAAACCTGAATGCGGGTGGAGAAAGGTGGGAGCGGGAAAAACTGAAGTTGTGTGTGTGTGTGTGGGGGGGGGGGGAGGGGGGTTGGGGAAAGTAGGTAAATAAATAATAATAATTACGGTATTTATAATGCGCTTATCTTATAATAATTATAACTCTAAGCGCACACTCACAACTTGCGCACGCATGCGCACGCTTTAGACAATGACTCACGTACCACGAACAGTGAAATACATTACGACGGTCAGCTTGGGGTGGGGAGTGTGGTGATATATGGTGTGGGGCGGTCCGTGGCGCAGTGGTTAAGGCGCCTGCCACCAATGCTAAAGGTGCGAGGTTCGATTCCGGGTTCCGGCGTCGGATTTTTCTCCTCTAGTAAGTGTCACCGTTAATTCGGGCGGACCGTCGGGGGTTCTTTCTCCGGGTACTCCGGCTCTTCCTCCCCCTCCACTTTGGTATCAGTTTCAGCCAACTTAATAAAATTTCAAATACAAAACGATTTCCAAATACCGTCAGTAGCTCGCTTGAGCTTGCTCTTAGCACCACGTGAATCTTCTGTGTTTACGTACAGTGTGTGAGTGAATGCGTGTGATTCACGTGAGCGTGCTTGTTGGGTTCAGTTCGCGGCTACATTCTGCGCATTGAGTTATATTATAAATATGAGAAATGCGCCATATAAATGCTATGCATTATTATTATAGTGCTAAAACTGTTGAAAGAGGTGAGTTTTGAGGGCGGACTGGAAGGAGGAGAGAGAGAGTGTTTCTGACGGAGAGAGAGTGGGAGAGTGTTCCAGGTGGATGGACCGTAGACGGAGAAGGAGCGGGGGCCGAAAGTGTTAAGTTTGGTGCGAGGGATGTGGAAGCGGAGAGGGTCGGAGGCAGAGCGGAGGGAGCGGGAAGGTGTGTAGGGGTGAAGTAAGTTGGAGAGATAGGCAGGAGCGCAGTTGTTCAGGGATTTGTAGCAGAGAGACAGAACTTTGTATTGGATGCGTTGGGGGATGGGGAGCCAGTGAAGGAGTTTGAGCAGGGGAGTGATGTGGTCGGATTTTTTCTTTCTGAGGATGAGGCGGGCAGCATTGTTCTGGACGTGTTGGAGAGTGAAGATGGTGGAGTGAGGGAGACCTGAAAGGAGAGAGTTGCAAAAGGTAAAAGATGTCTAAGTATATGAAGAGAAAGCAGATGTAACAAAGCTTTCCAGAATTATTACACCGCTGTTGGGGAAACCGATAAAGAGGTCAGGGGAAAAAGAAAAAGAAAAAAAAAAAAAAACAAACACCGATGTACGACACAAAGATAAAATGATAAAATTTACACACTGCCTGAGGACAAGAGCCATAACTCGTAATATACAATGGCAGAAATATACAGCGCTCGTGGATCGAGCACTGACTTTATTTCACTCACATGGCAACCGGGTCGGCATGCGCACCCGAGAAGAAGGAGCTTACATCGAATCAGGTAAGTCAAAGTATAGTCTGATCCTACAAAAGTAAATGCCCATACAATTAGAGTCAACGCCTCAAAGCCTGTACCAGCCATTGTCACAGTGTGCACGTACAAATAGCAAAACCTGTGTACTTGAGGACATCAGGCTGTGGATAATCCTATAGTCTGTTCTTACTGCGGGTGGCATCCGCGAAATATATGTCGCACACACACACACTGTAAACCATGGCTCCACGCTACATTATGCAAATAGTTCTATAGTACATTCTTCATTTTTTTTTTTAAGTTATGGGAAAAAGGAAACGAGAAATCAGTGTACACATGCTTCCAATAGTTAACCATCATTGATCCACAGACTATGCTCGTTGGTTCATCTCCATTGGACTATGTTTTATACTAATAGTCTATTCTGACCAAACTCAAACATCAGAAAGAAATCATTAGCAAGAGGGCAAACGCAGTACATCATGCTCCGTGGGCCTGGATCGCTGATTTGAAAAGGGCAGACATGCGTACTGATACAAATGTACATCTATGTAGGTAGTATCAAGTAGCCCTAATGTTATAGTCCGTTCCTACAACCGGCAACACTTTGAACACATTGCCATTACCCAATAGTCATGTTCATTCAGAATGAAAAAGCTATAATCATATTTTAATTCATTCATTTCGGATGCACGGAAAATGTACATAGTACATGCAGTTCAGATAAAGGTATTGTAAAGTCTGATCCTATACAGACGTGTCCACTGAACGATCACAGGCGTGTTATATCTAAAGTGGCTAGATACACTAGGAAAACCTTGCCGAATACCTTGCCGTCAGCAAGTTAGGCATGTGCATACTGACCGAAGGGTAATTTTAAAATTTAAATTTACACATGGACATGAACAAATGTATCTTGTGCGAGGTATGTGTTGCCTATAACCCCTTCCACATCCAGCGCCAAGCGTGAGAGCTGGCCCAAGCGCACCGGCCCGGCGGTACTGCCCGAGGGACACCAAGCCACACAGGCACCACCACCGAGCCGCCAGAGTCGCTCCACCTCATACAGTGTCTAGGCATAGGCTCGGCACTGGAAGTGAGTGAGGTAAAGCATGAGGTAAACATGTAGAATGCATAAGCGCTGACCGAAAGGAGGAGCCCGGTCTTAGGCAGAGGCCTGCGGTCACGACAGTAGACCACTAACTCTGGCCCCGACCCAAACCAGGCCCGCCGCCCCGGGCCACGCCTACGCACCCCTCTGAAAAATCATAGGTGTATTGCAGTGATATGTAGTACACACAAGCGACCCCTCACATTCAACAAGTTTGCCCCAATTTGACAAAAGCCTCCATGTCCGGTCCCCCGAGAGAAGCGAGACCTTTACTGGATTGAAAATCTCGCTCGTCACAGAGACGGACACCCCGGCCCCACGCCACACCTGGGCAGGTCTATACGTGTATAAATACATGTAACACAAATACAGAAAATACACGTGCGTGTATTTTGTCTGTGTACGATTCACCGTGTGCATGCACCGCCAATTGCTTGTTTCGTGTGTATTCTAATTCTGAAATTCATTATTGTATCTTACTTGAAATCTGCGGAACAGTGTTTTTCTTCTTGTTATTAGAAATGTCCTCTGGCATCTCACCACTGGCACTGTTTCCAAAGTTTGGTCCAGGTTTCCTATTCATTAATATTTTTTGTTGCGCTGTGATAAAAAAGAAACGTTGGTCTGTTTGTTTTACTATGAATATGACACAGAAGCCACATACACCTGGAGTAGATCTTCACATTGGTCACGCTATGTGTGTATGGCTTATAGCCCTTTCACGTCCAGCGCCATGCCCAAGAGCTGGTTCGACCGTGGCAGCTCAACCATAGTGCCAAGGCCGCATGCCTCCCCGGAGAGAGACATACCAGCTAGACACCTCCGCCGAGCCGGCAGGGACATTCCACCTCTCGCAGGCTGTACATGGTGCGAAAAAGATAGGCCACATTACAGACTTAGAAATAGACCACACAAGGCTTGGAAATAGGCCACACAACCGAGGTTAGTTAATATAGCACCTCGCTTGAATCCTCTGCTAACTCTACCTGGATGCAGCCCATACCCTTTCACATCCAGCGCAGAACTGAAAGGCTGGTCCCACCATGACAACCCAACAATGGTGCCATAGCCGCATGATTCTCGGGGGAGAGACATAGCAGCCAAACACCACCATCGAGTTGTCAGGGACGCCCCACCTCTCGCAGGCTGCACATGAACCATTCAGCACTGGAAGTGAAAGGGACAGCCCGCCCGATAGACGTAGCACTTCGATGGGCTTGTCTACTCTGACACACACGCTGGGGTTGAGCGGGAAGTGACGAGCCCTGGGGGATTTGTCGTCTTCGCTGGCGCCTGGTCTCGGTCTCGCCGCGGCCGCCGCGTAGGACATGGTAACCGGCGACAGCCTGGCTCTACCTCGTCCAGCACCTCTCAAGCGCGGGTCGTGGGGAGTCGAAGACACCGGCAGTCGCGAGGCTTCTATGCTGATGTCCACTCGGTGTGCTGGCGTACCGTTCATTAAAGCATTGACGTCATCAGCGTTAGTGTCGATGTCCACTTTGGTCACTCTGTTGTTTATCATTATAAACACTTTGCCTTCTGACGACCAGGCTGATCGCTCCCCCACTATGTCCCTCATTTCCCTGAGCAGTTTTTGGTTGCGTGGAGTGAGGTCGTCCGTGATGACGATTCCTTTGCCTTTGAGTTTTCGTCTTTGTGAGAGAATCAGGTTTCGGACCTCCCGCCTCACAAATCGCACTATGACAGGGCGGTGTCTTCCCTCAGTCCTACCCCCGAGTCTGTGTGCAATGTCAATGTCCGACTGTCACCCCTAGTTTGTCCCTGCACACTCTGATGACTGTCACAGCTGAATCTCGTGAACTTTCGTTCCGCTTCTCTTCCCTCAAGCCAAAAATTCGAATGTTATTGCGGCGAGAGTATTGCTCCTGTTGATTGATGCGCACGTCTTGAATCTGAACAACGTTTTTGAAACGAGCGACCTCCTCCTCTAACTTTTTTTGGCGTGCTTCGTAGTTTTCCACTAACTTGCGCAACTGTTCGTTATCAGTCTTTAAGTCCATCAAACTCGAGTTTATCGTCTCAAGCTCCTGTTTCATATCTGCCTCTGCTTTTCCAAGAGCCACTTTCAACTCACTCACTGTCTGTGTCTTTGATTCGTTGATCTTTGTAAGTATGACTTGTATACTTTCTTCTGACATCTCGTCACTGATGTTTTTTTCCACCACAAAAGTTGTATCTTTGTTTTTGCTATTGTCTAGTGAGGAATCGCTTTGTTTCTTACGTCTCTTTACATTTCGCACCATTTTTCGTGTTATTGTTGTCGATTTGTTGCATCTTGGAGTCGCCAGTCACCGCTATCAGCAAAGACAGTTTTGTAGTCCACCCCGCCCTGCCGTCCAAACCAGCAGTACACTAAGACCTGTCTGACACACGGTATATGTCACGTCACTGACATTTGGCATTTGACTCAACAGACAGGTGACAGCACTAACACAAGAACGATGGAATCCAAACAATCACAGCCGGCATGATAAAGTGTATCCAATCGACGCGAGATTTATAAGTCTGATCATTAGAGAGAAGAAACACGTCCGATCCGTCGATCAGAAAGAGTCAGCACGACCATAGCTTTGGAAGGTGGGTTCACTACATGTTTGACTGTTCTGAACTAGAGTACACCGTGTCCTACTACACAGACCATGCAGTCAACACTCGCTGAACACTCGCAGAAAACTGAAATACGCAGTTATTATAGCCCAACCGTCACAGAGACACACGAAAAATATATCACTGTGTTCGTCGTAAGACAGCCTCTCTTTTAGTAGGTAACTCCCATGTAATGAGTGGCACAGAAAGACAAAAAAGCAATTAATGTTGGAGAGCTTCGAAGTCTCCAACTGATATCGTGAACACAGGTCACCTTCCAAATGCGCTTATCTTATAATAATTATAACTCTAAGCGTACACTCACAACTCGCGCACGCATGCGCACGCTTTAGACAATGACTCACGTACCACTAATAATAGTACTACATTATGACAGTCAGCTAGGCGAATCATACTAACAGTGTGACTGCAGATTAGTGATTGTATAGATTTTTTTTTTTTTTTTTTTTTTTTTTTTTTTTTTTTTTTTTTTGCAAGCGTAAATGATACACAACTTTGGAAATCTGCACTTCCAAACAGCTCCAGTCAGGCTATTTCAGATGTTCAGAACTGTATCTCAGATGTTAAGTCCTGGATATGTGAAAATAAACTTCAGTTAGACGGAGGCAAGATGGAAGCTCTTCTTGTCGGTGCCTCTCGACTGCTGCCCAATTCTCCTGACTCTATGCGCATTTGTGACGCACCTATTCCATTTTCTGATTTAGTTCGCAATCTTGGTGTTTTTCTTGATAAAATAATAATGATAATAATTACGGTATTTGTAATGCGCTTATCTTATAATAATTATAACTCTAAGCGCACACTCACAACTCGCGCACGCATGCGCACGCTTTAGACAATGACTCACGTACCACAAACAGTGAAATACATTACGACGATCAGCTTGGGGTGGGGAGTGTGGTGATATAGTGCTAAAACTGTTGAAAGAGGTGAGTTTTGAGGGCGGACTGGAAGGAGGAGAGAGAGTGTTTCTGACGGAGAGAGAGTGGGAGAGTGTTCCAGGTGGATGGACCGTAGACGGAGAAGGAGCGGGGGCCGAAAGTGTTAAGTTTGGTGCGGGGGATGTGGAGGCGGAGAGGGTCGGAGGCAGAGCGGAGGGAGCGGGAAGGTGTGTAGGGGTGAAGTAAGTTGGAGAGATAGGCAGGAGCGCAGTTGTTCAGGGATTTGTAGCAGAGAGACAGAACTTTGTATTGGATGCGTTGGGGGATGGGGAGCCAGTGAAGGAGTTTGAGCAGGGGAGTGATGTGGTCGGATTTTTTCTTTCTGAGGACGAGGCGGGCAGCATTGTTCTGGACGCGTTGGAGAGTGAAGATGGTGGAGTGAGTGAGACCGGAAAGGAGAGAGTTGCAATAGTCGATGCGAGATAAGATGAGAGAGACAGCAAGTTTGGTGGCAGCTTCGGTAGTGAGGTATTTTCTGATCTGACTGATGCGGCGGAGGTGAAAATAGCATGCCTGGGTCGTGGCGGAGACGAAGCTGGTCATGGACAGAGAGGAATCGAGGATGACGCCGAGGTTCTTGGCCGAGTCAGAGAGGGAGATGGGGGTGCTATCGAGTTGAAGGTGGAGAGAGGGAGGGAGCTGGGAGAGTTTCTGGCGAGTGCCTACCAGCATGGCTTCCGTTTTGTCGTCGTTCAGTTTCAGCTTGTTTGCTGTCATCCAGTTTTTCACGTCTTCGTAGCAGTCAGCCGTGCGAGTCAGTAGTGACTGAGTGTTGTCGAGTTTGTCTTTGTCTTGCAGTTGTGAGTCGTCAGCGTAGAGGTGGTGGTGTATGCGGTGAGACTGGATGATGTTGGACAGAGGAGAGGTGTAGAGTGTGAAAAGGACCGGGCCCAGGACGGATCCCTGTGGAACTCCGCAGGAGAGCGTTACCGGGTTGGAAGAGACGCCGTTGATGGTGACGGACTGCTGTCTGTCGGAGAGGTAGGAGAGAAACCAGGAGTGAGCAGAGTCAGTGATGCCGAAGGAGTGGTGGAGTCGGTGGAGGAGGATAGAGTGGTCTATAGTGTCAAAGGCGGCAGAGAGATCGAGTAGTGTAAGAAGGGAGATGTTGCCAGAGTCGGTGGAGAGAAGCAGCTCGTTTAAGATATGTAGAAGGGCTGTTTCAGTGCTGTGATGTTTGCGATAGGCAGACTGGAATGGACTGAGGAGGTTGTTGTCGGTGAGATGGAGGTTGAGCTGGTTGAGAACAACCTTCTCAAGAAGCTTGGACAGGAAAGAGAGATTGGAGACTGGGCGATAGTTCTTGAGTTCGTTTGGGTCGAGGTTGTGTTTTTTGAGGAGAGGACGGACGATGGCGGACTTGAAGATATCGGGGACGGAGCCGTTTTCTAGAGATGCGTTGATGATGTCGGTAATGAAGGGTAGAAGTTTTGGTAGGCCGTCACGGTAGAGAGAAGCTGGGAGGGGGTCACGTTCGCAGGTTTTGAAGGGCATGGGCTTTATGGTCTTGAGGACTTCATCCTGAGAGACGGGGCGGAAGGACGAGAGGGGAGTGCCGGAAAAGGTGGGGTCGGGAGGGCAAGGCAGATTAGGCAGGGTGTCGAGTGTGTCGCGCAGATTTTGGATTTTGTCAGAAAAGTAGGTAGAGAAAGCAGACGGGAGTTCTTCTTTGCTGTGTGTGTTGGGGAGAGGAGAGTCTTTAGAAGTGCCTAGGAGTATGTTCATGGTGGCGTAGAGGGTTTTGGAAGAGGTGGATTCCAGGATTTGGTTTTGGAGGTGTTTGCGTTCGGAGATCATTTTGCAGACTTTGGATCTAGTTGTTTGGAAGATCTGTCTGTGAACGGTGAGGTCAGATGAGCACCAGAGGCGTTCCGCTTGTCGGCGCTCGCGCTTGGCCTCAGCTATGTCATCAGTGAGCCAGGGGGAGGGGAGTCGGTTGGGTATGGAGCAGGTGGTGACAGGGGCATGGATGTCTAGAAGTTTTCGAAGGGAGGAATCGAAATGGGATGCAAGATCGGGAGAGGGGGCGGGGTCCAAGAGAAGGTCGACAGCTTCGTCGAAGAAGCTCTCGCGGTTGACAGATTTTAGTTTGCGGCGAGAGACAACGAGCTTGGTTTTTTTCGGGGGAGGTAGATTGAGGGAGACGAGAATAGCGAAGTGGTCAGAGGGAAGCACAGAGGAGGTGTCAGAGTCGAGAAAGAGTTGATCGGAGGTGCGGGTGATGATCCAGTCGAGGGTGTGGCCAAGTCGGTGGGTGGGTTTAGTGATGTGTTGTGTAAGATTGTGGTTTGAGAGTGACGTGCAGAGGCGTTTTGTGTCAGGTTGGTCGGGTTTGTCAAAGTGGAAGTTAAAGTCGCCTAGAAGGATGTGTTTTCCGGGTCGTGTGCTGTAGTGGTCGAGGAGGAGGTCGAACTCGGTGAGGAACATGGAGTTTGTGAGTTTGTTTTGAGAGCTTGGAGGGGGGCGATAGATACATGAGAAGATGAGGGACTGGCCAGGGAGTGTTGCTACGGCCTCAACAGATTCAAAGGATGGATGAGCAAAAGGTAGAGACTGAGAGAAGGAGAGGCGAGCGGAAAGACAGTCCCTGTAGATGATGGCAATGCCACCCCCTCTGAAAGCGTGCGGGAAGGAGGCCAGGCGGTAGCCACTCGGAGTGACGCTGGCGATGATGGGTTCGTCGCCAGCCGAGCGGAGCCACGTTTCGGTGATCACGACAATATCTAGGTCATTGTCTAGAATGAAGTCGGAAATCACATCAGCTTTGCCATCTTTGCAGACAGACTGGGCATTAAATAGACACAGTTTTAGGTTGGAAGAGACAGCAGAGGGAGAGGGAGAAGAAACGGACGAAGAAGAGGACAGAGGAGGGAGAGGGTAGGGAGGGGGGAGAGAGGATGGAGGGGGGAAAGAGGAGTGAGGGGTGGAGTGGGGAGGAGGAACAGTCGGGGAAGGATAACCGGGTAAGAAAGAGGATGCGAGAGGAGGGTGGGGTGGGGGAGAGGGGAGAGGGGGAGTAAGGGGAGTAGGAAAAGATGGGGGAAAGGGAGGGGGAGGGTGATGGGGAGGAAAAAGGGGGAGGAGGGGACGAGGAGGAGAAAGCAGGCAAAGGAGGAGGGGGTGAGGGGAGGAAGGGGGATGAGGGTGGGGGAGTGGGCAGCCGAGGAGGGCATGGAGCAGTGAAAGAGGAAGGGAGGAGAAGAAATGGGAGAAGAAGGAAGGACGGGGCGGAAGGGCATTGGAAGAGATGAAGAAGTGTGTGGTAGTGTGTGTGTTTGTGCGTCCTGCCTTCTGCTAATTCCGCCCCTGCGGCCTCTCTTGCGCAATCGGATGCCGCGTAAGGCGACTGCAACACTGTCGGCGGCACCAGATGCGAAGTGGGTGGCATGGCGACGTAGAGATAGCAGTTGTTGGCGTGTGTATCTGATGAGCATGATTATTTGTGAGGACAAGAAAGAGAAAGAAGGGAAGAGGGTGCAGCAGGGTGTATGAGTAAGTGTGTGTGTGCCGAAGTGTGTGAGCGGTGCGGTAGGGAAGAGACGCAAGGGAGAAAACTGATGTACAGTAGGTGTGTGTGTGTGCCGGTCGGTGTGTGTGTGTGTGAGTGTGGTAGGGGAGCGACGCTGATAATACGCAAAACCTACACTGAAAGGGCAAAAAGGATACGGGGGAGAAATATAACAATCCGCCCGGTCAGCGGCGAGCTCGGACAAAAAGCGCCGAAAAACAAAAGTGGGGAGGGCGAGATGTCGACCGGGGATCACAAATTTGGGGCTGCACACGTAAAACCTATAGGACGGGACACGGACAACAATCAAGCAACAGATGTGGCCGAGTAAGGCAGACAGCCTCGCACAGTAAACACTTTACCCACTAGCGCGCAGCACTGACATAGAACAAGGCAGCGAAAAGGCCCGCGGATCAATGCGGACCCACGCTGCGGAAGAGGCAGAAATGGCGGCGTAAACAAATTCAAATGAAAAACTATTCAATACGATACCACTCGAACAGCATCCGCATCCGACGAAAAACAAGCATACAATCCTCATCAGCACACTCTTATACAATACTCAGTAGCTTTCAGCAGACAAAAAAACACAGTACATCCAAAGAAAAGGCACTAAACACTGAGAGCACAAAAACGTGGCGGTCGACCAAACAAAATGATAATGATCTTCAAATGAAGAAGCATGTAAATCATGTCTGCAAACTTGCTTTTCTGGAATTAAGATGCATCAGTTCTATCCGTCATTACCTCACTGCTGAAGCTACCACCAAACTGGTCGTCTCCTTAGTCTTGTCCCGCATTGATTACTGCAATACCCTCTTAGCTGGCCTCCCTCAGTTTCTCATTCAGAAATTGCAGCGAGTTCAGAATTGTGCTGCATGTCTCATCGTCCGCGCCTCACAACATCAGCCCATCACTCCTATTCTGAGACAACTTCATTGGCTGCCAGTCAAACAACGAGTCTCATACAATATCACCTGTCTGTGCTACAAAGCTGTTAACTACTCTACCCCTGCCTATCTCGCTGATCTTCTTCAACTATACACTCCCTCACGCTCCCTCTGTTCAAGTAGTGACACGCGACTTCTCAGAGTCCCGCTCTTTAAATACAAAACCACAGGTGACCGTTGTTTTGCGCACGTTGGACCTGTTGTCTGGAACTCCCTACCTATAGACATCAGACATTCTTCCTCATTGACGGCCTTTATATCTGCCCTAAAGACCCACCTGTTCGATACCCCAATGTAGCTCAGTTCTTCGTCATTATGTACCTGTGTGTGTGTGTGCGCGCGCGAGTGTGTATTCTAGAAGCTGTTGTTTCTTTGGTTTAATGACCCCCTCCACTCCCACTCTTTATTTGTAAAGCGCTTAGAGTTTATTTAAGGATAAGCGCTATATAAGTAGCCATTATTATTATTATTAAGCGTAAATCAGGTCTGGTTATGCAATATCACAAGGAGTTAATAATACTGCTAATATTGCTGACTGTTTTGAGTGACCGTCATTATGAAAGTTCACCTGTCATTATAGGCCTGACACAAAGGGTGGAGACCCCAGGGGATGCATTGGTGGTGCAGGTAGTGGGGAACTCTTACAGTGCCTCCCCCAGGATCACCCTAGTCTAGGGCCTCTTGGCCTTTGTGAGGCCCCCTCGTGTGCAATCCCTCCGGACTAGCATAGCATCCCTCTATCCCAGGACCGTCTGTGCCTGGTCTCTGGCCAAATCCTCTCCGAGGTGACCCCAAAAACTGGGCAGCACGAGCCCCCAGGCTAAACACGGCGGATCTAGAGGAAAGAACCTCGAAAATAAATCATTGTCCTGCTGCCTTGCAGGCCTGGCCGCTTGGCTTTGGAAAGGATAAGGGAGGAAACCCTGACATCAAATCCCTCGTGTCTTCGGGGAAGGTTTTTGAGCCAGAGACTAGAACAAGGACAGTCTAATATAAAACCTACGACCCGAGGACCTCGATGCCACCGTCCCAGCTTGCTAGGCCATGGCAGACGAACCAAGGGTTTAAAGGGTGGGGGCCAGTACTGCGCACACTGCACTCCACCAAACAGCTCCACCGCGCAGGCTTTAGGAAACGCCCACGGACCATGACACCGACCTTTCCAAGTCCTGTAGCGATGGGCAAGGGGCAAAACGGCAGGTGAAAGATGTCACTGAAAGCGGCAGTCTCAAACCTGCATGCAGGCGGTTCAGGATATTGCTCGCCTGATGCTGACCTGGGGATGACAACGTCACTCGGCACACCCTGAATAACCAAGCAGCCTTCTCTAGGGACATCACTGCTAGCTCCACACGGAGAGGGGCCTAGAAAAGGTGGCCTAACCAATGCTCATCCCCTCGTAACCCCAGTTGGCTAGCCACGGTCAACGGGCATCTTCTCCTGTGGTCAGAAAACATTAAAAAAAAAAAAAAAAAAAAAAAAAAAACAACGGATCCACTCTAATGACGACCACGACCGGACTCAACGTAGCATGCTGGAACATCCGAAACATGCTCGACACAGCAGACAGCGGACGCCCTGAACGTCGCCTCGCCTTCAATGCCCATGAATTGCGGAGGTTAAACATCGACATCGCCGCGCTCAGAAAAGTACGCCTCCTTGAGAAAGGCAGCCTCCAAGAACTTGGCGCTGGCTACACCCTCTACTGGTCAGACAGGCAAGCATTAGCAATTCGTCATCCTTCTCAGTGTGTACTCCCCAACCCTTCTGGCAGAACCTGCAGAAAAAGACAAGTTCTACTCTGACCTGCGCAGTCTACTAAAGAGCACCCCTGCAGACGACAAAGTCATCATCCTTGGCGACTTCAACGCCAGAGTGGGCCAAGACTCCAAAGCCTGGAAAGGAGTCCTCGGCAAGCATGTCATCGGGAACTGCAATGACAATGGCCGCCTACTGTTGGAGTTCTGTGCAGAGCAGCAACTTGTCATCACCAACACTAACTTTCCAGCAAAAGGACAGTCAAAAGACCACCAGGATGCATCCTCGCTCCAAGCACTGGCACCTTATCGGCTATGTCCTAGTGCGTCAGAGGGACAGCAGTGACGTCCTCCTTACCAGAGTGATGCCCAGCGCAGAGTGCCACACTGACCACCGCCAGGCCCGCTGCTAACTCAGGCTCCGCCTTAAGCTGAAACCCCAAAAAGGCCCCCCTCCCCCCCCCCCCCAAGAAAAAGCTAAATGTTGCCAGCCTTCAGCGTGACAACAAGAAAGCTGCCCTTCAGACAGATTTACAGCGCATGCTCAAAGACACAGTTGATCCAGCAGAATCCTCTCCTGAAACACTTTGGGAACAACTGAAAACTGCTATTGTAAAATCCTCTGTGGAAGTCTTGGGCTTTGTTAGAAAGAGGAACAAAGACTGGTTTGACGAAAACGACGTAGAGATCTAGGAACTTCTAGCAAAAAAAAAAAAGAAAAAAGAGCCGCCCACCAGGCCCAACTAGCCCAGTCTTTCTGCCCTGTGAAGAAGTCTGCCTTCCGCCTCATCTGCAGCAGTCTCCAGCTCAAGCTTAGAGAGCTCCAGAACGAGTGATTGTCCAGACTCACACAGAGGACCCAGCTTTGTGCTGACAACGGTGATTACTGGAGCTTCTACGAAGCATTGAAAGCAGTGTATGGCCATAGGCACCTGGTACAAAGTCCCCTGCAAAGCGCTGATGGACAGGCACTCCTCACAGATAATACCTCCATTTTGAACTGCTGGTCGGAATACGTTCAGGACCTCTTCAGCACTGAGCGCACTGTTTAAGAAACAGTTATCCTCCAAATCCCACACCTCCCACTAAAGGTTGAATTAAACGAACCGCCCACCGCCGATGAGACATCTACGAGCTCAAGAGTGGCAAAGCAGCAGGCATTGACGGAATCCCGCCAGAGATGATGATGATGATGATGATGAAACTTTATTTATCAACGGTAAAAAGTTTTGACAGAAACAAATCGTCATTTTACAAATTTGCCGTTGCTAACATCTACAACATAAAATAGATTAAAAGATAATAATAATAATAAAGAATTATATTTACACATATTATTTCATGCAACAACTTCATAAAATTAAAAAAAATGACACAAAATAATAATAACACTTAACATTCATCTTATACCATACACACACACACACACACACACACACACACACACACACACACACACACACACACACACACACACACACACAATACAACAATATAGATAAATGCATAATTATATTACATAAAAACATTAACCATCAGGGTTTGTTTAAATGCCCTGTGTTGTTATGTTTGGTTCATCAGGTAATCGAAAAGTTTCGTTTTAAAGATTCCAAGTGAGGCTATAGTCTTCAAATGTGCAGGAATAGTGTTCCATACAAACGGTCCAGAAAAGCAGTCCGTCACCATCAACGGCGTCTCTTCCAACCCAGTAACGCTCTCCTGCGGAGTTCCACAGGGATCCGTCCTGGGCCCGGTCCTTTTCACACTCTACACCTCTCCTCTGTCCAACATCATCCAGTCTCACCGCATACACCACCACCTCTACGCTGACGACTCACAACTGCAAGACAATGACAAACTCGACAACACTCAGTCACTACTGACTCGCACGGCCGACTGCTACGAAGACGTGAAAAACTGGATGACAGCAAACAAACTGAAACTGAACGACGACAAAACGGAAGCCATGCTGGTAGGAACTCGCCAGATACTCTCCCAGATCCCTCCCTCTCTCCACCTTCAACTCGATAGCACCCCCATCTCCCTCTCTGACTCGGCCAAGAACCTCGGCGTCATCCTCGATTCCTCTCTGTCCATGACCAGCTTCGTCTCCGCCACGACCCAGGCATGCTATTTCCACCTCCGCCGCATCAGTCAGATCAGAAAATACCTCACTACCGAAGCTGCCACCAAACTTGCTGTCTCTCTCATCTTATCTCGCATCGACTATTGCAACTCTCTGCTTTCCGGTCTCCCTCACTCCACCATCTTCACTCTCCAGCGCGTCCAGAACAATGCTGCTCGCCTCGTCCTCAGAAAGAAAAAATCCGACCACATCACACCCCTGCTCAAACTCCTCCACTGGCTTCCAATCCCCCAACGCATCCAATATAAAGTTCTGTCTCTCTGCTACAAATCCTTGAACAACTGCGCTCCTGCCTATCTCTCTAACTTACTTCACCCCTACACACCTTCCCGCTCTCTCCGCTCTGCCTCCGACCCTCTCCGCCTCCACATCCCTCGCACCAAACTTAACACTTTCGGCCCCCGCTCCTTCTCCGTCTACGGTCCATCCACCTGGAACACTCTCCCACTCTCTCTCCGTCAGAAACACTCTCTCTCCTCCTTCCAGTCCGCCCTCAAAACTCACCTCTTTCAACAGTTTTAGCACTATATCACCACACTCCCCACCCCAAGCTGACCGTCGTAATGTATTTCACTGTTTGTGGTACGTGAGTCATTGTCTAAAGCGTGCGCATGCGTGCGCGAGCTGTGAGTGTGCGCTTAGAGTTATAATTATTATAAGATAAGCGCATTATAAATACCGTAATTATTATTATTATTATTATTAAAAGGATAAACTAGTTTTAAAGAGGTCAATTCTAGGCAGAGGTAGGGGTAAAGTATTGTTCCTTGAGGACCGTTCGCGTTCTTGATGTGGCACAAATTTGGTGGTTAGATACTTCGGTGTCATGTTATTTAATATCTTGTGCATGAGGATGCATTTGTTGAAATTAAGTTGTTGACGCAGGCCGAGAATGTTTAGATGTCTAAATTTGTCTATGGTAGGAATGGGCCGCGTATCTATCATTTTGACAGCTCTTTTATATATAGAGTTTAACCTGTTCATGTGAACATCACTACAACCGTCCCACACTGTGGAGACATAATCAACGTGAGACTTGATATGGGCATGAAAAAACAGTTTACGAGTATGTGTATCCGTTACTTGTCTAAGCTGGGACAATAGGAAAGTGTTTTTAGCAATGGTTTTACAGACTGTATTTATATGCGTCTCCCAACATAATTGTTCGTCAACGTGTATTCCCAAGAATTTACGCTCTGTGACTTGTTCTATCGGTTTAGCGTTCAGTTGTAAATGTAACGGCTGTGGTCGGCGTTGGTGTTTTTGTTGTGTAGTGATTAAAATACTCTTTGTTTTTCCTGGATGAAGAACCATATGATTCTCTCTACACCAGTCGGAAACCTCGCTGAGACTACTTTGTAAGCTAATGTTAATGTCAGCTGTTTTTTTACCCGAAACATGGAGGCTCGTATCGTCCGCAAACAGGTTGCAATTAACATCAGTGTTAGTAATATGCAAAGGCAAATCATTAATGAATATTATAAATAGAAGAGGTCCCAATATCGACCCCTGGGGGATACCGTAGTTAACTTGTCCTTGTTTAGAGTATTTTCCATGAGTATATACCTTTTGTTTTCTGTCTTTTAGGTATGATCTAAAAAATGCTATGGCAGTTTCACTTATATGGTATGCTGCTAGCTTCTTTAAGAAAATGTCATGGTCGACAAGATCAAATGCTTTTTGTAGGTCTAAGAAAACAACTCCAGACATCAGTTTTTTATTTATTGATTCCAGCCAGCTGTCTACAATGTGTGCCAGTGCTGACTGACATGAGTGTTTCGGTCTAAAGCCGGACTGATGAATATTTATAAAATTGCCCTTTTCTAGAAAATCAAGGAGGTGTTTTTGCATGTGTTTTTCAAGGGGCTTTGACAGGGCCGACAAAAGTGAGATAGGACGGTAGTTATTGACATCTTCAAGATCTTTTGATTTAGGGATTGGAATTACCTTGGCCTCTTTGAAAATAGTTGGAAACGTGCTGTGTTTTATACAGAGGTTAAAAATATAAGTGAGTGCCTCTACCGTATATGGTCGTGACATTTTCAGAATTTTGTTGTCTATACCATCCATCCCGGTGGACTTTTTGTTCGGCATGCTAGAGATTAATTTTCCGACTTCAGCGACGGTAATATCAGGAATGATGAATGTCTGCAGTATATTTTTGGCCTCACAGTATTTTTCCAGTTCACTAGGAACTTGGTACTCTGCGTTACTACTTGCAGCTGACTGAGCAAGTGTTTCAGCTGTCGATAGGAAGTGCTTATTTAATATATCAGCTGACAAATGGGATGGTATTTCAGGGGCTGATTTACCCTTTGTTATAACGTTCAGGGCTTTCCACACCGATGCTGTATCTTTTTTGTCCCTAATCATTTCCTGGAAGAACAGTTTTTTTGACGCTCTCACTAAGTATTTAACACGATTTCGTTGCTTCTTATATTCATCAAACTGTTTTTCTTTCTTAAGTTTGTCTCTAAATGACATGGCCTGTTTGACATCTACTGTTAACCAGGGTGGCAGGGTAGAGTGCTTAACTCGTTTTTCTCGTATGGGCGCATGCTTATTTAGGACTCCAAGGAATAGATCCATCCAGTACGACAGGGCACTGTCAGGAGAAGTGTGGTTATACACGTCACTGAAAGGAGTATTGCGCAGATCCCGCAGAAAGTCGCCATTATTAAATGTTTTGAAAGAACGATATTTAATTGTTTTATGTCTCTTTTTGTTCTCTTTGTCTAGTTTCATGGAGACTGTGCAACATACTGGGTTATGGTCACTGACAGCTAAGGAGGGAACATGTACATTTGATATTTTATCATCATTTGTCACATAAATATGATCAATCAGGGTTGAAGATGTACATGTGGTTCTAGTGGGGATTTTAATTAACTGTTCTAAACCGAATAGTGCTGTTGTTGACGCCCATGCAGCATTGGACCCTTTAGATTTAGAAAGATCAATATTAAAATCGCCCAAAAGAACAACGTCAGCTTTATTTTGATTTACGCTATCCATCATTGCTACAAAGTCATCATACCAGTCCCAGCTGGCTGCGGGATTTCTATAAATAAAGCCAATGAGGACGGGTTTGATTGATTGATTGTACATTGCTTAACGTCCCGACAGCAACAAGGCTTTCTCAGGACCTGCCTGCACTGCTTGTGAAAAAAAAAAAAAAAAAAAAAAAAACAGAATCTTGAATGTATGTTGCCAGCCGGTCCAATACGTTAAATAAACCTACGCAATGGGGCCTAAATAAAGCTATTACTATCAAGAGCTACAGGCAGTGCAGACAGTTGGGAGAGTTTTAAAAAGACAAATACAGGTGAATGGACCAAGGGTAGACAGAAACACATGCCCCAGAATAGAGGGAAAAACCCGCCCTGTGGGGCTGACTATGGTGGCCCTGGGAACTAAAAAGTAGTTAACCCCACCCAAGTCCCCCAGGGCAGACCCGGGTGGGGGCAATGAGGACGGGGGGTGATTTAGATGTCTTCACTTCTACCCACAAGCTTTCCACTTGAGCTGACTCTAAGTCTTGTCGCCGTTTGACGTTACCAAGTATTGAATTATGTATATATACAGCTAGTCCAGTGTGTTGTGGGCTTGAGGCATCTCTGCGGAGTACTGAGAAATTTGGGACAGAAATGGAGTTATCCCTTATTGAACTTTTAAGCCTCGACTCGGACACACCAAAAATATGAAAATGTAAGGGCGTGTTTAGGAACACGGATAAATCGGGCACCTTGTTAATAATAATAATAATAATAATACCGTTATTATATAGGCGCTTTTTCTCAATTTTTGGGGAAATCGACTCAAAGCGCCGCGCCTGAAACCCAACACACACACTCACGAAACAGACACGGATTTAAGACAAACACAGTACAAGACAAACGAAGGGCCAGTCAGCTACTGAAGTTACAGAGATTTTTGATCGCTTGTATTTGAAATTTGTAAAGTGGCCTGAGACCGGTACCAAGGTTAACTAGATGGTATATGTTAAGATGGCCAATTCTCAGTTCGTCTGTTCGTTTCGGAACAGTATTTAGATTACGATTTTGCATGTCGGTAAAAACACAAATGTAACGAAAAATATAATACAAAATTAATGGTCACAAAAAATAATCCAACAAAATAAAAAATAAAAATCAACTAATATCAATATCTATAGAATGCTTTAAATAAGCTCAATAAAAGAATACACAGCAAAGAAACACAATGTTTATCACGCGCTTAGTCTAAGTTCAGCAGAATGTTTACGGTTTTCTTGCTTGGTTATGTCAAGAAAAAATAACAAAGTCAGCAACTATAAAAAAAAAAAATGAAAAATGACTTGTCAAGGAACTATGCACGTTCACCTGTGACAAAGTTCATAATACACAAAGCTAATTTGACGACTTAAAAATAAGAAGAAAGAAAAACAAACAAATTTAAAATCTAAGAAAATGGTACAACTATAATATTTTTAAAAATCGCTAAGTGAAAAAAGTATATTTAAATCGGGAAATGATAATAGCAGATTGGAAATTACTGTCAATAATTGGTCCACAAAACGCCCACAGTGGGACTTTATCAAAGAATGTCGAAATGGCTATCACGCGTGTCCTAATTTCCAGCGCGTGGCCTGAACTTTTGAAGAAGCGAAAACAAGGCGGCACAGTCACTCTCACTAAGCTGCGGCACTCCAGGGGGTGGGGGCGGCGGGGGATAGGGGAAAGTTGGGGGTTTGGGGTACGGGTAGGGGTACACAGGTCGACCGCCTGCCATGTAGGAAGGGGCGCCCATGAGTGTTGATGTGCGATCATAGCCGGGCTGCTGTGGCTTGTGTTCTGGAGCAGCCCCGGCCTTTGATCCACCGCCGTACGCAAACGGCGATGGTGTACGGTCAGCATGGTTCGGATCGTGCTGACTAGAGTCTTTTGCAAAAGCCTGCTCTTGGTGGAATCTGGGCGCCATTCTGAAGACTTTCGTCACAGCCTGCTCCTCGCGGAATCGGGGCGCCAAGCTTGAACTGGCTGCGTGCTGAGGGCGCTGACTGTGTTGAGGCCCTTGGTCTCTAGGGCCGGGATGCCCGTTTTTACCGCCATGCCCGGGTACATTTAGCTGTCCGTGGCGGTGTGGGTTTTGGTGTCTAGCCTCAGTGGGGCGAGATCTGGAAACATGGAGGCCCAGCACTGCACAACAAGCTCCATGACCTCTTTCTATGCTGCTGGGAGAAGGGAACACAGCCAAAGGATCTCCGTGATGCAGTCATCATCACCCTGTACAAGAACAAAGGAGAAAAGTCTGCCTGCTCTAATTATCGTGGAATTACCCTGCTGTCCATTGCCGGGAAAATCTTGCAAGGCTGCTCCTGAATCGGCTGGTACCTGCCATCGCTGAAGACCAACTCACAGTGGGCCAGTATGGCTTCAGAGCCAACAGGAGCACCACCGACATGGTCTTTGTGCTGAGACAGCTTCAGGAGAAGTGCTGCGAGCAGAACAAAGGGCTGTACGTAACGTTTGTCGACCTAACAAAAACGTTCGACACTGTGAGCAGGCAAAGCATGTGGCAGATCCTGGAGCGACTTGGCTGTCCCCCAAAGTTTCTCAGTATGATCGTCCAGCTCCACGAGGACCAGCAAGGCCAGGTCAGACTCAACAGTGACCTCTCAGAACCATTCCCCATTCTGAACGGCGTGAAGCAAGGCTGCATGCTGGCACCGACCCTCTTCACCATCTTCTTTAGCATGATGTTGAAGCAGGCCACAGTGGACCTCGACGATGACGACGCAGTGTACATCAGGTATCATCTCGATGGCAGTCTGTTCAACCTCGGACGACTGCAGGCCCACACCAAAACCTTGACTGACAGATTCGTGAGCAGCTCTTTGCTGTTGACGCTGCCCTCGTTGCACACTCAAAGAGAGCCTTGCAGCGCATCACGTCCTGCTTCGCAGATGCTGCCCAGCTCTTTGGACTCGAGGTCAGTCTGAAAAAGACAGAGGTCCTTCATCAGCCGTCACCCAAGGAAGAGCATTGCCTTCCCCACATCACCATCGGCGAGTTCGAACTGAAGTCTGTACACCAGGTTACCTACCTCGGCTGCATCATCACATCAGACGCCAAGCTGGACAAGGAGCTGGACAACGGGCTGGCAAAAACGAACAGTGCTTTCGGGCGACTATTCAAGCGGGTGTGGCACAATCAGCAGCTGAAAAAAGGCAGCAAGATCAGCGTGTACAGAGCTGTCATCCTCACCACCCTGCTGTACGGTTCCGAGTCCTGAACCCTCTACCGCAGCTAACTACGACTCCTCGAACGCTTTAACCAGCGCTGCTGTGTACCATCTCAGCATTCACTGGGGTGACTATGTCACCAACGTCGAGGTTTATGAAAAGGCGGAAACTGTGAGCATCGACGCTTTGCTGCTGCAGACACAGCTTCGCTGAGCGGGGCACGTCTCCAGGAAGGAGGATCATCGCCTACCCAAGATCACCCTGTTCGGTGAGCTTGCCACTGGACACCGAGACAGAGGGGCACCAAAGAAGAGATACAAAGACTGTCTCAAGAAGTCACTTAGTGCCTGCCAAATCGACTACGGCCAGTGGTCTTCGCTAGCTGCCTACCGTGACACCTGGCGCTCCACCATTTACAAGGCAGCCGTCTCCTTTGAGGACTCTCGCAGAGCTAACCTTAAGGACAAGCGGCTCAGGAGAAAAAACAGACGTCGTAACTCAGAACCCTGACCAGACCTTCCCCTGCAGCCACTGCGTCGAACCTGCCTGTTCCGGATTGGCCTCCGCAGCCACGAGCATGCCTGCAGACGACGTGGGCAAGCCCTATAGAATCTTCGTTTGCGAAGTCAAGCCAAGAGAGAGAATATAGCTGACTAACTCACTATACTAAATCAGATGGCTGGGTTGTGATAACGGCATATTGGGGGTGGTGGGTTATTGCTCAGAATTGTCTAAAGAGATTGAAATAGTGGGTCACGAGGTCAGCTTTCCATTGTCTATCTATCTATCTGTCTATCTATCTATCTTATCTATCTTATCTATCTTATCTATCTTATCTATCAATCTATCTATCTATCTATCTATCTATCTATCTATCTATCTATCTATCTATCTATCTATCTATCTATCTATCTATCTATCTATCTCCCGTAGTCTTGCTGACCATTGGGGCACCACTGATGACTTGGCAACCAGCTCCCTCCATTCCTCTCTGTTCTCTGCCATTCTCGGCGTATCGCCCAGCTTCAGTCCTGTCCACTCTCAGATATTGTCTTCCCATCTTTTCCTCTGTCTTCCTCTCCTTCGTCCTCCTTGCACAGTACTTTGCAGGATTGTTTTGGCAAACCCTGCTGAACTCGTGACATGCCCATACCACTTCAGTTTGCGTTTTTTCACAATGGCTAATAAGTCTTCATAGAGCCCGATGGCTTGCCTGATTCTGCTTCCAACTTCCCCGTTTGTGATGTGATCTCTGTATGAGAATCCAAGCAGCGTTCGAAAACATCTCATTTCAGTGTCTTGTATCCTCCTTTCAAGGTCTGCTGACTCGCAGGCATACAAAAACACTGAGATGACTAAGGAGCGCATCAGTCTGATCTTGGAGAAGAGTGTGATGTTTCTGTCCTTCCATATGGGCTTCAATCTGGTCATTGTTGTTGTTGTCTGCGCAATCCTGGACAGTATTTCTGGTTTTGATCTCTCATCTGTCACAATGGCTCCAAAGTATTTGAATTTCTTAACCGTTTTCAGTTTTTGGCCTCCAACCATGATTTCAGTGCCAATGCCACTGACGTTATTGGTCATCAGTTTGGTCTTCTATGCACTGAATTCCATCCCAAACGCAATGGCTGTACTATCCAGCTTTTCCATCAGCTGAGCTAGCTCCTTCTCTGTTCCTGCAAGGCCATCAATGTCGTCCGCAAAGCGCAAGTTCGTGATTGTTCTGCCTCCAATACTGACAGTTCCTTCATGATCTTTCAGAGCTTCCGGCATGATTCTTTCCAGGAAGATGTTGAAAAGAGTAGGTGAGAGCTAGCAGCCTTGTCTGACTCCAACTGTAGTCCTAAACCAGTTTCCTATTTTGCCGTTGAAGCAGACTGCGCTAGTGGCCTTTTTGTAAAGGTTTGCTATGACTGATCAGGTTGGCATTGATGTTGTATAGCTTTATGGTGGACCAAAGGGCTGCATGCCCATAAACCCTTACAAAATCTCTGTCTTACCCACTCTTACAAAATCTCTGTCTTACCCACTCTTATAAAATCTCTGTCTTACCCACTCTTACAAAATCTCTGTCTTACCCACTCTTACAATATCTTTGTCTTACCCACTTTTACAAATCTCTGTCTTTCCCAATGCAAGCGGCACATTTCTAAATCACCTCAGAGGCCCAACCCGAACGACAAACTGTATTTTGAAAGTATAGGAGGCTCCTGCGAATATTTTGCCCACCTCCACTACCCTTACAACCTTACCTCAATTCATACCGGATCGGTCGTCGCCCGGAACAAGGACCGCGCTTTCTGTCTTGCACCAGGGCAGAGGTGTTAAGTATGTTACTGGTGCACCACCAAAACTCCGTGCCAGAAACAACATCAGCATTGGCACCTGGAACGTCAGAACATTAAGAACGCCTGGAAAGGTAGAGGAACTGACACACGAAATGAACAAGAAGACAGCTACACCGAGCGATATACTACGGAACAGAATACACACCTGACTACCCACCCAACCGACCACGCCACCCGATGCTACTTCTCCAACCACACTGGACGTGAACCTCCCAGTCTCACTGCAAGCGGAGCCAGCAACGAGCACAGTCTGACTCTACAGTACACGCAATGAACGTGTGACTAAACAGACCACCAGCCTTCCGGGCGACAGAATTTGGAGCCAACAAGATTACAATATGAATGCTGAACTGGCGACCAACACTTTAACAGAGGGAAGAAGATCAGCACCTCTCATCGAAACAAAAATCCACATAAAAGTGGTCGGGTTTGGTCCGCTGACAAGAGTAGTACCTGGCAAATAAAGCAAACACTTACTAGAAATACACAAGCGCAAATAAATGACAAAATCAAGACCAAACGTCAACTAGTTTTGTGTATACGGCCAGACCGGGTAAATCCTGAAGCCTGCGTGTGTGCGATGAGACCACCGTTTTTTCCTACACGGAAATTTCTTCGTGCAGCCATGAGCGCCCTACTTTGATCTACTGGTGTTGGGTTTCGTCGTGGTAGCATGGTTAGGAAAGTGACAATTATGCCCCTAGTCTACCGGTATTTGTAGCGAAACAGAAGTGCTCAGTGTTCACGACTGACCCCACCCCCTTCCGGGTCTGCCCTGGGGGACTTGGGTGGGGTAACTACTTTTTAGTTCCCAGAGTCACCCTGGGCAGCCCCACAGAGTGGGTTTTCCTTTCTATTCTAGGGCATGTGTTTCTGTCTACCCTTTTCCATTCACCTGTATTCTCTCTCTACTGTCTGCACTGCCTGTAGCTCTTAATATTGGATGTGTGTTGCTAAATTGTCTTAGCTTTATTTAGGCCCCATGTGTTAGGTTTATTTAACGTATTTGACCGGCTCGCAACATACATTCAATGTTCTGTTTAGGTTTTTTTTTCACAAGCAGTGCAGGCACGTCATGAGAAAGCCTTGTTGGTGTCGGGACATTAAGCAATGTACACTCAATCACGACTGACCCCTTTAGCACGTTCATAACGACTTTACCGAGTTGTTTCCACCTGTTTGCCTTTGGTACGCTTGCCAATGTTACACAGCTTTTCACAAAAACTGACGATGTTTCACGTGACATGTTCGTGGGAATTGATGCATTCTTGTCTATTGTTCCCTGTACAGTGGACTGTCTAAGGTCAACTTTTAACCCATTTGGATCGAAAGTACAATGTATTTTATTAGCATACTTGAGACGATAAACAATGACACAAAAAGTGGGGTGGCCATTAAGTTCTGACCATTAGTATTTGTACTTTAATGATTTTCTGTGTATTGCATTTTTACTCATTTTATATTTTTGTTCGGACGCAGATCTATGTGTGTGGCTGGAGTGCATTCTGAGAGCGTGTGTGTGTATTATGCCTGCTTATGTAAGTTTGTGTGTGTGTCTTGAGTGCGTGCTTACATAAGTTTGTGTGTGTATTTGTGTGTGTGTGTATGTGTGTCTTGAGTGCGTGATTACGTAAGTTTGCGTATGTATTTGTGCGTGTGTGTCTTGGGTGCATGCTCATGTAAGTTTGTGTGTGTATTTGTGCGTGTGTGTCTTGAGTGCGTGTTTGTGTGTGTGTGTGCGTGCATGCGGAATTGTGGTGAGTGTGTGTGTGCGTGCATGCGTGCGTGCGGAATTGTGGTGTGTATGTACATGCGTGTGTGCATGCGAAATTGTGTGTGTATGTGTGCGCGTGCATGCATGCGGAATAGTGGTGTGTGTGGTTGTGTGCGTGCGTGCATGCACCAGCTGTGGTGTGCATGAGTGCGTACCTGAGTGCATGCATGTATGTTTGTGTGAGCGTGCATATGTGCATGCGTGCGTGAGTGAGTGAGTGCATACATGCATCAATGTGTGGTATGTGTATGTTTACATGTCTATGTCATTAGTAGATGTAGCAACGGCAAGTTTGAAAACTGGTCCTGTTACCCTTCTACCACTGGAAAATAAAGATTCCTTTTTCATGATTTTTTTCCCAGGAAGTACGCCAGTTGATTCCGCAGACTCACTCAGCCAGGCAAATGGAGGCCACAGTAACTGTAAGGTTACTGACAAAGATACAGGACGGGCTATTGTACAGGAATGGGAAGACCCTGTCCAACCCTCACAGGTCAAACTGGAGCTAAACACCCTTGTGCCTGCATCCATCAGTATTGTTGACAGTAGCAATAGCTGCGTGCACAAGGGGGCCAAAGCCACAGGGGAACCTGGTGTCCAGTGTCAGCCTCTGACCAGCCCAGAGTGTGGGGTTTTCCATCAAATGGAACCTTATGTCAAGACAGAGTCCAGCGAGGGGCGTGAACCTCGTGTATACCATATGGACTGTGATGGTAAATACAAACATAGTGTATCTGGAGACCTCTCATTAGGCAAACGGAAACCCTACGCAGAGAAATGTGTGGATGTTGTAGAGGGTGGCATGCCGTTTGTGTGTGAGATGTGTGAGGCATGTTTCCAGTCACAAAGAGAGTTGCACAAACACATGTCTACTCACTCACAGCCTGTCCAAAATCCACAAGTCAAACTGGAGACGGGTTGCGAGGTCAAACCTGGCGTCCAGTTTCTACCTGGGACCATCTCAGAGCCAGAAGTGAACCCCTGTGTGCCTGCAGTCACCAATACTATAGCCAGTGTCAGTGGCTGCATGAAGAAAGGGGTTAAACTGGAACTCTGTACTCGCTCATGGCTGTTCCAACACCCACCAGACAAGCTGGAGCCAGAAGACAAGGTGGAACCTGGCGTCCAGTTAGGACATGGGAGCAGCTCAGATTCCACTACTGTCGACAGTACCGTTGGCTGCATGTACTATGGGGTGAAATTAGAACCGGACATCAAGGGCAAACATTGTGTCGAGCCTGGGGCCAGCTCAGATTCCAATACTGTTGACAGTACCGTTGGCTGTATGTACTATGGGGTGAAATTAGAACCGGACATCAAGGACAAGCATTGTGTCAAGTTAGAGCCTGGGGCCAGCTCAGATTCCACTACTGTCGACAGTACCGTTGGCTGCATGTACTATGGGGTGAAATTAGAACCGGACATCAAGGACAAACTTTGTGTCAAGTTAGAGCCTGTGGCCAGCTCAGATTCTGGGGTTAAACTAGAACCTGACATCAGTCTGAAGGCAACGTCTGGGATCAAGACAGAGCAGCAGCACTGGAAGAATGGTTTTGGTTCTGTGGATTGTGTGCACAACAGTGATGTGAACATGTACCATTGCCAGTCAGAAGTGAGGCCTGACGCAGTCATATTGTGTGACAGTAACGTGGAAAACCTTGATGCTGCCAACTGTAATGTACATAGCTCTGGAGCAGGGTTTGTATCGGTACCTCTGTATGAGAGTGATAAACCTGCTGCAGATTTGTCCTTGGTTCCACACATTGATTTGATGGCAGCTGCACGCAGTGATTTGATGACAGCTGCTCACAATGATTTGATGACAGCTGCTCACATTGATTTGATGACGGCTGCACACAGTGATTTGATGACATCTGCTCACAGTGATTTGATTACAGCTGCTCACAGTGATTTGATGACATCTGCTCACAGTGATTTGATTACAGCTGCTCACAGTGATTTGATGACAGCTGCTCACAGTGATTTGATGACACACACAGATCAGAAAGCACATAAATGTACAGTATGTGATGCTAGTTTCTCCAGGGCAAGCAATTTGAAAAGGCACATGTTAACCCACACAGGCCAGAAACCACATAAGTGTACAGTGTGTGGTCGTAGTTTCACCTATGCTTGCAGTTTGAAAAGTCACATGTTAACCCACACAGGCCAGAAACCACATAAGTGTACAGTGTGTGGTCGTAGTTTCACCTATGCTTGCAGTTTGAAAAGTCACATGTTAACCCACACAGGCCAGAAACCACATAAGTGTACAGTGTGTGGTGCTAGTTTCTCCCTTTCAAGCACTTTGAAAAGACACATGTTTACCCACACAGGCCAGAAACCACATAAGTGTACAGTGTGTGGTACTAGTTTCTCCCGTTCTAGCAGTTTGAAAAGTCACATGTTTACCCACACAGGCCAGAAACCACATAAATGTACAGTCTGTGGTGCTAGTTTCACCTGCGCTCAAAGTTTGAAAAGTCACATGCTAACCCACACAGGACAGAAACCCCATAAGTGTACAGTGTGTGGTTCTAGTTTCTCCCTTGCAAGCAATTTGAAAACACACATGATAACCCACACAGGCCAGAAACCTTATAAATGTACAGTGTGTGGTGCTAGTTTCTCCCAGGCTGGCAGTTTAAAAAATCATATGTTTATCCACACAGGCCAGAAACCACATAAGTGTACAGTGTGTGGTGCTTGTTTCACCCACCCTGGCAGTTTGAAATATCACATGTTTAAACACACAGGCCGGAAGCCACATAAATGTACAGTGTGTGGTGCTAGTTTCCCCATTACTAGCAATTTGAAAACACACATGATAACCCACACAGGCCAGAAACATTATAAATGTACAGTGTGTGGTGCTAGTTTCTCCCAGGCTGGCAGTTTAAAAAGTCATATGTTTACCCACACAGGCCAGAAACCACATAAGTGTTCGTTGTGTAGTTCTAGTTTCTCCCTCCCTTACAGTTTGAAAATGCATATGTTAACCCACACAGGCCAGAAACCACATAAGTGTACATTGTGTGATGCTAGTTTCTCCCAGGCTGTCCCTTTGAAAACTCATATGTTAACCCACACAGGCCAGAAATCACATAAGTGTACCGTGTGTGGTGCTAGTTTCTCCCATGCTGGCAGTTTGAAAAGTCATATGTTTACCCACACAGGCCAGAAACCACATAAGTGTACAGTGTGTGGTACTAGTTTTTCCCGTTCTAGCAGTTTGAAAAGTCACATGTTAACCCACACAGGCGAGAAACCACATAAGTGTACAGTGTGTGGTGCTAGTTTCACCTGGGCTAAAAGTTTGAAAAGTCACATGTTAATCCACCCAGGACAGAAACCCTCATAAGTATACAGTGTGTGGTTCTAGTTTCTCCCTTGCAAACATTTTGAAAACACACATGATAACCCACACAGGCCAGAAACCTTATAAATGTACAGTGTGTGGTGCTAGTTTCTCCCTCCCTGGCAGTTTGAAAATGTATATGTTAACAGGCCAGAAACCACATAAGTGTACAATGTGTGATGCTAGTTTCTCCCAGGCTGTCCGTTTGAAAACTCATATGTTAACACACACATGCCAGAAAACCACATAAATCTTCAGTGTGTAATGCTAGTTTCTCCCAGGTTGCCAATTTGAAATTTCAAATGTTAACCCACACACGCCAGAAATAACGTAAGTGTACAGTGTGTGGTGCTAGTTTTTGAAAAGTCAAATGTTTACCCACACATGCCAGAAACCACATATGTGTACAGTGTGTTGTGCAAGTTTCTCCCACACGGGCAGTTTGAAATTTCACATGTTAAAACACACATGCTAGAAACCACTTAAGTGTACAGTGTGTGATGCTAGTTTCTCCCACCTTAGCAGTTTGAAAAAGCATCTGTTAACCCACACAGGCCAGAGACCACTACAGTGTGTGGTGCTAGTTTCTCCCTGGCTGGCAATTTAAATATTCACATGTTTACTCACACAGGTCAGAAACCACATTATGTGACATAAGTGTACAGTGTGTGGTGCTAGTTTCTCCCAGGCTGGCAATTTAAATATTCACATGTTTACTCACACAGGCCAGAAACCACATTATGTGACATGAGTGTACAGTGTATGGTGCTAGTTTCTCCCAACCCCCACCTGGGTCTGTCGGTGTCCTGGGTTAACTACTTTTTAGTTCCTAGGGTCACCCTGGTCATCCCCACAGGGTGGGTTTTCTCCTCTATTTTGGGGACCCCACCCGGGTCTGCCCTGAGGGGCTTGGGTGGGGTTGACTACTTTTTAGTTTCTAGGGTCACCCTGGTCAGCCCAACAGGGTGGATTTTTCCCTCTATTCTGTTGTTTCTGTCTACCCGTGGTCCATTCACCTGTATTTGCCTTTTCAAAACTCTCCCAACTGTCTGCACTGCCTGTAGCTCTTGATATTGGATGTGTGTTACTAAATGGTCTTAGCATTATTTAGGCCCCATGGCGTAGATTTATTTAACGTACTGGACCGCCTGGCGACATACATTCAATGTTCTGTTGTGGGTTGTTTTTTTTCACAAAAAGTGCAGGTACGTCCTGGGAAAGCCTTGTTGCTGTCGGGACGTTAAGCAATGTACAATCAATCAATTAATCATAGTTTCTCCCAGGCTGGCAGTTTGAAAATGTACATGATTATCCATAACAGGTGTAACGCACGCAGACTTACTGATACTCCAGTCGCACATACAGACTCGCAACGCAACAGGCACATACAATCACACACACACACACACACACACACACACACACACTGACTCAGCCGGATGCATTCGTGCCGCACAAACTCAAACACTATTCCCTTTCTCTGTGGCTACCTTTTAGTTACATAACTAACAAAACAAACTTAAGAACTACTCTTCACAATTCTCAACACTAACATGGCACTCTCACTTCCACACACAACATGGTAAAACAACCTACACAACTGTCAACACTAACATGGCACTCTCACTTCCACACACAACATGGTAAAACAACCTACACAACTGTCAACACTAACATGGCACTCTCACTTCCACACACAACATGGTAAAACAACCTACACAATTGTCAACACTAACATGACACTCTCACTTCCACACACAACATGGTAAAACAACCTACACAATTGTCAACACTAACATGACACTCTCACTTCCACACACAACATGGTAAAACAACCTACACAACTGTCAACACTAACATGGCACTCTCACTTCCACACACAACATGGTAAAACAACCTACACAATTCTCAACACTAACATCGTACTCTCACTTCCACACACAACATGGTAAAACAACCTACACAATTGTCAACACTAACATGGCACTCTCACTTCCACACACAACATGGTAAAAGCCAGGTTAGGTATAAGTCCTCATAGTCCAACCTGTTCACTGGTCTTATCGTGTGCACAGTTCGTATATCTTCACGTCCAGGCGTGCAGTTTCCTTGCTTCCCACGTTGCTGGAGATGTCCGACGCTCCCCGAGCGGTGAATGTCCTCACGACACTTTTCTCTAGCACAGCCTCTGTTGACACTGGTGGATCGGCTCCACGTCTCTCGCTCCCCGAGCGGTGAATGTCCTCACGACACCTTTCTCTAGCGCAGCCTCTGTTGACCCTGGTGGATCGGCACCACGTCTCTCACCCCCCAAGCGGTTAATGTCCTCACGACATGTTCCTGTGTTGACTGTGACGTCTCTTCGCTCTGCTCCATGCAAGAACTTTGTACAATAAAGTTTTAATATCATTTCACTTGCTGACCACACACATTGGACGATATGAGGTACATTACGTAACCTGGCTGATACAAATAAGTCTACATGTTCATTCACACACACGCGCTTCATAAAACAGACTAAATTCGCAACACACCATAACTTGGTCACTTCAAGGAAAACGGACTATATCATGACGCAAGCGTTTGTGCGTACCTTGGAAAAAATTATACTTAACACAACCACGTACTACCTTCATAAGCGACTTGAGCATACACACCTCGCATTCCTCCATCCTTAGAAAATAAAGATTCGATTCCTTAGTTATCTATCTCCTCCATTGGGGACACTCCAGTGGAGGTCACTCCCCACAAAACGATGAATTCCTCTAGAGGAGTGATTAAAGATCAAGCATTGGCCGAACTGTCTGAAGATGAACTTGTACGGAACTTTAAGTCACAGGTGGGTGACCTACGTCAGGCGCTTCATTTCCAAACGAGGTGGTAGGGAGATCCGTCTCCCTACCATCATCCTGACTTTTGACACCCCCACAGCTCCTACTACCATCTGGGGAGGTTACTACTCCCTAAAAGTAAAAAACTACGTCCCTCTCCACCTCCGGTGCTTCAAGTGCCAAAAGTATGGCCATGGGCAGAAGACATTGTCGCCAGGCAGAGGCTCTATGCGCCCGTTGCACTAAGCCCGGACACTCTGCTGAGTCCTGCACAGCCATCCCCCTGTGTGTGAATTGCCAGGGGGCACATATGGCTTCGGACAAGAAGTGCCCTCGTTGGATATCCGAGTGCAGGATTCAGCAGGTGCGTGTGGAGAAGGGGCTGTCCTTTGCGGACGCAAAAAAACCTGGTTGATGGCCCTGTGTACTTTGTGTATACTTTCAGTGCTGCGGTGGCAGACAAGCGCCCCACCAAAGACTTCTCTTGTCAAACCCCAACTTCTTGGTTGGGGGCAAAGCCTCGGATATTCTCGCCCCTGGAGAGTAACCCTCCTCCGGTGGTGACGAGGAGCCAGGGAACGCAGAAGGCGGATGCTACCGGTCCGGTGGCACCGCCTTCTGCTGCCCCTTAGCCTCAGCCCCCGCCCAAACCTGCTAGTTTGTCAACGCCAAAGGCTTCTGGCTCTGGTCAGCCTTCTAAGGCCGCTAACTCTAACGGCAGGAACGCTGCCCAGGACCAGAAGTCTAAGAAATCTATGGGACCGCCGTACGCACGGGCCCAGAAGGGGAACACTGATGTCCCCCTTCAAAACAAATATGCTGCATTGGAGGAGCGGATGGAGGGAGTGGAAGTTGTCGTTGCCGATGCTGCCCCACCCCCTTCATCTCCTAAGAACCAGAGGAGGCCCGGGAGCCGGCCCCCCTCTGTTTCTTCAACTCCTTCCAAGGCAAAGGAAAAAGGGGGGGGGGGGGGAACTCCGCACCCCCAGATAAGACATAATCATGGACTCTCTGCTTCAGTGGAATTGTCGTGGTTTTCAAGCTAACTTTGAGGAATTACGTCTTTTAGTCAAGTCCTATAACCTCTAACCTTTAGTTAAGTGCTATAACCCCTCAGTAATATCTCTTCAGGAGACTTACCTAAAGACTTTTGAACCTGTGTCCTTTAATGGTTTTAACGTTATACATAAAAGATCTGACTCAGAGAGGCGCTCGGGTGGAGTGGCTCTTCTCATTAGTAGCCAAATTTTATGTAGCCCCGTTAGCATGACACCTGTCTTCAGGCTGTCGCAGTTCGGGTTACTTTGAAGAAGACCATAACAATGTGCAGTATTTACCTGCCACCAACCCTGCGGGTCTGTAGTAATGATTTTTTTTTTAATTTAGTAGATCAACTGCCCCCTCCCTTTATTCTCATGGGGGATTTTAACGGTCACGCTCACTTTTGGGGTAGTGACCACTATGATGGCAGAGGTCAGATGTTAGAAGATGTTTTTTTCTCAAATTAACCTATGTGTTTTTAACGATGGCTTACCTACATACTCTAACTCAGGTTCAGGATCTAGTTCTGTTCTAGACCTCACTGTGTGTGATCCTTCTGTCATGCTGGACTTTGACTGGAAGGTTCACGACAACCTGTGTGGTAGTGACCACTTCCCAGTAGTCCTGTCATCGGTCAGCTGTGAGGAGGATTCGCCAGTGGGGCGCTGGAATCTCAAGAAAGCTAACTAAAGCCTCTGTTCGCCTCCCTCTGTCAGTCTCGTATTACAGAGGAGATGGTCATGTCAGCTGAAGTACCTGTTTCTTCTTTTATACTACTATTTTGTTGGACGTAGCGGGTGAAACCATCCCTAAAACTTTCGCATCAGTCCCTCGGAAGCCGAGAGTACCATGGTTTAATGAGGAGTGCCGCAATGCCCCAAAAGCGCGCAAATCTGCTCAGCGACGTGCTTTCCGTAATCCGTCGCAAGTGAATATTTTAACCTTTAAAAGACAGAGGGCGAAAGCCCGTTACATTTTTAAACGTGAACGCCGTGCTTCCTGGAGACGCTTCGTCTCGTCTTTAGCTTCTCGGACTCCGTCCCAGAAAGTATGGAGGGCTGTTCGAGGAATTAGGGGCAGGGGTGGCTTGGCTTCTGTCGGCCATCTTAGAGATGGTGCCAGCTTGGTCACAAATAAAAAAAAATCTGTGGCCAATTTGCGTGCCTCCACCATTGGCCATAATTCTTCAACAGAGCACTATTCACCCTTCTTCCAGAGAGAGAAGGAGAAGCGAGAGTCTCGTATTTGTGATTTTAAGTCCGATAACTCAGAAGACTATAATGCCCCTTTTACATTATCAGAATTGCAGCGAGCCTTGCAGAAATGTAATGACTCTGCTGCTGGCCTAGATACCATCCACTATCAATTCCTAACGCATCTGCCTGAGAGGTCACTCCTTGTACTTCTAAAGGCCTTTAACCATATCTGGAGAACTGGTCATTTTCCGCCGTCATGGTGCCAGGCTGTGGTTGTACCAATCCTCAAGCCGGGTAAGGATCCTTCCGACCCGGGCAACTACCGGCCTATCGCTTTGACATCATGTTTATGTAAAACTATGGAGCGCCTGGTCAACGCCCGCCTGGTGTGGCATCTTGAGTCACAGGGTCTCCTCACAGACCTCCAGTGCGGTTTCCGGCGCTTCCATAGTACAACTAACCATTTAGTCCGCTTTGACTCGTTTATTCGAGATGCTTTTGTGAACAAGCAGCATGTCTATGCAATTTTCTTCGATCTTGAGAAGGCATATGACACTACCTGGAAGTATGGCATAATGTCGGACTTGTTGGACATGGGTTTTAAAGGGCACGTGCCCGTTTTTATTCACAATTTTTTGACTAACCGGTCGTTCCATGTCCGTGTGGGCTCCACCCTCTCCGACTCCTTTGAACAGGAGATGGGTGTCCCACAGGACAGCATTCTATCTCCTGATTTATTTAGTATTAATATTAATAACATTGTAAAGGCCGTCAAGGATGATTCTGAATGCTCTTTGTTTGTTGACGACTTTGCTTTGTGCGCACGTGGTCGAGGACTTGCGTCCCTTGAGAGGCGCTTGCAGCTGTGCGTTGATCGCATCCAGCGGTGGGTGTCTCTCAATGGATTCAAGTTCTCGCCCTCCAAGATTGTCTGTGTGCATTTTACTAACCAGACGAATTTTTTCCAGAACCTAGCCTGAGCATTGCTGGAGTGCCGATTAAGGTAGCCGAGGAGGCAAAGTTTCTGGGGGTCATTTTTGACAAAAGACTTACCTTCCGCAACCATATTAATTACCTCAGAACCTCTTGTCAGAAGGCTCTCGACGTTCTTCGTGTCGTCGGTCGTACTGACTGGGGTGCGGACCGTACTGTCTTACCTCGTCTGTACCGGGCCCTTGTACGGTCCAAACTGGATTACGGCTCTGTGGTGTATGGCTCAGCTTCCGTGCTACAGCGTCTGAACACAATTCACCATCAGGGTCTGCGGATATGTCTTGGGGCCTTCAGGACGTCTCCAGTTCCTAGTCTGTATGCCGAGGCAGGGGAGCCTTCTCTCAAGCTCCGCCGCATCCGCCTCATGCTCAGCTACGTTCTGAAACTGAAGGCCTATCAAGACAATCCTACCTATGATTGTGTTTTTAAACCATCGTTTGCAGAGATTTACGATACCCATCCGGTAGCTGTCCGTCTACTTTCTTTCCGTGTCCGACCTCATCTGCAGGCGGTCGGATTGGATCTGGACAGAGTTTCGGAATTCCTGCAACACATCACTCCACCCTGGCTCTTACCAGTTCCTGACATCTTGCTGGACTTGACTGCCCACAAGAAAGACTCTACTCCACCAGCCATATACCAACAGAGCCTCAATGAACTGCTTTCAATTTTTCCTGGCTATTGTCATATCTATATCGATGGGTCAAAGTCTGAGGATGGGAGAGTGGCTGCGGCCGCAGTGTCTTCTCGTCATCCTAGACGCCCATTTAAGCACCGCCTCCCAGACCACTCATCTGTATTTAGTGCGGAACTGCAGGCGGTTCTGCTGGCACTCAGGCATGCTTATCGATCTAGAGAAAGGAACTTCCTGATTCTGTCTGACTCTCTTTCTGCCCTGCAGGCCCTTCAGGGCACGGGAAATGACCACCCACTGCTGGTGCAGATAAGAGAGCTCCACGCAGACTTGATGAAGGAATATTATGACATTATTTTTATTTGGGTGCCAGGGCATGTGGGCATCGAAGGCAACAGGATCGCAGATTCTGCTGCCAACGATGCCCGCAATGACCCTGTCCCTGAAACACAGACTGTTTATAGTGATTTTAGACATGTGGCTAGTGCGTACATAGCCCGTGATTGGCAGTCCGAGTGGGACAAAGAGGAAGCTAACAAGCTGCATGAAGCCCTCCCTAAGTTGTCGGACGACTGTCTACCTTATCGCTGCGACAGCCGCCGTGGGGAGACTGTCCTGGCTCGGCTCCACATCGGGCACACGTATGTTACGCACTCTTACTTACTTAAACAGGATGAGCGTCCATGGTGTTTTGCCTGCAGTACTCTGTTCAACACTTTTTGTTGTCTTGTGCTAATCTAATCGACACAAGGTATAAACATTTCACGGCAGACTCCTTGAAGGTTTTGTTCCGGGATGTGCCCCGGGACAAGATCTTCAGTTTTCTGAGAGAGTGCCATATTTTTAATAAGATTTGAGCGTTTATAGATTATGATATTTCTATTATTTTGACCTTTTTGAGAGTCGTTCGACGTTTTCTTTAAAAACTTGTGCGACACTTTAGCCTGACATATTTTTAATGTATATTTACATCATGTCTTAAGGCCTTTCTTTTTTTGTCTGGCTGACCAGATTTTTACCCTTCCCGCCGTGAGATGGCTTTAGTTGCCTGCTCGGCGTTAAACCCAAATAACTAACTAACTTTAAAAGTACATATGTTTAATCATACAGGTTAGAAGCCACATAAGTGTCCTGGTTGAATCACATTGCAAATGTTTGTAAAACAATATCTAAAAATGCATACCAACTTTCTAAACTGAGATTTTTCACTGATGAATCCACCAGCAAAATTTCTATTGTGCTCATATTCAGCCACATTTAGATTATGCCTCTACTATCTGGGATGGGAGTAATGATGTAAACTAACTCAACTCACTTTACAGAATGGTCATTAAACTAATAATATTGTTGACAGGCCCACTGAAAGCATTAGTACAAATGACAAATTCAAGTTGCTAGCTGTCTTATCTCTTCACAAACCTTTTATCTATAACTGGTAGTCATGGGCAAAATCACCCTCTCAGAATCTCTTACTTATCTCACCAATTTATTCCGTTTTGCCCGTAGGTGCAGCCGAACACCAGTAAACATTATGCTAGTACCAATGCCCCGCTTAGATATTTACGTCATCTTTGTCCTATTCTGGGGCCAAATTATGGAATTCTGTTCCGTCATATATTAGAGCAGCGCCACCAGTCAGTACATTTAAATCCCAGCAGCTCGAAGTATCTCATAAATATGTGAAATGCTGTAAAGAGTAAACCACGTGACTATAGCTTTTCGTTTCTCACGTGACTATGACTTTTTGTTTCTGAAGCTGGTGTAGTAAACCTTCAATACGTACATAGCATAGACTTGTTGAAGCTAATCTTGTAAGAGCCTATTTTCCACCACAGCTATATCAATGTATTTTCTTTTTACCATTTTTTTACCATGCAATTTTTCGTAAATACCTGATGCACATATGTATACATACAAACACTGATTTCTATTTACATTGTTTTTCTTGTAAATGTATTATTACTTTGTACGTTTCCCCACCCGGGTCTGCCCTGGAGACTTGGATGGGGCTAACTACTTTTTCTTTGGAAGAGTCCAGGTACAGACAAGTTCACAGTGGAATTCAATTATTTTTGGAGAGGATAGGACATTTTATTGTGAGGTCCCTAAACGAAGTTTCAGATGTGGCAAACTGTCTCAGACACAAAAGGAAGGGATAATTATTTGTTTACCTAAAGTGGATAAACCTAGGAATTATATTAGTAACTGGAGACCTATCTCTCTGCTTATCGTCATCTATAAGACTGGGTCAGCCTTAAAGCATCAAAAAAAAAAATGTATTACCACGAATAATAAATGAAGACCAAACCGGATTCATGGCAAACAGATTTATTGGAGACAATATCAGGTTAGTCTACGACATTAAAAACTATCTAAACGAAACAAACAAGCAGGGTTTGCTCCTCAGCCTTGATTTTGAAAAAGCATTTTTGATTCAATTGACTGGAAATTCATACATCAAGTATTGAAGGCCTGTGGCTTTGGACGAGACATTTTGACTTGGATTAACCTCTTCTACACTAAATGTAAATCTGCTGTGTTAGTTAATGGTAATGTATATAAATGGTTTAATATTATTGACACTTAAACAATTTTATTATCAGTTCGGGTTTGCATCTAAATTTTGGAAAAGCTATCTGGCTGGGTAGTAAGAAAAACTCCACAGTCAGATATTTGTCATACCTTTAACTAAACTGGAACCCACCAGAGTTAAAAGTCTTAGGCTTTTGGTTGACAAATGATTTAAGGAGCTGTCATCTTCGAAACTTTAAAGACAAAAATGTTGAGACAAAAATGCTTATGAAAATGTGGCTAAAGAAGCCAATTACACCCTAGGAAGAGTCACTGTGTTAAAATCATTGATCTTATCAAAACTGGTCTACCTATGGATTTTGCGCCCTAACCCACCTGAAAAAAAACGTGTTGAAGAGTTGCAAACACTGTGCTTCAGATTTGTATGGGACAAAAAACCCAGACAAAATAAACAGAAAAGTTGCAACAAGAACTTTACGAAACGGAGGAATCGGTATTTCAAATTTAAAGCAGTATATGAGAGCGTTGAAAATTAGCTGGATTAGAAAATTAAACAGCACAAGGCACAGATGTAAACATGTTATCTTTTACACATATCGAAATCTCAAGCACCTGGACAAATGTGGTCCAGAATTATTCAACAAAATAAGTACACAAATTTGTTCAGGCAAGATGTTCTGAGCGCTTATAAGGAGTTTAGGTGCAAAGTGCAACCAAATACACCAGAAGAAGTGTTGGTCAGCCCGTCTTTTTGAATGATAATACTATGATTAGAAACAAATGTATTTTGTATAAACAATGAGTCAAACAATGGATATACTGCATTAGACAGTTCTATAACGAAGCATAGGAAAGATACTGAATTTAAAAGAAAATATGGTATAAACATCGTCTTTATTACATATGTAGGGTGCATTCAAGCTATACAAAAATATGTTTGCAACACTAACATCCACATTAAAAATAATGATATGAATGATAAACCAAAATCCTTGCAACTCCTTATTCCGTGCAAAAGGACCCCCACCCGGGTCTGCCCTGGGGGACTTGGGTGGGGTTAACTACTTTTTAGTTCCCAGCGTTACCCTGGTCAACCCCACAGGGTGGGTTTTCCCCACTATTCTGGAGCATGTGTTTCTATCTACCCTTTGTAAATTCGCCTGTATTTTCCTTGTCTTGTTGCTTTCATGACGTTAATCAACGTACAACCAACCATGCAAAAGGGCTCAAAATGCTACAATGAAACCTTGACAATGAAAAACAAAAATCCACAAAGCTTAGATAAATGGGATTTTAAAAAAACTTAGCTGTGATATCGACTGGAAGAAAACTTTGCTGAAACTGCAACAGGTAAAAGACGTCAAACTGAAGTTGTTTCATACCAAAATTATTAATAAAAATATTACTTACTTACTTTACTTACGCCTGTCACCCCTACCCGGGTATAGGCCGTCGACGAGAGACCTCCAGCAACTCCTGTCCTGTGCTTCTCCTTCGATTCTACTCCAGGTGGTTCCCAGTCTCTTGATGTCTGCTTGGAGGTCTCGACGCCAGGAGTTTCTCGGCCTACCTCTTTTCCTCTTTCCCTGGGGGTTCCATGACAATGCCTGCCTAGTGATACTGGAAGCTGGCTTTCTCAGACTGTGACCGATCCATCCCCATCTTCTTCGCCCAATTTCATTCTCTGCTGTTATCTGCTCTGTTCTCTCCCAGAGTCTGACGGTGCTGATCTTCTCTGGCCAGTGGATTTTCAAAATTCTTCTAAGGCAACTGTTCATGAAGGTCTGTACTCTGTTGACTGTGGTTTTTGTCAATCTCCATGTCTCTGCTCCATATAGGAGAACTGCTTTTACATTGGAGTTGAAAATCCGGACTTTGGTGTGTTGTGACAGCTCTCTGGAACTCCACACTTTTTTCAACTGGAGAAAGGCTGCTCTGGCTTTACCGATTCGTGCTCTGACATCTGCATCAGTGCCGCCTAATAATAAAAATATTAGCACAAATATAATTATGCAAAAAATGGTTTTCAAAGTTAGACAAGTGTACTTTCTGCATGAACAAAAGAGAAAGTATTGATCATATATTTTGTAAATGTGGTTATGTACAATCCTTTTTGTGTAAACTTAGCAAGCGTTATAGGTGAAAAATGTGAAATTGTAGGTTGTTTCAGTTTTAGCGAAAGACGTTTTGAAAACGATACTAATTTTAAAACAGACAATTTTTTTTTATTTTATAATACTGATGGCGAAATTCTATATTAATAAATGTAGAATTAAAAAGAGAAAACCAACGATGCGGCATTTTCATACATGGAACACAGACTTTATATTGAAATGGGTACACTATGACAATTTTATTAACAGATAGGTTGGTAGCTAGGTTTTGGAATGCCAAAATAGGAGGGGATGCTGCTAGGAACTGGAAAGGCACATGCGGACGCTACTGCAATGCAGAGACCAACGACAGAGGCTTAAGGCTCCTGGAATTCGCCAGCTCAAATGATCTAAAGCTGATGAACACGTTTGGCCCACACAAAGCATCCAGAAGGTGGACATGGCACAGCCCGAACGGAGAGCACCACAACCAAATTGACTACATCATGGTGAAGAGGCGCTCCCAAACCAGTGTGAACATTGCCAAGACAAGAAGTTTTCCAGGAGCAGACATTGGAAGCGACCATGACTTCGTGATGATGACCTTCCGACTCTGCCTAAAGAAGGTCAACAAGCAGGGTCCAACCAGAATCAAGTTTGACCTCGAGAAGCTGAAAGACCCAGAGGTAGCGGAAGCCTTACAGGCAAAGATAGGAGGGAAATTCGCGCCACTCCTACTTCTAGGTGCTGAAGACAAGGATGTGGACACACTGATTGACACATTTAACACTGTTGTAACCCAAACAGCCAGTGAGATCCTTGGCAAACACCGACAAGCTAAGAAACCTTGGGCTACAGCTGACATCTTTGTTCTGTGTGACAAGCGTCGAGAATGAAAGAAAAATAAATCAGAGACAAAAAGAGCTAAACAATGCAGGGAAATTAACCAGGATATCAAGAAAAGCACGAAAAAGGCAAAGAATAAGTAGATTGAAGATCAGTGTAAACATGTAGAAGAAAATCTGAACAAAAATAATAGCAAAAAAAGCATACCAGCTGGTGAAAGACCTGACCAGTGTAAACCAAGGACGCTCCTAGATCATTCAAGACAGTGACGGGAACTGTCTTACAGAAGACCAAGACATACTGAAGAGATGGACAGAGTACTGCTCAGATTTGTACAACCACCGAGCTACAGGGGACCAAGGCATACTTGTCAACCCACCCGTAAATAACAATGGCAACTATCCCATCATCCGAGAAGAAGTAGAGGCTGCAGTGAAGTCGTTGAAAAAAAAGGGAAAGCAGCAGGAGCAGACAACATCCCTGCAGAGCTAATCTGAAAAGGGGGAGAAGACATCCTTCTTCTTCTTCTTGGCTTGGCTTCACGAACGAAGATTCTATAGGGCTTGACCACGTCGTCTTCAGGCATGTTCGTGGCTGCGGAGGCCAATCCGGGACAGGCTGGTTCGAACGCAGTGGCTGAAGGGGAAGGTCTGGTCAGGGTTCTGAGTTTCGACAACTCTGTTTTTACTCCTGAGCCGCTTGTCCTTAAGGCTAGCTCTGCGAGAGTCCTCAAAGGCGATGGCTGCCTTGTAAATGGTGGAGCGCCAGGTGTCGGGGTCCACAGAGAAGACCACTGGCAGTGGTCGATTTGGCAGGCACTAAGTGACTTTGTATCTCTTCTTTGGTGCCCCTCTGTCTTGGTGTCCAGTGACAAGCTCGCCAAACAGAGTGATCTTGGGTAGGCGATGATCCTCCATCCACCGAAACGTGGCTCCGCTCGGCTGGCGACGAACCCATCATCGCCAGCGTCACTCCGAGTGGCTACCGCCTGGCCTCCTTCCCGCGCGCTTTCAGAGGGGGTGGCATTGCCATCATCTACAGGGACTGTCTTTCCGCTCACCTCTCCTTCTCTCAGTCTCTACCTTTTGCTCATCCCTCCTTTGAATCTGTCGAGGCCGTAGCAACACTCCCTGGCCAGTCCCTCATCTTCTCATGTATCTATCGCCCCCCTCCAAGCTCTCAAAACAAACTCACAAACTCCATGTTCCTCACCGAGTTCGACCTCCTCCTCGACCACTACAGCACACGACCCGGAAAACACATCCTTCTAGGCGACTTTAACTTCCACTTTGACAAACCCGACCAACCTGACACAAAACGCCTCTGCACGTCACTTTCAAACCACAATCTTACACAACACATCACTGAACCCACCCACCGACTTGGCCACACCCTCGACTGGATCATCACCCGCACCTCCGATCAACTCTTTCTCGACTCTGACACCTCCTCTGTGCTTCCCTCTGACCACTTCGCTATTCTCGTCTCCCTCAATCTACCTCCCCCGAAAAAAACCAAGCTCGTTGTCTCTCGCCGCAAACTAAAATCTGTCAACCGCGAGAGCTTCTTCGACGAAGCTGTCGACCTTCTCTCGGACCCCGCCCCCTCTCCCGATCTTGCATCCCATTTCGATTCCTCCCTTCGAAAACTTCTAGACACCCATGCCCCTGTCACCACCTGCTCCATACCCAACCGACTCCCCTCGCCCTGGCTCACTGATGATATAGCTGAGGCCAAGCGCGAGCGCCGACAAGCGGAACGCCTCTGGCGCTCAACTGACCTCACCTTTCACAGACAGATCTTCCAAACAACTAGATCTAAAGTCTGCAAAATGATCTCCGAATCTAAACGCAAACACCTTCAAAACCAAATCCTGGAATCCACCTCTTCCAAAACCCTCTACGCCACCATGAACACACTCCTAGGCACTTCTAAAGACTCTCCTCTCCCCAACACACACAGCAAAGAAGAACTCCCGTCTGCTTTCTCTACCTATTTTTCGGACAAAATCCAAAATCTGCGCGACACACTCGACACCCTGCCTCCTCCGCCTTGCCCTCCCGACCCCACCTTTTCCGGCACTCCCCTCTCGTCCTTCCGCCCCGTCTCTCAGGATGAAGTCCTCAAGACCATAAAGTCCATGCCCTTCAAAACCTGCGAACTTGACCCCCTCCCAGCTTCTCTCTACCGTGACGGCCTTCCAAAACTTCTACCCTTCATTACCGACATCATCAACGCATCTCTAGAAAACGGCTCCGTCCCCGATATCTTCAAGTCCGCCATCGTCCGTCCTCTCCTCAAGAAACACAACCTCGACCCAAACGAACTCAAGAACTATCGCCCAGTCTCCAATCTCTCTTTCCTGTCCAAGCGTCTTGAGAAGGTTGTTCTCAACCAGCTCAACCTCCATCTCACCGACAACAACCTCCTCAGTCCATTCCAGTCTGCCTATCGCAAACATCACAGCACTGAAACAGCCCTTCTACATATCTTAAACGAGCTGCTTCTCTCCACCGACTCTGGCAACATCTCCCTTCTTACACTACTCGATCTCTCTGCCGCCTTTGACACTATAGACCACTCTATCCTCCTCCACCGACTCCACCACTTCTTCGGCATCACCGACTCTGCTCACTCCTGGTTTCTCTCCTACCTCTCCGACAGACAGCAGTCCGTCACCATCAACGGCGTCTCTTCCAACCCAGTAACGCTCTCCTGGGCCCGGTCCTTTTCACACTCTACACCTCTCCTCTGTCCAACATCATCCAGTCTCACCGCATACACCACCACCTCTACGCTGACGACTCACAACTGCAAGACAATGACAAACTCGACAACACTCAGTCACTACTGACTCGCACGGCCGACTGCTACGAAGACGTGAAAAACTGGATGACAGCAAACAAACTAAAACTGAACGACGACAAAACGGAAGCCATGCTGGTAGGCACTCGCCAGAAACTCTCCCAGCTCCCTCCCTCTCTCCACCTTCAACTCGATAGCACCCCCATCTCCCTCTCTGACTCGGCCAAGAACCTCGGCGTCATCCTCGATTCCTCTCTGTCCATGACCAGCTTCGTCTCCGCCACGACCCAGGCATGCTATTTCCACCTCCGCCGCATCAGTCAGATCAGAAAATACCTCACTACCGAAGCTGCCACCAAACTTGCTGTCTCTCTCATCTTATCTCGCATCGACTATTGCAACTCTCTCCTTTCCGGTCTCCCTCACTCCACCATCTTCACTCTCCAGCGCGTCCAGAACAATGCTGCTCGCCTCGTCCTCAGAAAGAAAAAATCCGACCACATCACACCCCTGCTCAAACTCCTCCACTGGCTCCCAATCCCCCAACGCATCCAATATAAAGTTCTGTCTCTCTGCTACAAATCCCTGAACAACTGCGCTCCTGCCTATCTCTCTAACTTACTTCACCCCTACACACCTTCCCGCTCTCTCCGCTCTGCCTCCGACCCTCTCCGCCTCCACATCCCTCGCACCAAACTTAACACTTTCGGCCCCCGCTCCTTCTCCGTCTACGGTCCATCCACCTGGAACACTCTCCCACTCTCTCTCCGTCAGAAACACTCTCTCTCCTCCTTCCAGTCCGCCCTCAAAACTCACCTCTTTCAACAGTTTTAGCACTATATCACCACACTCCCCACCCCAAGCTGACCGTCGTAATGTATTTCACTGTTTGTGGTACGTGAGTCATTGTCTAAAGCGTGTGCATGCGTGCGCGAGCTGTGAGTGTGCGCTTAGAGTTATAATTATTATAAGATAAGCGCATTATAAATACCGTAATTATTTATTATTATCCTGGAGACGTGCCCCGCCCAGCGAAGCTGTGTCCGCAGCAGCAAAGCCTCGATGCTCACAGATTCCGCCTGTTCAAGGACCTCGACGTTGGTGACATAGTCACTCCAGTGAATGCTGAGGATGGTACGCAGGCAACGCTGGTGAAAGCGTTCGAGGAGTCGTAGTTGTCTGCGGTAGAGGGCCCAGCACTCGGAACCATACAGCAGGGTGGTGAGGACGACAGCTCTGTACACGCTGATCTTGGTGCCTTTTTCAGCTGTTGATTGTGCCACACCCACTTGAATAGTTGCCCGAAAGCACCGTTCGCTTTTGCAAGCCTGTTGTCCAGCTCCTTGTCCAGCTCGGTGTCTGACGTGATGATGCTGCCAAGGTAGGTAAACTGGTGTACAGACTTCAGTTCGGACTCGACGATGGTGATGTGGGGAGGGCGATGCTCTTCCTTGGGTGCCGGCTGATGAATGATCTCTATCTTTTTCAGACTGACCTCGAGTCCAAAGAGCTGGGCAGCATCTGCGAAGCAGGACGTGATGCGCTTCAAGGCTCCCTCTGTGTGTGCAACGAGAGCTGAGTCATCAGCAAAGAGCAGCTCACGAATCAGTCGGTCTAGGGTTTTGGTGTGGGCCTGCAGTCGTCTGATGTTAAACAGGCTGCCATCGAGACGATACATGATGTACACTGCGTCATCATCGTCGAGGTCCACTGTGGCCTGCTTCAACATCATGCTAAAAAAGATGGTGAAGAGGGTCGGTGCCAGCACGCAGCCCTGCTTCACGCCGTTGAGAATGGGAAATGGTTCTGAGAGGTCACTGTTAAGTCTGACCTGGCCTTGCTGGTCCTTGTGGAGCTGGAAGATCATGCTGAGGAACTTTGGGGGACAGCCAAGTCGCTCCAGGATCTGCCACATGCCTTGCCTGCTCAGTGTCGAACGCTTTTGTTAGGTCGACAAACGTTACGCCCTTTGTTCTGCTCGCGGCACTTCTCCTGAAGCTGTCTCAGCACAAAGACCATGTCGGTGGTACTCCTGTTGGCTTTGAAGCCACACTGGCCCTCTGGGAGGTGGTCTTCAGCGATGGCAGGTACCAGCCGATTCAGGAGCAGCCTTGCGAGAATTTTCCCGGCAATGGACAGCAGGGTAATTCCACGATAATTAGAGTAGGCAGACTTCTTTCCTTTGTTCTTGTACAGGGTGATGATGACTGCATCACGGAGATCCTTTGGCAGTGTTCCTTTCTCCCAGCAGCAGAGAAAGAGGTCATGGAGCTTGTTGTGCAGCGCTGGGCCTCCATGTTTTCAGATCTCTGGCGGGATTCCGTCAATACCTCCTGCTTTGCCACTCTTGAGCTGGTGGATGGCTGTGAGGGTCTCTTCGGCAGTGGGCGGTTCGTCCAATTCAACCTTTAGTGGGAGGTGTGGGATTTGGAGGATGACTGTTTCTTGAAGACATGATAAGCCCTTTACTAACAATCTTAAATAAGATCTGGCAGTCAGGGGATTGGTCCACACCATGGACCCAATCACTTATAATAACTCCCCCCCCCCCCCCCCAAAAAAAAAAAAAAAAAAAAAAAAAAAACCGGCAACTTACATCAATGCCAGAATTATCGCACTATCAGTCTTATATGCCACTTAAGCAAAGTCATGTTAAAGATTTTTCTGAACAGGCTGAGGAAGTTATAGGCAGTCAGAGGAAATTATACCTGAGGAACAGGCAGGCTTCAGACCAGGGCTTCAGACCAGACCAGCACAACTAAGCAGATCTTCAACCTGAGAGTTCTATGTGAGAGGTACTTCCAGCACCAGCAAGACCTCTATCATGTCTTTGTGGATTTTAAGAAAGCGTTCGACAGGGTGTGGCATGCAGCCCTTTGGTCCACCATAAAGCTATATAACATCAATGCCAACCTGATCAAAGTCATAGCAAACCTCTACAACAAGGCCACTAGCGAAGTGTGCTTCAACGGCAAAATAGGAAACTGGTTTAGGACTACAGTCGGACAAGGCTGCTTGCTCTCACCTACTCTTTTCAACATCTTCCTGGAAAGAATCATGACAGACGCTCTAAAAGATCATGAAGGAACTGTCAGCATTGGAGGCAGAACAATCACGAACTTGCGCTTTGCGGACGACATTGATGGCCTTGCAGGAACAGAGAAGGAGCTAGCTCAGCTGGTAGAAAAGCTGGACAGTACAGCCATTGTGTATGGGATGGAAATCAGTGCAGAGAAGACCAAACTGATGACAAATAACACCAGGGGCATTGGCACTGACGTCATGATTGGAAGCCAAAAACTGGAAACAGTTAATAATTTCAAATACATAGGAGCCATTGTGACAGAGGAGGGATCAAAACCAGAAATACTGTCCAGGATTGCGCAGACAACAACAGCACTGACAAGATTGAAGACCACATGGAAGGACAGAAACATCACACTCCGCTCCAAGATCAGACTGATGCGCTCTTTAGTCATCTCAGTGTTCTTGTATGCCTGCAAGTCATGGACACTCACAGCAGACCTTGAAATGAGAATACAAGCCACTGAAATGTTATGTTTCCGAAGGCTGCTTGGCATCTCATACAGAGATCACATCACAAACGAGGAAGTGGGAAGCAGAATCAGGCAAGCCATCGGGTCCTATGAAGACCTATTAGCCATTGTGAAAAAAATGCAAACTGAAATGGTATGGGCATGTCACGCGTTCAACAGGGCTTGCCAAAACAATCCTGCAAGGCAATGTGCAAGGAGGACGAAGGAGAGGAAGACAGAAGAAAAGATGGGAGGACAATATCTCAGAGTGGACAGGAGTGAGGCTGGATGATACGCTGAGAATGGCAGAGAACAGAGGGGAATGGAGGGAGCTGGTTGCCAAGTCATCAGTGGTGCCCCAACGGTCGGCAAGACTACGGGAGATAGATAGATAGATAGATATAGATAGATATAGATAGATAGATAGATAGATAGATAGATAGATAGATAGATAGATAGATAGATAGATAGATAGATAGATAGATAGATAGATAGATAGATAGATAGATAGATAGATAGATAGATAGATAGATAGATAGATAGATAGATAGATAGATAGATAGATAGGTAGGTTGGTAACTTAATCTATAGCGAATGTGTTGCCTATATAATTGTTTTTTTTTGTTTATGTAATTTGATTGTATTAGTGTAGCAGAGCGCCATAAGCCATAACACAGTTTTTGCTAGTTTCTTTGTCTGGCCGAGCCGTTTCGCCTTCGCGAGGGCGTTGCTCTCTCGGAGGCCCGCGTTATACCTATTTAATGCCGAGCATCCGGCGCACTTAGCAGACTGACTATTTGCGTACCATTATCAGTGCGTGTAGATTGTAGCGTGCCGGCTTCACGTCGAGTATTTCACTGTGTTTCTGTAACTGGACTGCGGGTCGAGTGCCCTGTAATTAGTGATTATTTTGTGTACATATTCCTTGTGTTTTTGCTAGTGATGATTTTCTTGATGTTTGATCCTTCATTATTGTCATACCTCGCATTTTAGGAAGCCAGTTTTTCTTCTTTGGATAATGTGTTTCTTTAGATATTATGTTGCGATCAACGTAACTTTGTGGTGGTTTCTCATTTTGTCCCCCACATTTGTAATGTCATTTTTCGAAGTTTGAGATGTAGTTTTGGCTCGATCATTATAACTGTCTTGTGGGAACGATTGAGAGTTTGTGTTGTATACCCTTTCTTTGAAGATCCCTTCGTTAGAAATCGTACGCTATGACCGGTCGGGGCGTGGCGATAGCATCACCTCCATGATCGAGTGTGCGTTTAGACTTGCGACAGAACTTGAATCTAATTCTGATTTAAGGAGAATATAGTTCTCAGAGGTTGACAATCTTGATGTATCAGCATCGCTTTGTTTAATTCGTGTTAGTAATTTTGGTATCCATTCTTATGTTGTGCTCCCTTGCTATTTTGACTCTATCCACTGTCTTCTCTCTCTCCTTTGTCTATCGCTTTGCTAGTACCCCCTACCCGCGCTACTCACTGACGTCACTACTATCCGCCATGTTTGTTTATGCATTGCCATGCCTTAGTTGTTTACTTGGCGCCATGCATTAGTTACTTGCCATTTAGATATGCAATTATATAGTTACTCATTGATTTCATTTATATATATTTTTGTGTTAGTTACGTATCAGCGGATGAACATGTTTTACCAAAGATGCAGGTGCGCCCCCCTATGATCCCTGATCATACGGAAACGCTTCTGCAACCATAATCACACTGTACTCGGCTGCGAACCCCTAGGATCCTCGATCCTACGGGAACGTGGTTGATAATACGAGTACTTGTTATTAGTTCTATTAATGATAATTCATCGGTTATGATTTGGTAGTTTAGAATCGGGAGTGACTCAATTCTGTCATACGTAGTTGCGCGCCCCTAGGATTCTGAATCCTACGGGTGCCCGCCTCTAGGATCTCTATGCCTATTGGAGCGCATCTGTCATGCTACCGCTAGTGCAGTCATTAATTATTTACTTGTTTGTGGCCATATTTACGGTAGCGTACCTCTATGATTCCAAATCATAGTGGCTCGCTTCTGTAAGACTATATTGAGTTTATTGGCCTCCTAAAGTGTGTATTTTGGTAGTTAGTCTTTGAGTATTTAGAGATTTAGTAGTTTTATTAGTACTGCTTTGGTATAGTTCATTTGATTTATTGGTTTGCTACTGGTGCATGACATTTTCCTTCTCCTTAGTTTTATATTCTTTAACATTGTTTACTTATATCCTGTTACTTTTATTTTTCAGGTATTGCTTTTTTCAATTTTTTTTTTAAATTGTTGGTTATGAAATAAAAGAACCAGAACCATAGAGAGGAGTTAGCTCCCTTTGTCAAACACAACACACACCACCAGCACATCATGTCACCTCCCCTCGGCTCCGTCACATTAGTGTTTGGTTTTGGGTTAAATGTTTTGAGTTTTGTTTGCATTGTTTTTATGGTTATTGTAACTCCTGTGACATTGTAACTGTTTATGTGCATGTTGCATATGTGAAATTAAAAAAAAAAACTTTTCCCCAGGCATATTGTGTGTGTGTGTGTGTGTGTGTGTGTGTGTGTGTGTGCGCGAGTGTCTGTGTGAGTGCTTGAGTATGTGCGTCTCTGTGTGTGTGTGTGTGTGTGTGTGTGTGTGTGTGTGTGTGTGTGTTTGTGTGTTTGTGTGTACACTCCCCAGTTTGTTAGGTAACTTTTACTACCAATACCAAGATAATGTTGCAGTCCTGCCTCGCCACCGATATCAGATTTGATTGTACTTAAAGCTCTAAACTTAAAGGATTATTTATATGAGTTGGATGCTTTTTTTTTTTTCTTTGTCTGTATTTACTACTAAATGGCCAGTTGCATAATCATATGCAAACTGATCAGATTTTATTACTTCTGGGCGGTCACCAACATGATCATAAAACGAGTTTACTTTGCTTTCTAAAAGTTCCCGTTGTAAGCTAGAAATATTTCTGGTACCAGCCATATCCATTGTATTATTATCATAGTCATACATATCTTCCATTTCAATATCATGGCCAAATTTACCAGCTGTCATTGTTGTTTTTTATTTTAATAAAGTGTTTAATTTTAGCTTAAATAAAATGACACTGACCTAAGTATCAAAGTTAGACCTGTACAGAAAACTACGTGAACCTCTAGCTGTTAAAGGCATCAGGCAATCAATTGTCATCACAAACAATCCTAGCACCATAGATTAAAACCAAGTTCTTACTGTCAAGTTTCCAAACCTAGGTCCCAATGATGTTATTGTTCCTGGTACTGCACGACTTGCTTTCAATATTGAACTTCAAGTTCTTTAGACACAGATGCAAACAGAACACTAGTTGATAACATCGGTAGAGCAATTAATAAGACTATGAAAGTTAAACTTGAAGGCTAAGAAGTGTTTAGTCTGAATGATGCTGATGTATTCTACTGCTACAAAGATCTGTGGCTCCCTCCAACGAATCCTGTCCTGTGCTTCTTCTTCGATTTTAGCCCACTCCGCACCGGCCTTCACGTGCCGTGGGTGGGTAATCTCCTTAGTCACTGATTGAGTGGGCTAGCAGAGGGGTGCCATCTTTGTCCAGAATTAGGACTTGATGACAGCAGATTATGTTGTTCAGTCTTTTTCACTGGTTCGGTTTTAAAGGAGCTGTGCTAACCCAGGATTGGTCCTTAAAAATACACGTGAGCTTTTGGTCCTTTGGATCCCAAGTGTTTGCCGTGCTTGGAGACCCGTGTCGCGGGAGAAGAGGATCCTGGTGGCTGAGGTTCCCTTTGGGTTGCGGCTTACTACTACCCTTTGGCCTTGACTTCATCCTAAACGGGAGGCTAGTCGTACTCGCCTAGTCAATCTTTTCTTGTCACATTGAGCCCTATCCCACTGTTGACATGTATGCGGGTTGCTATACGGAGCACCATGCTATAGCCTCTGCTGCTGATTAGGTGCTTTACGCCAGTATTCCCCTGCATTCAACAGGTGATAGAAGGCGGTGGCTCAGACGGTTCAATCCGGCTTACCCCCTTGAGTATATCTTTCGGGAAATCTCCATTGTGCGTCGGCTGGAGACCCGCCGACAGTTGCACTTTCCCTTGTTGGGCTCGGTGGCGGGCGGGGACCCCCGGGGGATGAATATCTCTACTATTACAATATGGAAACAACAAAGAAACTGGCACAGAAGCGGCACATAGCCACCGACATTGTACATCACAGTGACTGTGAGGAAGTGACGCCTGAGGCGTCGGCCGTATGGCCTCGCTTCCTCATTGTCCTTAGCAAGGTGAAAGAGAAACATGTTTCCAAGCTGCATCCTTCTCTGGTGGGGGAGACCCTCAGGAGCCGTGTTGGCAGGCCTGATGCCCAGCGCCTCAGGTCTGGTGACTTGCTGGTAAAGTGCCGTACCCGGGCACACTCCAATGGGCTACTGAGGCTCTCTTCCATCGGAGACGCTCCAGTGGAGGTCACACCCCACAAAATGATGAATTCTTCAAGAGGCGTGATAAAAGACCAAGCACTGGCAGAACTGTCCGAAGATTAAATTGTACGGAACCTTAAGTCGCAGGGGGTGACTTGCGTCAGGCACTTCGCTTCCAAGCGAGGTGGTGGGGAGATCCGTCTCCCTACCATCATCCTGACGTTTGGCACCCCCATTCCTACTACCGTCTAGGGAGGTTATTACTCCTTGAAAGTGAAGAAGTACGTCCCTCTCCCCCTCCGGTGCTTTAAGTGCCAAAAGTATGGTTATGGGCAGAAGACATTGCCGCCAGGCAGAGGCTTCATGCGCCCGTTGCACTAAGCCCGGACACTTTGCTGAGTCCTGCACAGCCACCCCCTTGTGTGTGAATTGCCAGGGGGCGCATATAGCTTCGAACAAGAAATGCCCTCGTTGGATATCCGAGTGCAAGATTCAGCAGATGCTTGTGGAGAAGGGGCTGTCCTTTGCGGACGCAAAAAAAAAAAACTGGTTGACGGCCCTGGTGCAGCTGAGGCTGCCAGAAACTCGAGTAACACCTCTGTGTATACATTCAGTGCTGCGGTGGCAAGCAAGTGCCCCACCAAAGACTTCTCTTGTCAAACCCCAACTTCTTGGTTGGGGGCCGAGCCTCGGATCCTATCGTCCCTGGAGAGTAGCCAGGGAACGCAGAAGGCGGACGCTACTTGTCCGGTGGCACCGCCTTCTGCTGCCCCTAAGCCTCAGCCCCCACCCAAGCCTATAACTCTTACTACAACGGCTTCTGGCTCTGCTCCGCATTCTAAGACCACTAACTCTAGCGGCAGAACACTGCCCAGAACAAGAAGTCTAAGAAGACTACGGGACCGCTGTGCGCACGGGCCCAGAAGGGGGACAGTGATGTACGCCTTCAAAACAAATATGCTGCATTGGAGGAGAAAATGGAGGGAGTGGAAGTTGTCGTAGCTGGTGTTGCGGCAGCTCCACTCCCCTCATCTCCGAAGAACCAGAGGAGGCCCGGGAGCTGGCCCTCTTCTGTTTCTTCGACTCCTTCCAAGGCAAAGGACAAGGTGGGAAGTAACACTTTCCCCCTCTTAAGACATAATCATGTACTCTCTTCTTCAATGGAATTGTCGTGTTTTTCACGCTAACTTTGAGGACTTACGTCTTTTAGTCAAGTCCTATAACCTCTAAGAACCCTGGCCATACCTTCCCCTGCAGCCACTGCGGTCGAACCTGCCTGTCTCGGATTGGCCTCCGCAGCCACGAACAAGCCTGCAGACGTCGTGGGCAACTCCTATAAAATCTTCGTTCGCGAAGTCAAGCCAAGAGAGAGAGAGAGAGAGATAACCTCTAAGTAATATCTCTTCAGGAGACTTACCTGAAGACTTCTGATCCTGTCTCTTTTAATGAGTTTAACGCTATCCATAAAGGCTCTGATTCGCGAGTCTATAGTAATGATATATTTAACTTAGTAGATCAGCTCCCCCCTCCCTTTATTCTCATGGGAGATTTTAACGGTCACTCTCACCTGTGGGGTAGTGACCAATATGATGGCAGAGGTCAGATGTTAAAAGATGTTTTTTCTCAACTTAACTTATGTGTCTCGATGGTTCACCTACCTACTCTAATCCAGGTTCAGAATCTAGTTCTGTTCTAGACCTCACTGTGTGTGATCCTTCTCTCATGCTGGACATTGACTGGAAGGTTCACGACGACCTGTGTGGTGATGACCACTTCCCAGTAGTCCTGTCATCGGTCAGTTGTAGGGAGGACCCACCAGTGGGGCGCTGGAATTTCAAGAAAGCTAACTGACCTCTGTTCGCCTCCTTCTGTCAGTCTCGTATTACAGAGGGTGTGGTCATGTCAGCCGAAAAAAAAAAACCCTGTTTATTGTTTTACTTCTTTTTGTTGGACGTAGCGGGTGAATCCATCCCTAAAACTTCCCCATCAGTCCCTCGGAAGCCGAGAGTACCATGGTTCAACGAAGAGTGTCGCAAGGCTAAAACAACGTGAAAATCTGCTCAGCAACGTGCTTTTCGTAATCTGTTGCATGTGAATATTTTATCCTTTTAAAAAGACAGAGGGCGAAGGCCCGTTACATTTTACAACGTGAACGCCGTGCTTCCTGGAGGCGTTCCATCTCATCCTTAACTTCTAGGACTCAGTCCCAGAAAGTCTGGACGGCTATTCGAAGAATTAGGGGTTGGGAAGGCTCGGCTTCTGTCGGCCATCTTAGAGATGGTGCCAGCTTGGTCACAGATAAAAAGGCTGTGGCAAAATTTGTTTGCCTCCACCATTGCTCATAATTCTTCAACAATTGCAGCGAGCCCTACAGAAATGTAATGACTGCTGCTGGTCTAGATACTATCCACTATCAACTGCTGGCCTAGATACTATTCACTATCAACTGCTGGTCTAGATACTATTCACTATCAACTGCTGGTCTAGATACTATCCACTATCAACTGCTGGTCTAGATACTATCCATTATCAACTGCTGGTCTAGATACTATCCACTATCAACTGCTGGTCTAGATACTATTCACTATCAACTGCTGGTCTAGATACTATCCACTATCAATTGCTTGTCTAGATACTATCCACTATCAACTGCTGGTCTAGATACTATCCACTATCAACTGCTGGTCTAGATACTATCCACTATCAACTGCTGGCCTAGATACTATCCACTATCAACTGCTGGTCTAGATACTATCCACTATCAACTGCTGGTCTAGATACTATCCACTATCAACTGCTGATCTAGATACTATCCACTATCAACTGCTGGTCTAGATACTATCCACTCTCAACTGCTGGTCTAGATACTATCCACTATCAACTGCTGGTCTAGATACTATCCACTATCAACTGCTGGTCTAGATACTATCCACTATCAACTGCTGGTCTAGATACTTTCACTATCAACTGCTGGTCTAGATACTATCCACTATCAACTGCTGGACTAGATACTATCCACTATCAACTGCTGGTCTAGATAGTATCCACTATCAACTATTACATCTGCCTGAGACGTCACTCCTTGTACTTCTCAAGGCCTTTAACCATATCTGGATAACTGGCCATTTTCCACCGTCTTGGCAGCAGGCTGTGGTTGTGCCGATCCCCAAGCCGGGTAAGGATCCTTCCGACCCGGGCAACTACCGGCCAATCGCTTTGATGTGATGCTTATGTAAAACTATGGAATGCCTGGTCAATGCCAATCCAGACCAAAAAGGTGACTGCCAAGCGTGTAATATGCAAAGAAGTACCCAACGGAGAAAGAAACACGCTTAGAAAAGACGGGTACAACACAATTTATTAATATTTCGGGTAAATACCCTTTGTCAAAATAGACAAACAAACAGAGAGATTAGCCGCTACTTATCTTCTTTGGTAGAAGGAATGTGGCAACTGAAGGAGGTGACGTAAAATAAAAGAAAAGGAAGAACAAAAGTGCGGATAAAGTAAAAATGACGTCAACGAAAAATCGTAAGAGAGAGAGACTCGAAAGAACCTGAACACGAGAGACAAGAGTGTGTGCAAGCACGTGCAGGAGCGAGCAAAATAAAAGGCGTGTAGGTGAGGCCAGAGAAAGAGAGAGAGAAAGAGAGACGGAGAGAGAGAAAGAGAGAGAGAACGAACGGGGAGTACCCTTGGGCACGAAGTAGGCTGTCTAATACACAAAACCTGCTAAACACCAACCCGAAGGCAAACTTTATATCACCTTCAAGTTGAGGACTACCTCGGGGAAAAACGGGAGAACCCCGGGGGGGGGGGGGGAAACCCAGCATTTAGCACGGTACACAGCTAGTAATAAGTCATTAAAACAAAGCAAATAATCAAATTCAGTAAGAGAATATAAGTGGAGAGTAGGTAGTTGTGAAACCGTCTTCAAGGGTAACTTAAAAAAAAATATAAAAAAATAATAATAATAAGAAGGGGGGAGAGAGGCGGGGGGGGGAGAGAGGCGGGGGGGGGGGGGGGGGGGGAGGGGGGGGGGAAAGGAGGAAGGGGAAGAAGGGAAAAGGAAAAAGCGTAAAGAGAGAAAGAGGGCTAGAGAGAAGTGTTTCAAGGGGTAGGGGGGAGAGAAAGAGAGAGAGAGAGAGAGAGAGAGAGAGAGAGAGAGAGAGAGAGAGAGAGAGAGAGAGAGAGAGAGAGAGAGAGAGAGAGAGAAAGGGGGTAGGGTGGGGGTCGGAAGACAACCAGCCAGAGCCACCAGCCCCACCCGACAGGCACCCACCAGCCCACAGAAAAAACACACAGGCACGCAACAAGACGACCACGTACATCCCCAAGGGATGCACACGATCACCCCGCCCCAAAACCGCGTATAACTCCGTGAGCCGGAGACCAGGCGCCCGACAGGGAAGAGCAAGGGATCCAACTAAACGTTCGGCCAGCGCTGAGAAAGTCCCCAAGGGAAATGTACATATCAACCAGCGCCAACCTCACCTATCTGGTTAGTGAGTAGTAAAACAGAAGCGATACAGTGAGGTAAAGGTACAGTTAGCAGACACAAGCAAGGTAAAAAAAATGTTAATCTTTCATATTCATCCCGAGTGGAACCACAGTGCCCAGTTTATTAATCAGAAATTTTTCACGGTCTTTCCTGGCCCAGACATTACTGGCTTGCATAAACCAGAGGCCTTTAACCCGAATGTCCGAGACGGAGTGGTCGGCCTAATTGAAATGTCGGCCGACCGGTCTGTTGTATTGGTACTTGACAGACTAAAGATGTTCTTTGAAACGGTCGTTGATGGTTCTTTCTGTCTCTCCAACATAGAATTGGCCGCATTTCACACAGGAGATTACATAAATCACGTTGGTGGTTTGACACTTGAAGTATCTGTCTATGTTGAATTTGTAACGTGTACCATTCACCACGGTGGAAGGGCAAATAAAAGGACACGTCTTGCAATTAGAAACATTGCACGGAGTGGAGCCGGAGGGTCTGGTGGTATGACGAGGCTTGAGAGTAGAGCGAACAAGCATGTCCCGCAAATTAATATCCCTCTTGAAAGCTACCAACGGAGGTTCAGAAAAGATAGCAGCAGATTCTTGACTAGATGACAAAAGACCCAGTTAGAAAGAAGGATTTTACGAACCGGGTTGGTGTGGGGATGGTAGATCATGGTTACGATAGGCCTGTCACTATCAGCGGTAGGTTCAGTCTGCAGTGTACTCGCGCGACTAAGTTTTTGTATCGTTTGGAGAGATCCTTGAACAACAGTATGTGGGTGATGTCTGTCTATGAAAAATCCAGCCATTTCTGTGGATTGAACATCAAAATCTGATTCTTCGGAACATATTCATTTTAGCCGAAGAAACTGGGAATATGGGATGCTGTTTTTAGTTTTGGGGTTGTGAGAAGATCGGTAGTCGAGGTAGGAATGTGAGTCGGTAGGTTTGTAATGTATTGAAGTTTTCAATATTCCGCAGTCAATCCTGATGTTCATGTCCAGAAAGTCGACTGAAGTAGCTGATATAGTGTATGTGAACTTGATGGATGGGTGGAAGTCCTGCACGAAGTGAATGAAGTCTAAAAGTGCTGCTTGGGTCATGTGTGTAGCTCCTAAACCGTCATCGATGTAGCGTTTATACATCCCAGTGACAGGCCCGGTGTATTGCTTAAGAATCTGTTGCTCAAGGAAACCCATGAAAAGGCAAGCATAGCTGGGTCCCATTTTTGTGCCCATCGCTACGCCACTGCACTGAGCGAAGGTGACGCCATCAAAGGTGAAACTGTTAAGAGAGAGAACCAATTCAGCCAGACGTAGAAGTGTATGAGTAGGAGGTTGTTTATGACTTCTTTGGTTGAGGAAGTATGCAAGTGCATTGAGGCCGTCATTGTGCGGTATAACAGTATATAGTGAAGTGACATCAAGGGAAAACAACAGTTCAGGTTTGAAAAGTTGTTTCTGGTTGACTTGGTCTATGATCTCTAGAGCATGGTTGGTGTCTTTAATGTAGGTAGGTAGAGACTGGACAAAGGGTTGGAAGATGATGTCCAGGTATTCGGAGATGTGTTCAGTGGGACAGCTGCAAGCTGACACTATGGGGCGGCCGGGATTGTTGAGTTTGTGAATTTTTGGGAGAAGGTAAAAGTTAGGTTGCTTAGGCCGCTTTTTTATGAGGAGATCTGTTTGTTTGTCTATTTTGACAAAGGGTATTTATTCGAAATATTAATAATTGTGTTGTACCCGTCTTTTCTAAGCGTGTTTCTTTCTCCGTTTGGGTACTTCTCTGGTCAATGCCTGCCTGGTGTGGCATCATGAGTTGCAGGGTCTCATCACTGACTTCCAGTGCAGTTTCCGGCGCTTCCGTAGTACAAATGACCATCTAGTCCGCTCTGAGTCGTTTATCCGAGTTGCCTTTGTCAACAAGCAGCATGTCTATGCAATTTGCTTCACGATCATGAGAAGGTATATGACACTACCTGGAAGTATGGTATAATTTGGTTAGTTAGTTATTTGGGTTTAACGCCGAGCAGGCGACTAAGGCCATCTCACGGCGGAAAAGTATGGTATAATGTCTGACTTGTTGGACGTGGGTTTTAAAGGGCACCTGCCCTTTTTATTATTCACAATTATTTGTCTACCCGGTCGTTCCATGTCCGTGTGGGCTTCACCCTCTCCGACTCCTTTGAACAGGAGATGGGTGTCCCACAGGCCAGCATTCTATCTAGTACCTTTTGCGCGTTGTCTCTGCGGAGACCTATTAAATCCGTCAATTCCATGAGCGCAGTTGGGTTCAACCTGTTGCTGAATATGAGGGCTGCGAGGAGGATTATTCCCCAGTGTTCAACATTTTTGGTTAACATATTTTCGTATGTTTCTAGGCCATGTGTTTGCCGGGACCAAGAAGGTCTTGTTGTTCAGTCCAGGCTTCATAAGTTTGCCTGTTTCTCGTTGTTTTATTTGGTTGTTGCATTCTCATCTGCGCATCGAGTTATATTATAAATGCGAGAAATGCGCCACAAAATACCATGCATTATTATTATTATTATTATTATTATTGAGTGGTTGTACTTTGTAGCTGGACTTATAATATGTTACGCCAGCCTTACTGCGTCGTTCGCCATCAGTGGGGTTCTGAAACTGCGCGTCATTTGTCTGGTGTGCATGAGTTATTCTCTGCCACGCCTCGGTTCAGGTCCACGCGCGCACAGTTTCTACTTTTGGCACGTGCCATTATCGTGGGTCATGCGGTGCCGCGCGCGTTGTTTAGGCTGCGTCATCATCTGCTCTAGGTTTGAGGTTTGATTTGATGATTTGGTCTCTCAGTTTGCGTGTTTCTCGTTGTTTTTTTTGGTTTGCAATCTTTGTCACGACACGCCTGACGGAGTCAGGGCGCCGTGGACAATGTAAGTGCTCACACTCGAGGAAACCCACCCACTCTAAATAAACCACACAACGCCAGTGATAAACAGCAACAAATCTTTTATTACCCACTCTCACTCCAACCCCCACCCCAACCCACTAACGCCCCACACCCTCACACACACCCACACATGCACTCATAACGTATCAACACATAAAAAAGATTAACAGATAACAATGACTAACAGGTAAAAATGACTAACAGGTAAAAATGACTAACAGGTGAAAATGACTAACAGGTGAAAATGACTAACAGGTGAAAATCGGCAATGGCTATACAAGGCGGGTACTTTGTCTCTGTACAGTGTCCTTTGTCCCACACTAGACAGGGTGGCTCGTAACGTAAGAGTGCTACCCTACACCGCAGAGCACCGTAGCCGCGCTTGCCCACGCACGCCTGTGACCGACGCGCAGAACGTAGAATCAGCCCGCTGTAGCCCAACGTCAAAGTACTTGTCCAACAGGACTGGCTAGCGAAGGCATTCCAGCTCCCGATGATGCGTCACCGTTGGTCATGGAAGATGAAGAGATCGAAGAACGACGAAATCTTCGAAGCCAGTGCACTGGAAAAGGGCGCATTGTCAGTCAAAGTGCCAACACAGTTAATTCTGGCTTAACACGCATCTACTCACAAACCACGTGAGTTGTGTCTCGTCTCACCCTAATACCCGCCTTGGCCGTATTAAATATACAATCATGGATAAAAAAGATTCCTATGGACATTCCACATTTACCAGGCCTGCACTATTCCATTACACTAACATTAAGCTAGCACAACTACTTTTGTATAATAACATTGCCATTGCTAAAACCAACATTATCAAAATATCCACATGTACATACAAAGATATCAAATAATCACCAGCAACCACCCCACGTGACAAGCTTATTACATTACATCTAGGACTTAATACAAATATATTTGAAAGGATACCCACTTTAATTCATTTTGACAACATGGCCCTTTAAATATACTAACTCGGCGACAGCCGAACATAAACAACTAAATCCGACACCCACCACATTACAACCCAACCTAAAAACCATGGTTAAAGACTCGATTAAAACATCACTAAAAAAACTAGACGAACATACACTTCCGAACCTATGTACACATTCACACACCGGAGAGCACAGCAGCTAACTGAGGAAAGTGGCATGAATAAATACCTGTCACTGGTGAGTCCTCCGGCAGGACGAAACAAACAAGACGAACACGAACCGGAGGGGTCTTCTGTTGAGTAGCAGCCGTGGTCACTAGTCCTTCGGACACCCACACCCAGGAACACTGGTCGTGGTCTTGCAGGGAGGGTAACACAACCCTCACACAGCTTGTCAAGGGCTCCAAACGAGGCCGCACCCTGACCCAGACTCTCACTTCGCTAGCTAACTCCGCTGACTGACTGTAATATCCTACTGCTACCTCGCAGGTTAATTTTACTTCTGAACACTGTTCGGTTAAAGCTACTCGGCGAAAGCGTGCAACCGCTGTACTCGCTCACTGCTAAGCTTGCTGCACGGGCTTTACGATTACGCTCACACTACATTTATTAACTTCCCTAAACTAAGGCTATTTACAGAGGTCGGCGACCTACATTTATTAACAAAAAAACGACTTGACGAAAAAATAAAAACATGTCACATCCGTTACGTGACATACCCCCCTCCCAGATCAAACACCCGGGTTTGATTACTATATGACTGTTCTATTATTGCTTCCACATTTACGGTTTCTACCACCCTGTTCTACTCAAAAAGTCAGCAGGAACATTTACCTTACCACTCTAATGGAAAATGGCTGCAACTGCAAAGCCCACCTCATCAGTCGACTGTTTGTGGATTTAGCTTGTTGCAAGTACTGCAATGGTCTATGGTCTGTCTGTACGACGAATGTCCTACCATACAGATACTGACGGAACTTTTGAATTCCCCACACGATTGCAAGACACTCCTTTTCGATGGTGGAGTAGTTACGTTCTGCTTTGGACAGTTTCTTGCTCGCGCATGCAACAGGCTGTAAACCGTTACCATGGTCCTGACATAATACGGCCCCTACCCCCCCCCCCCCCCCTTCGGACGCATCTGTCTGCAACACGAAGAGACGATCGAAGTCTGGCAATGAGCACACAGGACCTGAACACAGTCGCGCCTTCAGCGTTTCAAATGCTGTCTCACATGCATCGTTCCAACCGATCTGTCCAGTTTTCCCTCCCTTGGTCAGGTCGGTTAGTGGGGCTGCTATGGCCGCAAAGTTAGGAACGACTGAACCGGCGGTAATAATTTGCCAACCCAAGAAACGATCTCACTTGTTTCTTTGTTTGTGGTCGCGGCGCGTCATTTATCCGTTGCATCTTGTCTCCCTCTGGTTTTATCTGACCGTTACCCACTGTATGCCCCAGATATTCCAATTGCTTGAACCCCAAGTAACACTTTGTAGGTCTGGCCGCCAACTGGACCTCTCTTAGCCTACCAAAGAGCTGGGCAATACACTGTAAGTGACGTTCTTTAGTGGAGGAAGCAATCATGACATCGTCCATGAAATTGCTGACTTCCGTCAATCGCAAAGGTTCTAGTAACCTCCTCATCGTTCGGGAAAAGATTGCCCCTGGCGTCTTTAACCCGAAAGGCATTACCTTCCACTGAAATTGCCCTGCCGGTGTGGTGAAGGCAGTTTTCGGTTTGTCGCTCTCTAACATGGGTACCTGCCAGTAGCCTTTAGCTAGGTCTAACTTACTCAAGTACTTAGCCTTGGACAGTAAGGAAAATAGGTACTCCACGTCAGGCATCGGCTCCGCATCGAACACGACCTTTTGGTTCAGTTTTCTAAAGTCCACGCAAAACCTAACAGTGCCATCTTTCTTCTTCACCAAGACGATCGGTGAGCTGTATGGGGAATTGGCTCTCTCGATTACTCCCATCTCTAGCATAGCATCTACTTCGGTTTTCACTACTTCTAGTTGAGAATGAGGTAGAGGATATTGCTTCGTTCTCACCGGCACTTCATCAGTCAAATGGATTTCACATGAGTCTAGTGTCGTCCTCAACTGATAATCTGTCAAAATATCCTTAAACTGGACAGTCAGAGCTTCTATACTAGAATGGACCTCTGGACAGTTAGGATCAAGATGGACGTCAGAGGGTCCTTCAGACGCTACTAAAGGAAAGAGAATGAGAATATGAGAGCCCCAGCCCACCCCTCCCCCAAACAATATATTTATTCTAATTAACACGGTAATTAAGCAAGCCCACGTCAACAAAGACACCCAATACCTTTATTACCTAGCCATTTTAGTTCCACTCCAGAAATCATTCAAGCTACGTTTGGGGGAGGGGTAGGCTGGGGCTCTCATATTCTCATTCTCAGAATAATTAATTCTAGAATGAGAATATAAGATTTGAAAACCAATCAAATCAATAAATGCCACATCGATCAACTAATTATTGTAATCAACTAGTCATTTAGACAAACCCAACGCCACCCAATACACCCAATACCTTTATTACCTATCCATTTTAGTTCCACTCCAGAAATCATTCAAGCTACGTTTTTTGATCAGCTACCAACCTGCGATTATTAAGGCAGATCCACGCACCACCTAAATTATTAATGCTGTCATTGACTACTATCAGCCGTTTTCGGGAAATGACTACTTGCGCCATTGTGGGAATTCCCGTTAGGCATAATTTCCACAACACCCAACCCAAAAGTAAGTGACGTCAATGTTGCCAATAACAACGCCACGTGTCAACTCGTGACCCTAGTCTCGTGATCAAGTATTGCGTCGTTGAGACATTTCAAGGATTTCTGTTGCTGTGAGAAGATGTGTTATTTGTGGTAGCCATTGGAAATATTACAAATTCCGGACTTCGATATTCAGTTCAGTGATACATCTTGTAGAATATTACTATTGTGCGTTATGTTGAAACAACAAAAAGGTTAGTGAGCCGAGACTAAAGAAAACTTACTGTTAAATTGCCGAGTGTTGAGTACAACCGGGTTCAGTATTGCGTTTTACTTTAAACACAGCTGTGAGTGAAAAACCGCGGTTTTAGTTTATTGGTTGTACCGTACGCAAAAGCATGCGGGTCTCTATGTAATAGGACATTTATTCTCGTCAGGTTGTTTAATTTATCTAGGCAGTGTCACGTTTACAGACCTATGTCGATTTCTATCAAATATAGGTGTGCAGTCACACACGGGGACCGCTAACGGCGCAGTAAGCATGTGTTGAGGGGCAAAACAGAAGATTGAGCCTACTAAAACAGAGTCATTTGCTATTACTTCCGTCTCGTAAACAACTAAGAAATGAGAGTAGAACACAGAGTTAAATGACTCTTAACATAAATCTGTTTACCACCTTGCCGCTAACGCCGTCAGCGCGGACTGCAGACAGTGTCATTCAGTTGAGGACAGAGACAGAACACAGAGTTAAATGACTCTTAACATAAAGTCTTCAATATTCTGTTTACCACCTTGCCATTAACGCCGTCAGCGCGGACTGCAGACAGTGTCATTCAGTTGAGGACAGAGACAGAACACAGAGTTAAATGACTCTTAATACAAAGTATTTAATCTTCTAATGACACCCTTGCCGCTAACGCTGTCAGCGCGGTTTTAAAATAGATTTTACGTAGCAACCACCGCTGGTGGTAAATAGCGCGGCGTGGGCTCAGCGGCCTGTAGCTCTGTAGCAAGCAAAAACAGAGACAGAACACAGAGTTAAATGACTCTTAATACAAAGTCTTCAGTCTTCTATCATAACACCCTTGCCGCTAACGCTGTCAGCGCGGTTTTAAAATAGATTTTACATAGCAAACATCGCTGGCGCGCGGCGTGCAGACAGTTTCATTTGAGTATTGGTGCAGACAAATACGTCACTAGCTGCAATGCGGAAGTTGCCGATCTACTTATATTTAGCGGCCTGTAGCTCTGTAGCAAGCAAAAACAGAGACAGAACATAGAGTTAAATGACTCTTAATACAAAGTCTTCAGTCTTCTATTGACACCCTTGCCGCTAACGCTGTCAGCGCGGTTTTTAACGTAAACACTGACATAGGGACTAAGTACACAGTCGCCGCGTCTATATCGTGTCATACAACTGAAATGCGGTGAAGTTTTCTGCGGACTGGAGTCTACATGCTGAATAAAGATTTTGTGTCTGTCTGTCTGTCTGTGTGTGAGTGCTTGTGTGTGTTTGTAGGTATGTGTGAGTGTGTATGCGTGTGTCTGTCAGTGTGTGAGTGCATGTATGTATGTATGTGTGTGAGTGCATGTATGTATGCGTGCGAGTGTTTGTGTGTATGAGTGTGAGTGTTTGTCATTGTGTGAGTGCATGTATGTATGTATGCATGTGCATGCGTGTATGTATGTGTGCGAGTGTTTGTGTGTGTGTGTGCGTCTGTGCGTGTATTTATGCATGTGTATATATAGTTAGTATTAGAGATATGATAATTTCAAGAACATTTATACCATTGACTCTACGTCAATACCCCAAAACACAGTTATTTAATAATAACCACACACACACACACACAAAACATTCTTATATACACTTGATACAAATTTAAGTTACCTACAGAACAAATTTCCAAAGTCACCTACAACCGCTAACTAACTTTACAGGTAACTTTGAAGTTAGTTGGTGCAAGTTCTGATAAGTGACTTAAACAAGTTCTTACAAGAACCTAATCATAAGATCTTGTAAGTTATTGAACCAAGTCAACAACTTACTCGGACAGATTTCCCAAGTTACAAGGACAACGTAAAATCTTTTTTTTTTTTTAGTCTGGTGGAGGGGCAGATGGTGTTAGGTAGGCAGGGGTGAAAGGCATGACATCTCTTTGCGAAGTGTATGACAAAAATAATTGATTAACAAAACCTATCTTTACTTGCTTGTAAGTTCTCGAACTTTTTTCATAGTTTCTTCTACGCCTATCTTTTTTCCTTGTTCTAAAAAAGATTTCTTTAGCTCTTCAACATTTACAGCCTGACTACGCATCTTATTCTGTATTTCAGATTTCTGTTGTTTATAGTTGGATAAATCATCCTAGACTCTCTTAAATTCTTCGTCATCAATTTCATTATCATTTAAAGCCTTACTAATAATAAGTTTCATACTCGTCAGCTTAGCTGCTGCGAGCGTACTTAATGCTTCATGCTTCTGCAACTTCATATAAAATCTTTTGTTAATAGCTTCCATACCAAAGCATGCTAGACTTGTGACAAGACCAATACCTTCAACAGCAATTCCTATAACACTTCCAACCCCAGTGGCAAACAGAGCTATACCTCCTACAGATAATCCGGCCGAAACCACCCCCATGGCCATTGATGTGTTGTGTACAGAATTAAAAACCGTATTGTAACGGCGTTTACACCTCGAGTATTTTGCTTGTTCTTCTTCCAAATACTTCAACGCTTCTGTAATATTCATTAAACGGAATGAATCTGCCTTTAATGTTTTATGACGCTCAATAGGCTCAAGCTGCTCAGGTGGTATTTGTGGATACAAGTTCACCATTTTTTATTTACAAATATTTATTTAATCAGCAATTACATTTTGCAACTCTTCAAAAGTATACAATTTACTGGCATAATAAAATGCAACAAGATCAATGTGCTCAAGGTTTATGTAAGTTAGACGAACAAAAGTTGTTTTGTCAACCACCACCTTGACAGTGGGAATACTGCTTGAAACATTAATAACATCATTATTTTTTGTAATGGCAATAAAGACCTTTGATGATTCTGTTACTGCTTCATTCCATGTAAGTTTAATTCCTTGTGCAATTTGAGCCTCTTTAGCAGTAGCAACAGATTTCATGATAATTTCAAATACTATTGTCGCTTCTCTAGCCACGACTAAGCTTGCTGGCATAAACACAACAGAAGTATCTGATCTACCCTTTCTAGTTGTAAGAAGATACCGCCGTCTCTCATAATTTTCAACTTTCAGTTTTTCTCTGCTATTGTTGTCTAGGGCAAAACTTGGAACAAGGCTTACAATAAGCGGCCCAGAATTAACAACCTTCCTAAACACTAAGGCGCCTTCGTCATCAGTGTATACATAAGGACTAATAAATTCAATCTTTATGTCCCAGTCAATTGTGGGTGGTGGTGCCGGTACAGGTGAAACAACCCACTTATTTCCCACATGTATTAAGTTGTAAGGCGCATTATTTACAGGTGGAGTAGGTACAGTAACATCACGAAGCTGACCAAGTTTAGGAATCTGTTTTTCACCATCTTTCATGTCAACAATTACTTTCCTCTTGTACATGCCATTTGAATCAAGTTCAAAACCATATATTTCTCCAATTTCCCCTTCCTTCTCAAAATCCTGCACGTCTGCCAAATCTTTTAACTCTGTTACTGGACATGCAACTGGTATGATTCTAGGCTTTGGACCAAGACCACTCATTTTTATAAACAAAAATAAAATTATTTAATTTCTAACACAACACTAAAATCATGCATAAGAACTGGTTTACCATCCTGATTAGTTACAGATATACTCAGTGATTCAAAGAAACTAGAACCTAATTTCTTAAACTGCAAATTAGGAAATCTAACAACCACACTTTCACAATACGGAGCAGTTCCAGTTGGTAAGCATCTCAATAAAGTTGATGGTTTTCCATTGTGTACATTTTCAGTCGTGTTTAGTTCTTTTAAATAAACATTTAGAAATGTGTGTACTGACAAATGAACAGGATATGTTCCAGTTATTTTAGTTACAACTGACGTATAATACCATCCACTAGTACCATTATCTGTAAAACCCATTACCCAATTTACAGGCATTGTATTTCTGTCTATTAAACCAAGTAAATATGCAAGTTCAGTTGAAAATAAAGGTATAGTGCCTGTAGGAATTTCTAATTCAACAAACAAGTTAGCCTGATTTAAAGTTGCTTTAATTTTTAAATTATTTTGAAACCATGTAGCTAAAGTACAAAAGTCATAATACCCAGATGGTATAAAGTGTGTATTAGTGTCCAAGCCACTATTACCAGCATTAACATAACTCATATAAAAACTTGTATTATCCGTTACATTAATCCACTTTACTGTATAAAACATTTCATGGATAGCTATAGCCTTGCTACCATCACGATTATCAATCCCATTAGTTAACCACACTGGTTTGCTTGAGTCAAGATTTGTTAAGGTAATAAACATTTTTATTATCTCATATAAAAAAGGATGGAATTTAAATCACCAACCATTACCACTACAAACGCATTTCAATTTAATGTGGATGCCAAATATAATGTTGCACCTACTTATGAACAGAAAATAATTCAGTTAAATCAGCTTGATATTGCTGTGTCTGAACAAGATTTATTTCAAGTCAAAGTACCCAACCCTTTTGATCATTACCTAAACCCTCCAATAACAGATGACTCAACTGCAAGAAAGTGGTCTTCAAGTCCACTACAGATGTTTCAAAACCAACTTAACTTTGCTATACTATGCTCAACTACAGGCTGTGGCGTTTCATTTACAGACCATTTGAATCACTCAAACAAACTGATTAAGTCTGTCTATCGTTTTCACATGTATTACCAGCTTAGAAGAATACTGTCAGAACTGCATACACCATTACCAACTGAATCCAGTTTTAATCAGTTTAATAATCCCATGGATATGAAAGCATTTGAACGCATCTGTAATGAGTTTAACATCAGTACAAAGTATGACTTCACACAAAAACTTGATGATCACAATGGTATGGGTACATTATATTATGCTATGAGTCACAGACAATATCAGAAAGATTATTGGCCTCCCTACTCCTCATTTTCATCAAAATCAGAAGTCTGGTTAGGATCAATTGAACAGAAACAATCTAAGGCATGGTCAACATTTATTTTAGACAAGAGTGATGGTTTTACTCAAGCAGGAGTTGAACGCATTAATGAGTCTATCAGAACGTATGTGTGGTGTATTCTAGGTGCTCAATCACAAACAAAATCAAATATTTTGAATGGAAGTGGAAAGTTTGAAGCACAAAAACAGTTTTTAGCAAATTTAGAAGATTCAGTAAATTCATCAGTTGATCTCCCATCTAGCATACAACGCTACCAAGACGTTCTCAGATATGCTAGATCAAAAGTTGACTTTGTAGTTGGTATTGGGTTATACATGTTGCCTTCTGATCTTCAACTACAAATTGGAGTAATAACAAATTATAATAATGAAATAGTTGTTGCAGGGAGTAATCAGAAATTAGGACTTAATCAATCTGTAAACTTGAGTCCAACAACCTCTCACATACAACCAGTTCTCTTGGCTTGACTTCGCGAACGAAGATTTTATAGGAGCTGACCACGACGTCTGCAGGCTTGTTCGTGGCTGCGGAGGCCAATCCGAGACAGGCAGGTTCGACCGCAGTGGCTGCAGGGGAAGGTATGGCCAGGGTTCTGAGCTGCGGCATCTCTGTTTTTTCTCCTGAGCCGCTTGTCCTTAAGGCTAGCTCTGTGAGAGTCCTCAAAGGAGACAGCTGCCTTGTAAATGGTCGAGCGCCAGGTGTCACGGTCCGCAGCAAGCGAAGACCACTGGTGGTGGTCGATTTGGCAGGCACTAAGTGACTTCTTGAGACAGTCTTTGTATCTCTTCTTTGGTGCCCCTCTGTCACGGTGTCCAGTAGCAAGCTCGCCGAACAGTGTGATCTTTGGTAGGCGATGATCCTCCATCCTGGAGACATGCCCCGCCCAGCGGAGCTGTGTCCGCAGCAGCAAAGCCTCGATGCTCACAGTTTCAGCCTGTTCAAGGACCTCGACGTTGGTGACATAGTCACTCCAGTGAATGCCCAGGATGGTACGCAGGCAGCGCTGGTGGAAGCGTTCGAGGAGTCGTAGTTGGCTGCGGTAGAGGGCCCAGGACTCGGAACCATACAGCAGGGTGGTGAGGACCACAGCTCTGTACACGCTGATCTTGGTGCCTGTTTTCAGCTGTTGATTGTGCCACACCCGCTTGAAAAGTCGCCCGAAAGCGCTGTTCGCTTTTGCCAGCCTGCTGTCAAGCTCCTTGTCCAGCTTGGCGTCCGACGTGATAATGCAGCCAAGGTAGGTAAACTAGTGCACTGACTTTAGTTCAGACTCGCCAATGGTGATGTGAGGAGGGCGATACACTGTCTTGGGTGCCGGCTGATGGAGGACCTCTGTCTTTTTCAGACTGACCTCGAGTCCAAAGAGCTGGGCAGCATCTGCGAAGCAAGACGTGATGCGCTGCAGGGCTCTCTCTGTGTGTGCAACGAGGGCAGCATCATCAGCAAAAAGCAGCTCACGAATCAGTTGGTCTAGGGTTTTCGTGTGGGCCTGCAGTCGTCTGAGGTTGAACAGGCTGCCATCGAGACGATACCTGATGTACACTGCATCGTCATCATCGAGGTCCACTGTGGCCTGCTTCAACATCATGCTAAAAAAGATGGTGAAGAGGGTCGGTGCCAGCACGCAGCCCTGCTTTACGCCGTTGAGAATAGGGAATGGTTCTGAGAGGTCATTGTTGAGTCTGACCTGGCCTTGCTGGTCCTCGTGTAGCTGGACAATCATGTTGAGGAACTTTGGGGGACAGCCAAGTCGCTCCAGGATCTGCCACATGCCTTGCCTGCTCACAGTGTCGAACGCTTTTGTTAGGTCGACAAATGTTATGTACAGCCCTTTGTTCTGCTCGCGGCACTTCTCCTGTAGCTGTCTCAGCACAAAGACCATATCGGTGGTGCTCCTGTTTGCTCTGAAGCCACACTGGCCCTCTGGGAGTTGGTCTTCAGCGATGGCAGGTACCAGCCGGTTCAGGAGCAGCCTTGCAAGTATTTTCCCAGCAATGGACAACCAGTAACACCACCAGTAACATCAGTAACACAAATATCAACACCTGAACAGATAGTAAAACCAGTAATGTCAATAACAGCCCAAGCATCGGCACAGACACCTGAACCGGCACCAGTACAGTCAGTAACAGGCCAAGAAAACACACATGAGTCAGAGAGAACTGCATTGGTAATAGGCCTTACTGGATTAGGAATATTACTTCTTTACCTGTTTCATTAAGTATCCTATAATTAACCCTCCTACTGTTACCAAAAATATCCATACATGCTCAGCCATAAACCCTACTACCTTTGCTGTAGTACTAATAAGCCAACTGACAACACTACCTATAATACCTGGTAAAGCATCTGCTGCTTTTACAGCTAATTTTTTAAGCAAGTCTGATATGTGAGACAACTGTTTTTTTACCCACGTCTGTAAATCTTTTGGGTCTGATGGAGTTGGAGGAGCTGGAGGTGCTGGACTACTACCACCACCTGTTACAGCTAACACTACAGTACTAATAATAAATCCAAGAGCAGTAATTAAACTTGCAATAGTGATACCCTGCTCTCTGAAAAGTGTTTTTAATCTCTCAGTCAAAGTTGTATCCTCATTAAGTATTTTCTGAATAGTTTCTCTAATTCTGTTGACCTGTGTTTTCAGTTTTTGTCTACCATTATCAATTACTTCTAACCGAGCATCTCTTTCTGTATACAAATCTTTTAATCTGCTTTGTATTCTTTCTTTTATTTCAGTGTCAAGATTTCCATTGTCTGCTGTAGCCAGTTTTTCTTTTTCTCTTTCAATATGATTATCAAGTTCACCTAGTTTAGCTAAATTATTTACCATCTCACCCCTTGTTGACTGTAGTGCTTTATCCAACGCAGCTATCTCACGCAATGTAAAAGAAGATTCACCTATTTGCAAAGGAGGGTCATTAATTGTTTTTATAGCATTATTTATAAATGATGTTTCTTGATTTACCGTGTTTGCTATTTCTGGTAGTTTTGTTTTATCAGCCATATCAATTTCTTGACCAGTTGGCAATTTTGTTTGTACGTTATGGAGATCGCTAGCAACTCTAGGCGGCAACCTTTTATCACCAACACCAAGTTGACGCAAGGCACTAACACCACCTTCACCTTTGATTGTACCTAAAGCTCTAAACCTACTAGGGTCTTTTTTGTTAGTCAATAGTATTTTACCTTTGTCAACAGTTTTTAAATATAAATGTCCTTTTTCATATTCAAACTGATTAGGATCTATTTGATATGGACGCTCATTAACACTATCATAAAACGAGTTAACTTTACTTTGTAAAAGTTCGTGATACATACTAGAACTAGTTACCATTCCAGTCATATCTGTTGCACCAGTATCATAGACATTCATGTCATCCATTTTAAAATCTTCATGATTAAATCCTCCTGCTGCCATTGTTTTATTAATTTATTATTTTTTATTGTGCCTAATAAAAATGACACAGTCTTACGGATCAAAGTTAGACCCACACAGAAAACTACGTGAGCCCTTGGGTGTTAAGGCCATTCGACAAACAATCGTCATCACAAACAATCCAAGTACCATAGACCAGAACCAAACACTTACAGTCAAGTTTCCAAACCTAGGTCCCAGTGATGTTATTGTTCCTGGCACTGCACGCCTAGCATTTAATATTGAACTATCATCAGACGCAGACGTGAACAGAACACTAGTTAACAATCTTGGTAGAGCAATTGTTAGAACTATTAAAGTAAAACTTGAAGGACAGGAAGTGTTTAGTCTTGACGACGCAGATGTGTTTTACTGTTACAAAGATCTTTGGCTCACAAGAGAAGAACGAGAAGACCGTATTTACCAAGGCATACAGCCAGATAATGTTGGTAAACTTCGAATCGACGCCGGAGACAAAACAACTACTGGGGTACCAAAGGAAGTTATTATAGCAGAAACATATGGAACCAGATTTTACATTCCACTTGAGTTTGAAATCCTCACAGCTCATTTGCCTTATTATCAAGGAGCACTGAATGACCGTCTGAGTTTTGAACTAACCTTTAATGACTACTCCAAAGTAATTAAATCATCTGCCACAGATGCAACATACAAGATCTCTAACATTTCCTTGGAATATGAAATTGTCACACACACTGAACTAGCCAGACTTATTCAAAATCAGTATCAGTCAAGACTGCCAATTTATTATGACAGGGTGATTAGACATAGTTTAATTCCCAAAGACAAGAGTGACCCAATGTGGAACATAAACTTAAACACACCTGCTAGGTCACTGAAAGGTATTCTTATGTTGTTTGTTGAACCAGCGGCTCCATACAAACGGGATTCAGAAAAATTCTACAATCCTAAGATTACACATTTGTCCTGTACAATCGAAGGCCGTCCTAATCAAGTGTATGCTTCAGGTTTGTTACCTTATCAGCACTATGACGAAATCACAAAGTATTTTGCGGGTGGAAGGATTAGAGATAAACCAGCAAACATTGCGTGTAAAGATCTACATCTGTATGATGTTAGGATTGGTCAATACCTTACAAACAAATATGCACTTTGGTTAGACCTTCGTAGTACAGATGATGATTACCTTCATGGGTCAGGACGTACTGTCGAGAACGGTAGTGATGGAATAACAATTCAGATACAAAAGAAGGTTGAAACTGCTGCAGCCATAAACATATATTTGTATCTAATTTATGACGCACAACTCAATATTGCAGAAAGCAGACTGAGTGGACACATATATTAAAATTATATTGTGTATTAAAATGAACCTAATGACCCTTGACCCACACTGTGGCTTATTTTGTGGTGCGACAGGGTGTGGTAAAACTGAATTTGTACTTAACCTCTTACAAACAAGATACATACACCACTTTGAAAACATTGTAATATTTTGTCCAACAATAAAACACAATAAAGCTTATCACAACCGTTTTTTTATTTGGACTGATCATAACATTTACTTAATTGATCCTGAAAAGAAACTGAATGAATACCTACAATATTTTTACAAGCAATTTGAAGGACAGCCAACATTGTTCATAGTCGATGACTGTTCTGCAGAGAAAGACATTGTCAAGAAGAGAAACACATTGGCAGAACTTGCCTTCAGTGGCAGACACGCAAATGTTAGTGTATGGATTCTCACTCAGAAATATAATGCTGTACTGAAAGATTTTCGAGAACAGTTAAAGTTTATCTGTTTGTTTTACTGTAAGGATCGTGACAGCTTTGAAGACTGTCTCAGAGAAAACGATGTTATACCAAATAAGCAAGAACGGGATGATGTAAAAAATAAACTGAAATCAACTAAACATCTAAAGCTCATTTTAAAGACAGATCAGCCCACAGGGTATGGGTTAGTAAATTAATTTATCTTTTTGGTTTGTCTATAAAAAATGACAGACAGACAAGAGAATCAAAATTGGTCTATTGGTAAATTCATGGATATTACATCGAGTTTTAGAGGTTTTATGCTTATTAGTGACTTAAAAACACAAGTTAGACGCCCTTTTTTAAAACTCCCAACACCGATGAAGATATACATGACATATAGTTTTTATCTTGGATATTCTAATACTTTTCCATGTTATAATAATAGGACAAATGATTTTTTAGTTTATGATGCTGAATCTGACTGGTTTAAGATTATGTGTTTACAAATATACCATCAAATAAAAAAAGAAAATGTTAAATTTATTACTGTTAATAAAACAATATTACATTTGCAAAAGATTGAACATGATACAACAGAAGACATATCGTCAAAGTGGCTTATTAGTTGGTAATTAATTTTGTCTATTATATAGATTTTAGTCAATAAAGTGCCATTTTTCATTATATAATTTTCTATTTATTTTTTTGTCGGACAAATAAAAAAGATGGACAACCATCAAAGATTAAGAAACGTGTTTCACACAACTGACTTACCTATATCTAATATTTACAATGTCTATGAATCAATAGAAAGATCTTTTTTAGTCATACAAAATAACCTTCTTTCTGATAGTGTAAAGATTCAGATTGTTGCAAAAATAGAATTCATCAGAGATGTTGGTGAAGTTATTGTAACGTATATCTCGACAAGGCAGCACACAGTTAATTCGAGAAGAGAACTAGAGAAAGTGTTTAGAGAAAGATTGTTACCAGACTTCCATGAAGCAATTGACAGAGCAGAAATGCAAGGGTCTGGCTGGCATGAAGGCCTTGTACATGAACTACAACTGAAGCAGTCAAGATATCATCCTATTTTAGGTAGATCTTGGATACCACTACCAATAGAGGTTGCAAACAAAAAGGCTGTAGTCAATATTCAAAACAATGATAATTTATGTTTTATGTGGTGTGTGCTTGCTAAACTTCATTTTGTAAAAGCAAAACCTGATCGTGTATCTAACTATACCAAATTTGTAAATGAACTAAACTTCAGTGGCATTGAGTTCCCTGTTAAAATAGAGGATATAGACTTGTTTGAAAAACTAAATCCTGGTATATCTGTGAATGTGTTTGTGTGGGAAAATGAATCTGAGAATAAGTTACAGCCAATTAGAGTATCTCCAATTGCCCCAACCTATGGGCAGCCAGAAGATAAACATGTTGACATGTTGCTAATTGGAGATGACAATAACTTCCACTACACAATTATCAGGAATATGTCACGTCTAATTTATTCACATACAACGAAACACAATGGGAAACAGGAAGTGTGCAAGAGATGTTTACAAAGATTCTCTTCTATTAAAATAGCGCACAAACACATTTTACACTGCAGATCAGCTGATGACATACAAACTGTACTTAAGTATCCAGATCCTGGTAGTCAAGTGTATTTTAAGAACTATGGGAATCAGCAAAAGCTGCCGTTTGTAGTGTATGCAGATTTTGAATCACTCGTTGTTCCATATGAGGGTCCAGTTCCAGAGTCATTACCAAAGACTATAAAATTGAGTGACCAAGTGGTGTGTTCTTTTGGATACATTCTTGTTAGGTCAGACGGTCTTCATTCAGAACCTGTTATCTACAGGGGTGAAAATGCAGCTTGTCTGTTTTTAACAGAAATGAGACATTTGTATAGTCAGGTAGTACAATATCTCACAACATGTCAGATGCCTTTGGTGATGACAGAAGAAGACAAACTGAAATTTGATACAGCTGAGATGTGTTGGATTTGTGAACAACCCCTCCAGGGTGATAAAGTTCGTGACCACGATCACATAACTGGACGTTACAGAGGCGCTGCACATAACAATTGTAACTTGTTATTAAAAACAGATCCTAAGACATATAAGTTACCAATCTTTTTTCACAATCTGAAGGGATATGATTCACACATCATCATGCAGGCTGTTGATGAGTCTTACAGAAAAATTAGTTGCATTGCCCAGACAACTGAGAAGTACTTGACTTTTAGATTGGACAAATTAGCATTTTATGACTCCATGCAACATTTGTCTTTAGGTCTTGCTAGTCTGGCAGAAGGACTGAGTGAGTATCCAATAACAAGTAAATATTTTGAGCCGGACTTGATTAAAAAAGGTGTTTATCCATATGAGTACATCAGTGACTGGGTAGTGTTTGAAGAAAGGAGACTGCCACCAAAAGAGAAATTTTATTCTACACTAATTGGTAAAGGTATTTCTGACTCTGAATACCAACACGCACTTAATGCGTGGGATAAATTAGGGTGTGAAACTATTGGTGATTACCACGATCAGTACTTAAAGGCTGATGTCTGTTTGCTAGCAGACGTATTTGAAAGTTACCGTGAAAAGGGTTTGTTACACTACAAGCTTGACCCTGCTTGTTACATAACTAGTCCTGGCATGACATGGGATGCATTTTTGAAATCCAGTAAGATATTTATAGACCTGTTGTCTGATCGTACGATGGGTGAAATGGTGGAACGCGGATTGAGGGGGGGTATTAGTTTAGCAGCAAACAATTACGCCAAGGCAAATAATAAATATCTGGACAACTTTGACCCCTCAAGGTCAAGCTCATTCATTACGTACTTGGATGCTAACAATTTGTACGGATTTGCAATGTGTGAATTGTTGCCATTAAAAAACTTTTGTTTGTATGATTTGTCACAGTATGGCATAAAAAAATTAACAAAATATATTATGGATCGAGGTCAAAATGATGAAAAGGGTTGGATCTTTGAAGTAGACTTGGAGTATCCACACCATTTACATGATTACCATAATGATTATCCATTAGCAGTTGAGAAACTGAGTTTAACGGGGAAAAAAGAAGACACCAAACTTGTACCAAATTTAAATGACAAATTCAATTACGTTTGTCACTATCGATTGTTACAGTTTTACATCAGACATGGTTTAGTACTAAAGAAAGTTCATAGAGGAATTCAATTTGATCAAAGTGCTTTTATGAAAGATTACATAATGAAAAACACAACATTGCGTGCAAGAGAAGGTAACACTGCATTTGACAAAGACTTCTTTAAGCTTATGAACAATGCCTGTTTTGGTAAGACTATGGAAAATCCTCATCACAGAAAAGATGTGAGATTAGTCACAACTGAATCGGGTGCAATTAAACTTACAAGTAAGCCTCAGTACACAGGGTATAAAGAATTTCATTCATCATTGTATGCTGTGTCACTCAAAAAAAAGATTGTTAAACTGGATAAGCCAGTATTCATTGGTATGGCAATTCTTGAGTTATCAAAACTGTTAATGCTTGAATTTTATTATGATTACTTCAAACCAAAGTATCCTGAGTGTCGATTGTTATACACTGACACTGACTCTATGATCATAGACGTGCCTACTGAAGACTTTTATGAAGACATGAAAACAGAGTTACACATGTATGACACGTCTGATTATCCTAAAGATCACCCATTGTTTAGCACACAAAACAAGAAAGTGCCTGGTAAGTTTAAGGATGAACTAAATGGTGTGCCTATAGTTGAGTACGTTGGACTGAGATCAAAAATGTATTCTATACTGCACCAGAAGGGTAGTCAGTCAAAAGCCAAAGGTATCAAGAAAACAGCAATAAAAAATAAAGACATTCGACATGAACATTACAAGCAAGTGTTAGATGGTGCATTAATGCCTGATTATCCAAACAAGACACTAAGATCAAACAAACATAATATTGAAATGATTCAAACATATAAAAAGTCTCTAGCAGTTGGGGATACAAAAAGAGTGTTTCACACTAAGGAAAAAGCTTATGCACCAGGTCATTACAGGCTTAAGTTATCTGAAAAAATAGCTGATGAACTGTTTGATGAACTAATTGATGAATTGAAATTGTTAAAAATGAGTAACAGTGTCTGTGGGAATAATCTGTAATTCTTCTCTAACAAATGCCCTCTGGGGTGCAGGCTCATACAGATAATATATTGTTGCATTAGCTGAAGGAACTATTTTTTTTATATTATGAACAGATGTAGACCAAATTGGATCAGTTGCCCTACGTCTAACGTCATTCTCAGCTTCACCTGGTTGATACAAATATCTCACCTGTTTTGTAAACAAGCTAGTGTCTGGAGGTGTTGTTGTTGTTTTTATTTCTGACGGTATTGTTTTCAATTTAATAGCATCAACAGGTTTAGGGTGACCCTCATTATTCATTGCTTTTATTACAGACGGTAATCTTTTAACCCACTCAGTGTTACGTGTGTCATGCATGAGTTCCTTAGAATACTGATAGCTAAAAAGTCTCTCTGATAATTGTTTATTGAAATTTTCTACAATAGCCTGTGATCTATGCAAGCCTGGTATGCCTCGCCGCACTAGCACTCCATGTTTTGCAAATAACTGATTAACAGCGCCTTTAAATTCAGATCCGTCATCAACCTGTACAAGCCTAGGGTATTTTAAAGGGTCTCGACTATATATTTTTGATAATGCAGTGGCCACTGTTACAGCTTTTTTGTCAGTTATGGGTTCTGCATCCTTATACCTTGAAGCTATGTCAACAACAGTTAATGCGTACTTGTATCGTTTCTTTCTTATTGTGTCATGCGGAAGAAACAGGAGGTCCATTTGGTGTGTGTCATTAGGGATAGTGTTTTCAAAATGAGGCCTTGTTATTTTTCTTGGAGCAGGAAGATATATTTGCCAAATTGCCTGTTTTTTAAGCCACTGTTTTATTTGGTTAACATCTCCACCCACAGCAGCATGTAATTTTTTTATTGCAGTATTCCCTTTCCAGTAGCCAATTGGGGAGTAATATATTTTTGATAGTTTAGCGTCTGTCATTTTTTCTAGCAATATAAACTCCTGTAAAATATACTAATGTCATTCCTACTAGAACAAATATTATTTCTCCATTTCTTTGTTCTGGGCTTGGCTGGTAGTAGTCACTAAGTTTTGGTTGAGGAATAGATATGTCTTCACCAGTTACAAGATAGTATTCTTTGATCGGCGTCATCAACATTTGAAAATGTATGCTGTGCGTGACCCTCAAGTTTTAGTTTTTCATTAATAAAATCAAGTTTCTCAATTCTTTGCTTCTCATAATCTTGTTGAGCTTGAGCTAGTTTTTCAGATGCCTCATTGTGGCGCTTCATTTCTTCTGCTGATTCTTCTTTACTCACTTTTGAAAAGAAATAGTTTGATCCACTAAAAGCTAATGCGTTAATAACTGCACCACCAATCATGACAGCTATAGTTGCCATATTTTTATTTACATAGAAATATTTTCTGGAATAATTCCTTGCTTGACTAGAAAATCTTTTGTTGCAATCGATGCTGATATAACAACTACTAGCTTAGCACTGTCTTCAAAGTCTAATTTACTAAGGTCTGCTGATTTCATTTTGAGAAGACTTTTTCCCAGCATAGAATATGCTACTGCTAGTCCACTTATTACTGCAGAGTGATAGACAAGGTTCATTAAGTTCTTTGTGTCGCTCATTTTCTTATACCATAAAAATTTAAATAATAAATTTATTTACTGCATGTAAAATGGGTCCGCGGCTTTGGGTGTTGCTGGTAATGTGGCGACTTCTGGTTTTGTTTTTGGAGTGTCTGATTTTTTGGACACTGTACAAGTCTGTGGTTTGTATTTTTTGTATAATTGATAACCTACGTAACCAAATCCGACAACAAATCCGGCAATTATATATTTTGTTGTTTGAGGGTCAGACTTAGTTGTTTGTCTCTCACTTTGATGAGGGTGTGTCAGTATTGACACTGGTCCTGAAGGTGTTGACGCCTGGTCAGTCACATGAGCCTTTTCTGTTTGCGCTTGAAGCTGTAATTTCTTTTGTCTGTTATATTCAGCTAATCTTTTTCCAGCCTCTATTCTACCTGGGCTTTTAGTCTTAGTCACTGTTTGAACCTGTGTCAAGACATGGCTCTGTTGTGGAGTCGTCTCGTCCATTTTCTTCTAATTTAAAATTTATTTTAGAAAAATCAATATGACTACTAGTAACAAGTAAGGTTACAGCAGGTGCAAGGTAATTCCCAAACTTGTAAAACATGACACATGCTAATTTACCAATTGAACTTGAAACAATAGGATTGCTTTCAAGGTCGTGTGATAGACTGTCAGTGTCTACAGGTAAGAAGTGACTTACAGCTTTTGTATATAGACAGACAAGAGACCGGCTTAAATCACGAGTCATTAGTGAAGCAATGTGATTTTCATATTTAGAATGTAGTTTAATTAGCTCATCAGCAGTAAGGGATTCTATGTCTTCTGTCATGTATTGTTTACCGAGAAAAGCTTTTGATTTGCCGGACACAACTACAGAGATAAGCCTTTGTTTTTTAGAGTCTAAGTCTTTGTTCTCTACAGCACAGATATCGCTTAGAAGAAGTAATTCGTCTTGGTTCATTTTAAAACGTAATATAATAATTTTGCTTAAAAAAGTCAATGACAGCATTAATAATTTAGGTGTGGTGGGGGATCTGCCTTAATACTCGCGGGTTGGCAGTTGATAAAAAAATCGTTGCTTGAATGATTTCTGGAGTGGAACTAAAATGGCTAGGTAATAAAGGTATTGGGTGTCTTGGGTGGCGTTGGGTTTGTCTAAATGGCTAGTTGATTACAATAATTAGTTGATCGATGTGGCATTTATCGATTTGATTGGTTTTCAAATCTTATATTCTCATTCTAGAATTAATTATTCTGAGAATGAGAATATGAGAGCCCCAGCCTACCCCTCCCCCAAACGTAGCTTGAATGATTTCTGGAGTGGAACTAAAATGGCTAGGTAATAAAGGTATTGGGTGTCTTTGTTGACGTGGGCTTGCTTAATTACCGTGTTAATTAGAATAAATATATTGTTTGGGGGAGGGGTGGGCTGGGGCTCTCATATTCTCATTCTCTAGGAATGGTGGGTACTTCCTTTACCACCACGAACGCCTCTCCCCCCTCATCTTCGTCCTCCTCGTCTATCACTACTGTAGCTACTGACACTCGTTCTTGGAACTTTTTCAACAGATTTGCATGGTACAGTTTATTTTTACTGCCCACACGTACCCTGTAGTCACACTCTCCGACTCTCTCTAGAACTTCGAATGGTCCCTGCCAAGCCATCTCCAGCTTGTTGTGTTTAACTGGAAGTAACAACAAAACCTTGTCTCCTGCATTAAAACTGCGTGGTTTGGTTCTGCGGTCAAAGTGCTGTTTCTGCTTTTTCGAAGCTAGCTTCAAATTCTGTTGCGCTAACCTGCACGTCTCTTCAATGCGATTCCGTAAATCTACTACGTACTGGCTTGCATCTCTCACCTCTTCTCCCATCTGCTCTTTCGTCCACAGATCCCGTAGAACTGACATGGGCCCCTTTACAGTCTTGCCGTACAACAACTCGAACGGCGCGAACCCCGTCGATTCCTGAGGAACCTCCCTGTACGCGAACAGCAATGAGGGAATGTATCTGTCCCAACATCGAGGTTGCTCGCTAGCTAACTTCTTCAACATGGACACCAAGGTACCGTTGAAACGTTCTACTAGGCCATTTGCCTGCGGATGGTAAGGAGTAGTACACTTGCCTTGTATGCACAGCAAACGGTTGACTTCAGACATCACTTGTGAAGTGAACTGGGACCCTTGGTCGGTGAGTACCTCCCTCGGAATCCCCACCCTAGACCAGATTTCTAACAATGCCTCGGCTACCCTTTCTGCTTCGATCCCCTTTAAAGGTACTGCCTCGGGGTATCGAGTGGCGTAATCGACGGTCACGAGAATGAACCGGTTTCCTCTGTCGGAAGCTGGAGCAATAGGCCCCACAATGTCTACCGCTACTCTCTGAAATGGTTCTTCTACTAGCTGAAGCTGTTGCATAGGAACCCGCGGTACTCTCCCTCTTGGTACCACTTTCTGACATTGTTCGCATGACTCACAGTACCTGCGAACTTGAGCACACAGCCCCGGCCAATAGAAAGTACCCCAAATGCCTTCCCGGGTTCTCTTGCCTCCCAAATGCCCCCCATCGGTGGGTCATGCGCTAAACGCATTACAGTCTCCCTCAAAGACTTCGGGACGACTAACTGGGACGTTTGGCTGCCTCCTTTGCTATAGACCCGATACAGAATTCCCTTCCTCCTGCAAAATTCTATCAGACTTTTCCCTGACGGAATTGCTCGGCCCTCTTCGGCCAACTTCCTAGCGCGAGCTAGAGTTTCGTCCTGGTTTTGCCACTCTATCAGCTGGGCAGGAGTCACATTGAGATCGGCCTGCTTAACGACTTTAAGCGCCTTCTCTCCCTCCTTTTCCCTCTGAACCTGAGCTCGAGTTTGGACCGCTGCTGCCATAGCACACTCACTGGCATCGATGGATACGGGACTACGTTTCCCATCTGAAAAAGTCACCTAGTTCCCTAGGATTACGTCCGGTCCCATGCGCTCCATTACGATAAGTTCGATCGTCCCTCGCACGAATGGGGAATCGATTTCAACCCATGCAGTCGGATACTTATCGGACTTAGTATGGTCGACAGGATTGACGTCGATGAACCGACCTGTAAAATCCCTGGGTTCTATCCACTTGGCGGCGATCGCACTCATATCTGCGCCGGTATCACGCATGATACGAACTTCCTTTCCCTTGGCTAATCCCTTACTCCACGGGTCGTAGGGCCGGATCGTCCGCATCCCTACGGTCACAGGCTCTGTCATTACGGCTACTGTCTCAGGGGCAATGGTGACTTGATTAACTGACGCCTTACTCTGACAGTTCCTTGCTAAGTGCCCTGGTTTGTTACACTTGAAACACAACCGTTCACCAGTCCCCCTGCCTGAACTAGCTGGTTCTGCCCTATGTTCCGCTTTGGCCTCAGGGGGTTTATTCGACCCTTTGTCCTTCTTGAACAGCGGACGAATCGGCCCCCCACCCAATGGACGCGAGACTGCCCGTTTGGTGTCGAGATGGAGCTGTGCTAGCTCCGCGGCCTCTTCACCATTCCTAGGACGTTTTTCCCTAACGAACATTTCAAGGTCTGCATTCATAATAGCATAAAGTTGCTCAGACAGAAACACGTCTAGCACTTGTTCTACGTCCTCTATGCTCTTATGGGCTAAAGTGAACCAACGCTTGACTGAGGTCTTCAACCTAACGAACAACTGGGGAAACGTTTCGAGACTCTCCTTTTTGGCTTCGCGAAACTGGCGTCTGTAATATTCAGCGTCACGCCTGAATCTTCTCAGTAAGGTCTCCCTCACCACCTCAAAATCCTTCCCTTGCTCTACGGTCAGCCTAAGGTATGCATCACGGGCCTCCCCCTGCAATAGAGGTGCTAACCTGATCCCCCATACCTCTTTCGGCCACCCCTGGGTTTCGGCTACTCTCTCAAAGAGCTGAAGGTAAGATTCCACATCTTCCTTATCCTCTAACGGACGCATCTTGAGCGAGTAATGCTGACTAGACTCCGTAACTGACTTCTTTTCCGATGCTGCTAACTGTAATCTAAGCCGCGTTTCGGCCGCGACGAGCTCTTCTTTCCGTGCTTGTTCCGCGGCAGCTAGCTCTTCTTTCCGTGCTTGTTCCGCGGCAGCTAGCTCTTCTTTCCGTGCTTGTTCCGCGGCAGCTAGCTTACGCTCGGTCAATGCTAAGTCATCCCTCCTAGCTTGCTCAGCCGCCTCACGGTCCATCTGGAACCGCCTCTCTAACGCCCTACGCTCTAGGTCACGTTCCCGTTTTTCTTCCTCTCTCCTAACTTCGGACAGGATGAACTGGGTTAAGGCTCCCCCACTAAGTCCTAGCCCTCTGCTATCACTTTACACTGCTCATATGGGTTTACTATCACCCTAACCCCTCTTTACTTTCCTGATCCCTACTGGGTGTCAGTCCTGCTGCAGTGAGAGTACGGGTAAGGGTACTCACCACCGTTTCCTTCCGAGAGGGAGTGGCCAAAGTGGCTCCTCTCTCTCCTGGACCCTCATCCCCTGCACCACCACCCTCGGACTCAGGGTCGTGCCCCGACGTGGCACGGGTGGCCCTGATCTCCCGTTTAGGGGGCATCCTGATGTGGGTGTCACGGAGGCAGCGACGACAACTGCTCCCCAGCAGGACCCCTGACAAAGAAAAAACAAAACAAATAAATACACAGAATACAAACAACGAATAAGGACTAGACCGTGACAGGAGCCGAAGGGTCCTCACCACCCGGTACCTGAGTAATGAGAGGCAACCACTCATGCCACCCCCCGTTTATGCGCACTGCACTCTCTGGCCGTGGCCCCTGGCGCAATACGCCCCCACTCCCGCCAACCGCCCGCTAAATCTTACTCGTACCACAACGCGAACAAACGGTCACTGGCGCACAAAAATACCCTAATCTACCTAATCTGTTACCTCCCCCTAATCCTTATCCCACCGCTGCCACCAAATATGGCACGACACGCCTGACGGAGTCAGGGCGCCGTGGACAATGTAAGTGCTCGCACTCGAGGAAACCCACCCACTCTAAATAAACCACACAACGCCAGTGATAAACAGCAACAAATCTTTTATTACCCACTCTCACTCCAACCCCCACCCCAACCCACTAACGCCCCACACCCTCACACACACCCACACATGCACTCATAACGTATCAACACATAAAAAAGATTAACAGATAACAATGACTAACAAGTAAAAATGACTAACAGGTAAAAATAACTAACAGGTGAAAATGACTAACAGGTGAAAATGACTAACAGGTGAAAATGACTAACAGGTGAAAATGACTAACAGGTGAAAATCGGCAATGGCTATCGAGGTCTGCCGATTGCGTACCTTTCGGCCTGTTTGTGCGTATCACGTGACACACACAAAGAGGCGTGGAGGGCAACCAACACTTTCTGTACTGAGCGAGTGCGTGCATTTCTTCTCCTTGGTTTTCCTGTTTTCATGGCAAAGATGTCAAAAGAAACTTTTGAAAAGTATGTAGACAATCTAGACAGTGTAAGTAAAACTCTGTATCTGCAAAAATTGAGCGCGGTGGGGGCGTAGATCCGTACCAGCACACTGAGTGGTCGGACGAAGCGAAGTGTTTACCAAACATCGAGCAAGCTGACCTCGCGCTGGGACCATACGGCGTTGAGGCGCGTCCCCTGGGTGGTGGATAGGGGGTCCCTCGTGAGAGGGGTGCACCGAATGAAATAAGGTGCCGTGAACCAACATGGTCTAAGGGAAGGTGACCCCGACAGAAAACCCCTGGTCCTCCTAGTAAGGGGGTTGGGCGTGGGGTTAGCTTCCCCACCCTGCAAAAAAGGAAATAGCTACAAAAACGCCGACGAAAAGACTAACAGTAATTCCTTTCCTGGAGGAGGAAGGTTCTTCTACTAGAAGACTTATGACGTCCTGTGGTGAAAGCCGGAAGTCTTCGGAAGCCACAGGACCGAGCCGCCTCTCTCTATCCAGGGATACAACCATGGGCACATGGAACGTCAAGACCATGTACCAGAGCGGCAAGGCCGCCCAGATAGCAGCGGAAATGCAAAAGTACAACCTTTCCCTGCTAGGCATCAGTGAAGCCAGATGGACGCAGTCTGGCCAGAAAAGGCTGTTAAGTGGGGAGATGATTCTGTATTCAGGTCATGAAGAGGAGAATGCCCCCCATACAGAAGGAGTAGCACTCATGCTGTCACCAGTGGCACAGAGAGCGCTGATGGGCTGGGAACCTCTTGGGCCAAGAATTATAACAGCAGCCTTTAGAACCAAGAAAAAGCTCAAGCTGAACGTCATCCAGTGTTATGCGCCCACCAATGACAGTGACGAGGAAGAGAAACAAGAGTTCTACGACCGACTCCAGAGTGCCGTGGACAAATGTGCGGAGCGAGACATCACCATCGTCATGGGCGATTTTAATGCCAAAATAGGGGAGGACAACACCGGATACGAAGAGGTGATGGGGAGACAGGGACTAGGCTCGGAGATGAGTGAGAACGGGGAGAGGTTTGTAGACTTTTGTGCTCTAAACCGACTTGTCATTGGAGGCAGCATCTTCCCACACAGAAGAATACACAAAGCAACTTGGGTCTCACCTGACCATACAACAGAGAACCAAATAGACCATATCTGCATTAGCAAGAAATTCAGAAGATCCCTTCAAGATGTTCGAGTGAGGAGGGGAGCAGATGTCGCCTCCGACCACCATCTGCTTACCTTAAGAATGAAGCTCAAGCTAAAGAAAAGCCGCACAGAGACAAGAAGAAGACAGCGCTATAATGTAGGCCTCCTGAGAGAAACTGGAGTTAGAGAAGAGTTCAAACTGGTGCTGTCCAACCGGTTTCAAGCGCTACAGGAGCTAGTAAATGAAGAGGAGGCGGTCACCACAGAGCAGCAGTGGAAGGCAGTTAGAGAGGCGCTGAACTCAACCTGCAAAGACACTGTAGGGTTCAGGAAACACCACCACAAGGACTGGCTGTCGGCAAAGACCTTGAAGAAGATAGAAGCGAGGAAGCAGAAGAAAGCAGCGGTCAACAACAGTCGCACGAGAGCAGCCAAAGTAAGGGCACAGGGGGAATACTCGGAAGCCAACCGCGAGGTGAAGAGGAGTATCAGGGCAGACAAGAGGGCCTACACAGAAAGCCTGGCAGCAGAGGCAGAAAAGGCAGCAGGCAGCGGCAACATGAAACAGCTCTACGACATTACCAGAAGATTGTCGGGTAAGTATGGCCATACAGAAAGACCAGTAAAAGACAAAGAAGGCAAGCCTATTGCAGACAGAGCAGACCAACTCGACAGATGGGCCGAGTATTTTGAAGAGTTACTGAACAGACCTAGCCCACCCGACCCCCCCGACATCCAGCCGGCAGAGACTGACCTACCCATCAGCTGTGACAGACCCAGCCGGGAAGAGATCAGAAAAGCAGTGGCATTTTTGAAGAATGGCAAAGCAGCAGGGCCAGATGGCATCCCAGCAGAGTCTCTGAAAGCAGACCTAGAGACAACAGTTGAGATGCTGTACCCACTGTTTGGAAAGATCTGGGAAGAGGAGGTGATGCCGGCTGACTGGAAGGAGGGGTACCTAATCAAGCTTCCCAAGAAAGGCGACCTCAGCAAGTGTTCCAACTACAGAGGAATCACCTTGCTGTCAGTACCAGGAAAGGTCTTCAACAGGATCATCCTAGAAAGAATGAAGAGCTCCGTTGACCCCCAGCTGAGAGACCAGCAAGCAGGATTCAGGAAGAACCGATCATGTACAGACCAGATCGCCACTCTCCGCATCATCGTGGAACAGTCTCTGGAGTGGAGCTCCCCGCTGTACGTCAACTTTGTGGATTACGAGAAAGCATTTGACAGCGTGGACCGAGAGACTCTGTGGAAACTCCTACGACACTACGGTGTACCCACAAAGCTCGTCCGCCTGATCAAGAGCAGCTATGATGGCATGACATGTCGCGTGATCCACGAAGGGCAGTTCACCAGAGAGCTCCAGGTCAGAACTGGTGTCAGGCAGGGGTGTCTGCTGTCTCCGTTCCTCTTCCTACTGGCCATAGACTGGGTCATGAAGATGACCACAGAGCACAGACGAAGTGGAATACAGTGGACACACAGCTTGACGACCTCGATTTTGCAGACGACTTGGCATTACTGTCCCACACTCATCAACAAATGCAGGACAAGACCACGAGGCTTGCTGACATCTCGTCCCAAGTGGGCCTCACCATTCACAAACAGAAAACAAAGACAATGAGGCTGAACGCAACCAGGGAAGAACCAGTCTTGCTTGCTGGCACCCCGTTGGAGGAGGTGGAGTCCTTCACATATCTCGGGAGCATCATAGACAAAAAAGGTGGCACTGATGCAGATGTCAGAGCACGAATCGGTAAAGCTAGAGCAGCCTTTCTCCAGTTGAAAAAGGTATGGAGTTCCAGAGAGCTGTCACAACACACCAAAGTCCGGATTTTCAACTCCAATGTAAAAGCAGTTCTCCTATATGGAGCAGAGACATGGAGATTGACAAAAACCACAGTCAACAGAGTACAGACCTTCATGAACAGTTGCCTTAGAAGAATTTTGAAAATCCACTGGCCAGAGAAGATCAGCAACGTCAGACTCTGGGAGAGAACAGAGCAGATAACAGCAGAGAATGAAATTGGGCGAAGAAGATGGGGATGGATCGGTCACAGTGTGAGAAAGCCAGCTTCCAGTATCACTAGGCAGGCATTGTCATGGAACCCCCAGGGAAAGAGGAAAAGAGGTAGGCCGAGAAACTCCTGGCGTCGAGACCTCCAAGCAGACATCAAGAGACTGGGAACCACCTGGAGTAGAATCGAAGGAGAAGCACAGGACAGGAGTTGCTGGAGTTCTCTCGTCGACGGCCTATACCCGGGTAGGGGTGACAGGCGTAAGTAAAAGTAAAGTAAGAGCAAGCTGACATCAGCAAGTACCGTGTACATAGAACAAGCTTCTACACGAAGAAAAAGTTTAAAGCAGACACTGCAGAGCTTGGGGGCTCACAACCAGCTGACTGCTGGCTGAGTACAGCGCCCCATCCAGACCCACAGACCACAAGGCTGCCAGAACACTGTCATCACAGCGCAGGTGAGAATGAAGCGGTTATTTGTTATCAACACTTTTAGTTTTAAGAGAAAGAACATTCAACTGGAGACCATGTGGTAAGACCGTTTTGTGTGGGATTTTTCAGTGGTTGATGGCGTAACATGGCAAGCAAGGAAACTACTTTAACTTTGATAGGGCTTTGTGTATGATGTAGATGAAATCATGCATACATGTACACGTGCAGATAATCCCGAGTATCTCACACGGTCACTCTTGATTCTGTAGACATGCACTGCTGCATTATTATTGTGTGTTGTTTACTACATAGATCAGTGTGATCTGCTTCCACTATTTGTTGGTTTATTCATTTATATTTACCTGTCTGTTTTACAGGTATATCATTCCCAGTCCTTGATGGACAAGCTGCTGAGACCATGGGTCATCACAGAACCGGATGGCAACATCATTACTGCACATTGTACATGTATGGCCGGACAGAGGCAGAGTACTGTAATTTTATTGTGTGGACACCCAAGGACATTTTCATAGAGAGGGTGTTTCCAGATGCAGAAAGGTGGGCCGAGATGCTGCCAAAAATGGAACATTTCTTTAGAATAGAGTAGCTGTTGTGCCTGAGGTTGTCGCTCACAGTTTCTCAACCCCGCCGACAAACCACTTCAGACTTCCCCCAGCAAGGCCAACACTGAGGCTACCGGCAGATCACTCTACTGCTATTGTAACCATGGAGAGGAGGAAGATGACAATGAAAATGGCAATATGCAGTGGTTTCATTTTTTTGTGTGGGCATCAAAACTACACAGAAGGGACGTTGGTACTGCCCTGACCGTCGCCAGCTTCCTGGATTTCGACTGAAAGGCAAATCTCGCCTGAAGATGAAGTGAAATCAGAACTGAAGTCATGCTACTGTCACTCAGTCAGCTTGCAGCTGAACCCATTTAACCCCAAGGCTGCATTTCCCCAACTTAGGAGGTGTCACCTAAGACCTGTCTGTACCAGTTGCAGGAGATGGATCGACCATAATTCAATGGTATTGCTAAGTGAGCTTTGGTGCCATCAGGTGGCAAGCTAATCTGGCACTACTCTTGAATCATGACGATTGATCCATCTCCTGGTGTAGTGTGGCAGGACTAAATGGGATAATTACCTGTTACTGGTATTACACATTGTTTGTATAATTAGTAACCCCCTTGTGTGTATAGCCACCAGTACTGTAAAGATTACTGATGGCTGCAAACACAAAGCGGATACTTTGTGAAAGTGATTGCAGTTGTTATACATACATGTGCATAATAAATGTGCCCAACAATTTTATGTTTGAATTAGTTATTTCTTTTCGTGTTATTTCTGATGCAGTAGAAGTAAGTTTGAAGTGATATTAGATTATAAACTTATTGGTATGCATGCATATATGTTTTCATCAAATGGAAAGTTGAAATGATGAACTCATTTATGGCACACTACAGTACAACCACGACAGTGAAGGATAGTACCTGATAAGTTTTGTGCTTTCCATGGTGCCTGTTACATCAGTTACTATTCGTTTACTGTCAAGGTTCAAAATTTGATACACTTTGATTTTGGTTCTGAGTATGACACAAGACACATTTGAAATTATACATGCATCACCCACACACATGAATGATAATACCATCTTCTAAAATGCATCTTTATTACATAACAAGAATAGCAAAGCCCTCAATGCTTACATGCATCCAATCCACATAATGACTTTGTGACCATAACTAAGTGTTCTAACATAAGGTATGCCATAGAAAGGACTTGCCATCAGCTACCTTTTTGCCAAATTTGGTTGAACAGTTTTGCAAAAATCGTGCATAAAAACAAACTAAAATTCTTTAAAAAAAAAAGACATTTCACATCATTTTCTGATCTCTTGTGACCCCTGACCTTTGCAAGAGGTCATCCTCGTTAGCATGCATAGGAAGCTCTTACCATCAGGTATCTCTGTACCAGGTTTGGAATGGAAGCTGCATATTGGATTTAAGAGGGAAAAAAATTTATGATCCCCCTGTCACCGTTAATTATGTTCCTTGACAAACTGTTGCCTGGTGACATTGTGTTAGCTGACCGAGGGTTTAACATACTGGGACTCAAATCTCCGATTTTAGTCAAATGGCACAACTGAAGGACACCTATTTACTAGAGCACAGCAGATGGCAACGACCATGTCCAAAGTTGCAACAGTATCACCCTCTGCTACATTTCAGAATGTGACAGGAATGGTCGAGTCAAGTATTCTGGATCACATTGCCAATGACACGTTCAACATAAACTCTAACATGTGCGATCTTTTGAGTGTACTCGACATCATACGCCGACAACTGCTTTTTACCCTTTCCGAATGCTGGGATCTTCACTTCGGCACACATCAGACCTACACTTTCATGAATGTTAAACCCATGGTCTCCTAACACAAGGTCACCAGATAACAGTTTGTCAAGGAAGCTGCTGTTCTCAGTGACATGTTTGTCACTACACTGACCACCGCAGGATTTGTGATAAAAGACAACACCTTAAGGTGTGATGCCGATTAAGTATTTATAGTGTTATGCTTATACGAGGAGAAAGTTTGTGACCTAGGCTTCAAACCAGACGGTGTTTCAATAAACAGTTCAAAACAATAAATAATTAGTCACTTTTCTCCCAAAGCTTCTGACAAACTCCAGTGGCATTGTGCGGCACAGGCTTTCCCTGTCTGGCCATTTGTAAAAAAAAATGCGTGAAAAGGTGGATGCTGAACACATCAGCCAGAAGTCTAACTGGCAAAGCCAACTTAGGGCGCATCAGCACTATCAGCAGTTCTTGGAACTTGGTATTGACACTTCTTGGCCTGCTGGAGATGTGTGGAAAAATAAAATTCAGGAGGGCCAGCAGCATGAGGTAGTTAGGTAGGCCAGTGTAGTATCTGACCTATCATCATCTTTCTTGAAAGCTTCTTCTTTGAAGTTCTGGTCATCGAGATTTGTTTTGAGAGTTATGTTCTCATTACGAAGACACTGAACTTCTGACAGCAGCCCTGCATTGTCTTTTTGCAGTGTTGAAACCTCGGCTGCCAAGGCACTGTTTTCTCTCTCTAACCGCTGCCAATCTAAAGTCAGTCTCCCAATACTAGCCTGTAGGTCTGCTACATCAGCCTTGTGCTCAGCAAGAGAAGTGTTGTCAGTGTCCTCTGCATCTTACACTGGCACATCTTCAGCGAACTCCATCTCTGTACTTCCTTTGCCCTGTTGTTTCTTTTCTTCGCGACTCTGAGACCGCTGAAATTGGCCCACGCTGGCTGCTTTGCAGATTTAACCCATATGAAGAGTTGGTGCCCAGTCATCATAGAGCTCGGCTGGTTTTCCTGTGAAATAAAAGACAATTTTACTATGAGGAACACTCTAGATTTAGTGTCACATCTCAGCTTGCCTGACTTGGCTTTGCTGTTTATTACAGTGGAGTGATGCCAACCGGCTAAAAAATTGCTACAGACCTGTAGCATATTATTGTAATTCATGTGAAGTCAGTGTGTAGAATAATGCAATGGTGTGAACAGTCTGGCAGTGATTGTGACAGCAATCCCCACTGCTACACAATGATTATTGTGTACCAATTTCACCACTATAATCAACATTAGACTTACTGCCTCTTGAATAAAACAGTTTGAACGATTTATTTTTAACAGTTCAGCACATTACAAAGAAACATAACAAACGAGAGAAAGCAGGCATAGGAAGGTCGCCATGCTCGAAGTAGTACGGCAGTTCAGTTGGTTACTGTTGGCCACCTTGATTTTGCTGTCCTACGAATGGATGACTTATAATACACCTAATGAATGACTTATCATGCACTTACCAGTTAGAAAATGTCTTGAGCAGACACGAGTCCATGCGGACTTCACTGTTGTTTCTGTGACGGTCTTCCTGTTCGTGATTCAAACCATGCCCTGCGACTGACGTCTCTCGCTCAGTTCACGTAACTGAATTATCCCCTTTAAAAAAGGAATTCTGAAGAACTTTGGTTTTGGAATCGATGAACTTCTCATAAAACAGCCGCTCACACAGCATGTGTTCACCATTTTTACATTTGCCGAAGTGAACGCAACGACCAAACGGCTATCGGTAACAAAGTCCCCTGCCTACTCCGCCAAGCTGCCCTCCAAGGGCGTTACCGCAAAAAGTGATGACGTCATTCGGCAGACCTCGATACAAGGCGGGTACTTTGTCTCTGTACAGTGTCCTTTGTCCCACACTAGACAGGGTGGCTCGTAACGTAAGAGTGCTACCCTACACTGCAGAGCACCGTAGCCGCGCTTGCCCACGCACGCCTGTGACCGACGCGCAGAACGTAGAATCAGCCCGCTGTAGCCCAACGTCAAAGTACTTGTCCAACAGGACTGGCTAGCGAAGGCATTCCAGCTCCCGATGATGCGTCACCGTTGGTCATGGAAGATGAAGAGATCGAAGAACGACGAAATCTTCGAAGCCAGTGCACTGGAAAAGGGCGCATTGTCAGTCAAAGTGCCAACAGTTAATTCTGGCTTAACACGCCTCTACTCACAAACCACGTGAGTTGTGTCTCGTCTCACCCTAATACCCGCCTTGGCCGTATTAACTATACAATCATGGATAAAAAAGATTCCTATGGACATTCCACATTTACCAGGCCTGCACTATTCCATTACACTAACATTAAGCTAGCACAACTACTTTTGTATAATAACATTGCCACTGCTAAAACCAACATTATCAAAATATCCACATGTACATACAAAGATATCAAATAATCACCAGCAACCACCCCACGTGACAAGCTTATTACATTACATCTAGGACTTAATACAAATATATTTGAAAGGATACCCACTTTAATTCATTTTGACAACATGGCCCTTTAAATATACTAACTCGGCGACAGCCGAACATAAACAACTAAATCCGACACCCACCACATTACAACCCAACCTAAAAACCATGGTTAAAGACTCGATTAAAACATCACTAAAAAAACTAGACGAACATACACTTCCGAACCTATGTACACATTCACACACCCGAGAGCACAGCAGCTAACTGAGGAAAGTGGCATGAATAAATACCTGTCACTGGTGAGTCCTCCGGCAGGACGAAACAAACAAGACGAACACGAACCGGAGGGGTCTTCTGTTGAGTAGCAGCCGTGGTCACTAGTCCTTCGGACACCCACACCCAGGAACACTGGTCGTGGTCTTGCAGGGAGGGTAACACAACCCTCACACAGCTTGTCAATGGCTCCAAACGAGGCCGCACCCTGACCCAGACTCTCTCTTCGCTAGCTAACTCCGCTGACTGACTGTAATATCCTACTGCTACCTCGCAGGTTAATTTTACTTCTGAACACTGTTCGGTTAAAGCTGCTCGGCGAAAGCGTGCAACCGCTGTACTCGCTCACTGTTAAGCTTGCTGCACGGGCTTTACGATTACGCTCACACTACATTTATTAACTTCTCTAACCTAAGGCTATTTACAGAGGTCGGCGGCATACATTTATTAACAAAAAAAAAAAAAAACGACTTGACGAAAAAATAAAAACATGTCACATCCGTTACGTGACAATCTTGACTTCTGGCTTTGGGTAATCCTTTGGTTCTGGGCTTGAACCTGGTTGTCATTACCAAGGGTGGGGCTTGGTTTTTCTTTCGCCGGCCTATGTCTTTTTGTTACTGTGCTGTTTTCTTCCTCGTTTTTTGTTGTGGTAGTTGTGTGCTTCATAGCGTTGAAGTCTTTTCTTTATCTTATGTTTGTTTCGCGAGTTGGGGGACGGATCGTTTTTGTTATAGTATTTGGGTATTCCGTCCAAGTATTCCCATCTCCCGTTGGTTAGGTCAAACGAGTACAGATTGTTATTGTGTTTGCCTTTTGCGAACAGTTTGAGGAGGTTTGTTGTGCGAGAGTCTGTACGTGCGACTGGGGCGAGTCTGCGTGCGTTACAACTGGGGAAGAATCCTCCTCCCAACCAACATCTTCAGCAACGAGTTAAACCGAACTAGGTTCGTAGAATGCTCAAACTCCTTCACTGGCTCCCCATCCCCCAACGCACATCACTCCCCTGCTCAAACTCCTTCACTGGCTCCCAACCCACATCACTCCCCTGCTCAAACTCCTTCACTGGCTCCCCATCCCCCAACGCATCCAAACAAGATTCTGTCTCTCTGCTACAAATCCCTGAACAACTACGCTCCTACCTATCTCTCCAACTTACTTCACCCCTACACTCCTTCCCGCTCCCTCCGCTCCGCTTCCGACCCTCTCCGTCTTCACATCCCCCGCACCAAACTCAGCACTTTCGGCCTCAGCTCCTTCTCCGTCTACGGTCCATCCACCTAGAACACTCTCCCACTCTCTCTCCGTCAGAAACACTCTCTCTCCTCCTTCCAGTCCGCCATCAAAACTCACCTCTTTCAACAGTTCTAGCACTATATCACCACAATCCCCACCCGAAGCTGACTGTCGTAATGTATTTCACTATTTGTGGTTCGTGAGTCATTGTCTAAAGCGTGCGCATGCGTGCGCGAGTTGTGAGTGCGCGCTTAGACTTATAATTATCATAAGATAAGCGCATTATAAATACCGTAATTATTATTTATTATTATTTATGTAAGGGGTCTCTGCAGAAACAGTGCTGGCCGCAATCACGCCGCGACCCGGTACACACTATTTGTAAAAGCAAATACAACAAGAAACAGCACTCGTCTGACCTAACCAACGGGAGATGGCCGGGATCACGTTGACGGAACACCAAAATACGATAACAAAAGCAAACGCACCGAACCCAAGGAACAAACAGAACTAAAAGAAAAGATTGCAACGCAACGAAACACATAACCTCCGCAACCAAAATACGAGGTTAGTTGCCTGCTCGGCGTTAAACCCAAATAACCTAACCTAACCAAAAAACGAGGAAGACTGAAAACAGCACAGTAACAAATGAACATAGTCCGGAGGAAAAATAAAAACCAAGCCCCACCCTTGGTAATGACAACCAGGTTCAACCCCAGAACCAAAAAGAATCCAGATCCAGAAGGAAACAATGGCAAAAAGAATAAAACAGGATTCAAGATTGCCAAGCATAGTTTACTTCCCCACCAATAACCACGCACAAACGTCACAACAATTTGGAAAACCAAATTATCAAATCAAAGCTCAAACCGAAAGCAGACGACAACATTGCCGAACCAAAAACAAAGCAACGACATTCACACATAAAGCCCAGCATAGTCTGTGCGCCTCAGTCCGAGCAGATTCGGGCATTTCATTTTGTTCTACAGAACGAAATGAAATGCCCGAACCAGATCGGACTGAGGCGCACAGACTATGCTGAGCTGCCAAAACCAGATCGGACTGAAGCGCACAGACTATGCTGAGCTGCCAAAACCAGATCGGACTGAGGCGCACAGACTGCTGAGCTTGGAAGAGACGTAAATCAGCATGCACGTCGACCTTGCATGGTGCGGGGTCTCATGTGGATCTGTGCCTCTTTGCTGTTGTAATCGGATGGTGCTCTTGAATGAGGACAGTTCGGTCACAGCAAGGTCACAGAGACCTTCTCTACGATTAAAAGCGACGTTCTCCAGTGGTTCAACAGCTCGATATCGTTGTCCCCCTCATGCATTTTCTTGGTATGTCTATGATACAGTACTATGCTGGCTAAATTTAGTTCAGTTATGACTTTTGCATATCGCAAAATGAAGGACTTGTTTGATCTTCTTCTCCTTTCCTACATAGGAGAGTTCTCTAATGCCCGAACGACACCTCTGATCCGTGTGCCTACTCTCATTTCTTGTGAGAAGACGACTCAGCAAGGTAGTCTATATTTTAAAAAAAAGGACAAACATTGAGAATGGGTAGGAAATTCTAAGGGGGACAAACATCGAGAACCGGTTATACTAGCGATTTAAGCACTGGCACATTCCCCCAACGCCCTGTTGAATGCAATTTTAAGTTGACGTCACAAAAGAGAGAGAACAATAGAGTCCCGATAGACAATGAATTCAATAGAGCCGCATCAGTCATTAATTTACATCATTTTTTAATAACAAAATGTTGACCCCAATTTTACCCCCGTTAATTCCGAATCAACCCTTTGATTTTAAAAAAGTGATGAGCATGACTGATGCGGCCTTATTGATCTGATTATCTATCGGGACTCTATTGTTCTCTCTCTATAACTATTGTCTCTGTCAACACCTAATCATGAACCTGATCAAGTGATGCCAAGTGAAACTTAATACTTATTAACAAGTTGCAACTAACTTTTAGGAACCTGCAGAGGTAACCTTTAAGTGTGTTGCCATAAGAACTTATTAATTACTTACCCTAAGTTCTTACAAGTACTTACCCTAAGTTCTTACAAGTACTTACCCTAAGTTCTTACAACAACTTGACTCAAGTCCCAAGACACTGAGACAGATTTATCAAGATACAAGGACAATAAAAAAACTTTTTTTTCTCAGTAATACTCAGGTGGTGGTGCTGATGGGGTTAAATAATCAGGCACAAGTGGTGTAAATGACGTGTCAGCTCTCTGCGAAGCATATGACAAAAATATTGATTGATTACCAAATCTGATTTTTATTTGTTTAAAAGATTGTGTAGTTTTTCTGTGGTTTCCTGTACCCCTATCCTTTTTCCCTCTGCTAAAAAACTGGCCTTAAGTTCTTCAACATTCACAGGAGATTGACTACGCATCTTATTCTGTATTTCAGATTTTTGTTTCTTGTAGTTATTTAAATCATCCTGGACTCGCTTAAATTCTTCGTCATCAATAAAATTATCATTCAATGCCTTACTGATAATAAGTTTCATACTGCTCAGCTTTGCACCAGCCAGCGTACTCAATGCTTCATGTTTCTGTAATTTTGTGTGAAACCTCTTGTTCAAAGTTTCCAAACCAAAGCAAGCCAGGCATGTAGCAACGCTAACACCCTCAACTGCTATTCCAGCCAAACTTCCAATTCCTGTGGCGAACAGAACAATACCCCCTACAGAACATGAAGCTGAAACTGCACCAATAGCCATAGAAGTGTTTTGAACAGAATTAAATACTGACTTATACCTCCTTTTGCACCGTGAGTATTTCGCCTCCTCACTCTCCAAATATTTCAAAGCTTCTGTAATATTATTTAATCTGAATGCATCTGCCTGTAATGTTTTATCTGAAGCAATTGGCATATGTGGATCAGGCGCAAGTGTTGTTTTAGTCGTCACATTTGTTTCAGTCGGATCAAGCGTTGGTAGTTGTGGATAGAAGTTTACCATTTTTTTATTGACAAATATTTTTTTTATTTAATCAGCAATTACATTTTGCAACTCTTCAAAAGTATACAATTTGCTGGCATAATAAAATGCAACAAGATCAATGTGTTCAAGGTTTATGTAAGTTAGACGAACAAAAGTTGTTTTGTCGACCACCACCTTGACAGCTGGAACACTGCACGAAACATTAATAACATCATTATTTTTTGTAATAGCAATAAAGACCTTTGATGATTCTGTTACTGTTTCATCCCATGTAAGTTTAATTCCTTGTGCAATTTGAGCCTCTTTAGCAGTAGCAACAGATTTCATGATAATTTCAAATACTATTGTCACTTCTCTAGCCATGACTAAGCTTGCTGGCATAAACACAACAGAAGTATCTGATCTACCCTTTCTAGTTGTAAGAAGATATCTCCGTTTCTCATAATTTTCAACTTTCAGTTTTTCTCTGCTATTGTTGTCTGGGGCAAAGCTTGGAACAAGACTTACAATAAGCGGCCCAGAATTAACAACCTTCCTAAACACTAAGGCACCTTCGTCATCAGTGTATACATAAGGACTAATAAATTCCAACTTTATGTCCCAGTCAATTGTGGGTGGTGGAACAGGTACAGGTGAAACCACCCACTTATTTCCCACATGTATTAAGTTGTAGGGCGAATTATTTACAGGTGGAGTAGGTACAGTAACATCACGTAGCTGACCAAGTTTAGGAATCTGTTTTTCACCGTCTTTCATGTCAACAATTACTTTCCTCTTGTACATGCCATTTGAATCAAGTTCAAAACCATATATTTCTCCAATATCTCCCTCCTTCTCAAAATCCTGTACGTCTGCCAAATCTTTCAACTCTGTTACCGGACACGCAACTGGTATGATTCTAGGCTTTGGACCAAGACCACTCATTTTTATAAACAAAAATAAAATTATTTAATTTCCAACACAACACTAAAATCATGCATAAGAACTGGTTTGTCATCCTGATTAGTTACAGATATACTCAGTGACTCAAAGAAACTGGAACCTAATTTCTTAAACTGCAAATTAGGAAATCTAACAACCACACTTTCACAATACGGAGCAGTTCCAGTTGGTAAGCATCTCAACAAAGTTGAAGGCTTTCCATTGTGAACATTCTCAGATGTGTTTAGTTCTTTCAAATGAACATTTAATACTGTGTGCACTGACAAATTGACAGGACGTTTTCCAGTTATTTTAAGTTTTTTTGTCTTCATTGTTATAATGCCAGACATAGCTTCATCTAAATCATCTGTTCTCCACCAATCTTCGTCAATATAAAATCCAAGTAAATATGCAAATCTATCTGAGATCCTTAACCAATTTTGTATCAAAAATTCTAATGTAACAAGTAGGTTAGCTGGATTTAAAGTTGCTTTAATTTTAAATTTACTTTGAAACCATTCAGCTATAGTACAAAAGTCATAATACCCGGGTGGTAAAGCTTCAGTCTTACCATCAAAAATTACTTTATTATATATATTATCTTCTACATTAAACCATTTTACTGTGTAGAACAATTCATGGATAGCTGCAGCCTTGCTACCATCCCGATTATCAATCCCATTAGTTAACCACACTGGTTTGCTTGTGTCAAGATTTGTTAAGGTAATAAACATTTTTATTATCTCATATAAAAAGGATGGAATTTAAATCACCAACCATCACCACTACAAACGCATTTCAATTCAATGTGGATGCCAAATACAATGTCGCACCTACTTATGAACAGAAAATAATTCAACTAAATCAGCTTGACATAGCTGTGTCTGACGCAAGCGTACAAGACCTATTTCAAGTCAAAGTACCGAATCCGTTTGACCATTACCTAAACCCTCCAATAACAGATGACTCAACTGCAAGAAAGTGGTCTTCAAGTCCACTACAGATGTTTCAAAACCAACTCAACTTTGCTATTCTATGTTCAACTACAGGCTGTGGTGTTTCATTTACAGACCACTTGAATCACTCAAACAAACTGATTAGGTCTGTCTACCGTTTTCATGTTTATTACCAGCTTAGACGTATACTGTCAGAACTTCATACACCACTGCCCACTGAATCCAGTTTCAACAGGTATAACAACCCCATGGATATGAAAGCATTTGAACGCATCTGTAATGAATTTAACATTAACCCTGGCACTAAGTATGACTTTACACAAAAACTTGATGATCACAACGGCATGGGTACATTGTATTATGCTATGAGCCACAGACAATACCCTCAAGATTACTACCCTGGGTACACTTCATTCTCATCAAAATCACAAGTCTGGATAGGATCAATAGAGCAGAAGCAGTCTAACGCCTGGACCACATTTGTCTTAGATAAATCTGACGGGTTTACTCAAGCGGGAGTCGAGCGCGTCAATGAATCTATCAGAACATATGTCTGGTGTTTACTAGGTGCACAATCACTAACAAAATCAAACATTTTGAATGGAAGTGGAAAATTTGAAGCACAAAAACAGTTTCTTGCAAATCTTGAAGATTCAATTAATTCAGTGGTTGATCTCCCATCAAGCATACAGCGCTACCAAGACGTTTTAAGATATGCCAGATCAAAAGTTGACTTTGTAGTTGGCACTGGGTTATACATGTTACCATCTGATCTTCAACTCCAAATGGGGACAATCACAAATTATAACAATGAAATCATTGTTGCAGGTGTTGGTCAAAAACTCGGTCTCAATCAATCTGTAAACTTAGGAGGAACAACCACACATGTTCAGTCATTAAAATCATTACAGACGGTAACACCCCCCCGGCCGCCCCGGCCCCCAACACCGGCACTCATACAACCAGTACAGTCAACACCAACCCCTGACACACATGAGTCGGAAAGAACTGCATTGGTAATAGGCCTCACTGGATTAGGAGTATTACTTCTTTATCTGTTTCATTAAATAACCCACCATCAACCCTCCTACTGTAACCAAAAAGACCCACACATGTTCTGCCATAAACCCTACTGCCTTTGCCGCTGTAGTAATCAGCCAACTGACAACAGTGCCAATTATGCCAGGCAAAGCGTCTATTGCTTTCAGAGCCAATTTCTTAAGCAGGTCTGAAATGTGAGACAACTGTTTCTTTACCCATGACTGTAAATCTTTTGGATCTGTGGGAGCCGGGGGGCCCGGGGTTGGTGGGCCCGGGGTTGGTGGTGCACCCCCACTAACCCCAGCACCGGAGACAGCTAACACAACAGTACTGATAATAAATCCAAGAGCTGTAATTAAACTAGCAATTGTGATACCCTGTTCTCTGAAAAGTGTTTTTAGTCTCTCAGCCAGAGTAGTGTCTTCGTGAAGTATTTTCTGAATAGTTTCTCTAATTCTGTTGACCTGTGATTTTAGTTTTTGTCTTCCAATACTAATTGTTTCTAACCGTCCTGATCTTTCTATCTGCAAATCATTTAATCTATGTTGAATTCTTTCTTTCATTTCTGTGTCAAGATTTCCATTGTCTGCGGTAGCCAGTTTCTCTTTTTCACGTTCTATGTGTTTATCAAGCTCTCCCAGTTTGGCAAGATTATTAACCATCTCACCTCTTATTGTCTGCAGTGATTTATCCAATCCCATAATCTCCCTCATTGACAAAGGTGGGTCGTCTATTGTTTTCATAGCGTCATTTAATTGCCCTTCAGTAAATGAAGTTTCTTGTATCACTGTGTTTGCTATTTCTGGTAGGCTTGTTACTGGTGCCATTTCAATCTCTTGCCCTGTTGGCAACTTTGTTTGCGTGTCGTGAAGAACACTAACCAGTCTTGGGGGAACGGGAGACCCTCCAATTCCAAGTTGACGCAAGGCACCAACACCACCTTCATTTTTTATTGTACTTAAAGCCCTAAACCTACTAGGGTCTTTTTTGTTAGTCAATAGTACTTTTCCTTTGTCAACAGTATTTAAATATAAATGACCCTTGCCATCAAGTTCAAACTGATTAGGGTCTACGTTGTCTGGGCGACCACCAACATGATCATAAAATGAGTTCACTTTGGTTTCTAAAAGTTCGTGACGTAAACTGTAAATATTTCTTGTACCAGTCATATCTGTCATATCTGTTGTATTACCAAAATCATACGTGTCATCCATTTCAAAATCTTCATGATTAAATCCTCCTGCTGCCATTGTTTTATTAATTTATTATTTTTTATTGTGCATAATAAAAATGACACAGTCTTACGGATCAAAGTTAGACCCATACAGAAAACTACGTGAGCCCCTGGGTGTTAAGGGCATAAGACAATCAATCGTCATCACAAACAATCCAAGTACCATAGACCAGAACCAAACACTTACAGTCAAGTTTCCAAACCTAGGACCCAGTGACGTTATTGTTCCTGGCACTGCACGCCTTGCATTTAATATTGAACTTTCATCAGACGCAGACGTAAACAGAACTCTAGTTGACAATCTTGGCAGAGCAATTGTTAGGACTATTAAAGTAAAACTTGAAGGACAGGAAGTGTTTAGTCTTGATGACTCAGATGTGTTCTACTGTTACAAGGATCTTTGGCTCACAAGAGAAGAACGAGAAGACCGTGTTTACCAAGGCATACAGTCTGATAACGTTGGTAAACTTCGAATCAATGCCGGAGACAAAACAACTACTGGGGTACCAAAGGAAGTTATTATAGCTGAAACATATGGAACCAGATTTTACATTCCACTTGAGTTTGAAATCCTCACAGCTCATTTGCCTTATTATCAAGGAGCACTGAATGACCGTCTAAGTTTTGAACTAACTTTCAATGACTACTCCAAAGTCATTAAATCATCTGCCGCAGATGCAACATACAAGATCTCTAACATTTCCTTGGAATATGAAATTGTTACACATACTGAACTAGCCAGACTCATTCAAAATCAGTATCAGTCAAGACTTCCAATTTATTATGACCGTGTGATTAGGCATAGTTTAATACCCAAAGACAAAAGCGACCCAATGTGGAACATAAACTTGAACACGCCTGCCAGGTCACTGAAAGGTATTCTTATGTTGTTTGTTGAACCGGTGAGTCCATACAAAAGAGATTCAGAAAAATTCTACAATCCTAAGATTACACATTTGTCCTGTACAATCGAAGGCCGCCCTAATCAAGTGTACGCTTCAGGAATGTTACCTTATCAACACTATGACGAAACCATATAGTATTTTGCAGGAGGAAGGATTAGAGATAAACCTGCAAACATTGCGTGCAAAGATCTACATCTGTATGATGTTAGGATCGGACAATACCTTACAAACAAGTATGCACTGTGGCTAGACCTTCGTAGTACAGATGACGATTATCTTCATGGGTCAGGACGAACTGTCGAGAACGGTAGTGATGGGATTACAATTCAGATACAAAAGAAGGTTGAAACTGCTGCAGCCATTAACATATATTTGTACCTGATATACGACGCACAACTCAATATTGCAGAAAGCAGACTGAGTGGACACATATATTAAAATTATATTGTGTATTAAAATGAACCGTAGCTTAATGACCCTTGATCCACACTGTGGATTATTTTGTGGCGCCACAGGGTGTGGGAAAACTGAATTTGTTCTTAACCTCTTACAAACAAGATACATCCACCACTTTGAAAACATTGTAATATTTTGTCCTACAATCAAACACAACAAAGCTTATCACAATCGTTTATTCATTTGGACTGACAACAACATATACTTAGTTGACCCTGAGAAAAAACTGAATGACTACCTACAATATTTTTACAAGCAATTTGAAGGACAGCCAACCTTGTTTATTGTTGATGACTGTTCTGCAGAGAAAGACATTGTCAAGAAGAGAAACACTCTAGCAGAACTTGCCTTCAGTGGCAGACACGCAAATGTCAGTGTATGGATTCTCACTCAGAAATATAATGCTGTACTGAAAGATTTTCGAGAACAGTTAAAGTTTATCTGTTTGTTTTACTGCAAGGACCGTGACAGCTTTGAAGACTGTCTCAGAGAAAATGATGTCATCCCAAATAAGCATGAACGAGATGATGTAAAAAATAAACTGAAATCAACTAAGCATCTGAAGCTCATTTTAAAGACAGATCAGCCCACAGGGTATGGATTAGTAAATTAATTTTTGTTTTTTTAAAATAACAATATAAATGAACCCTGATGAAATCCTTCTATTGAATGATATCAATGCTGTAGAGAACAAAGACTTAGACTCGAAAAAACAGCGTCTTTTGTCTGTGATTGTGTCAGGCAAATCAAAGGCTTATCTGGGTAGACAATACATGACAGAGGATATTGAATCTCTTACGGCTGACGAACTAATCAAGCTTCATTCTAAATATGAAAACCACATCGCTTCACTAATGACTCGTGATTTAAGTCGATCTCTTGTATGCCTATACACAAAAGCAGTGAGTCACTTTCTACCTGTGGATAGTGACAGTCTTTCACACGACCTTGAAAGTAATCCTATTGTTTCAAGTTCAATTGGCAAATTAGCATGTGTCATGTTTTACAAGTTCGGAAATTACCTTGCTCCTGTCGTAACATTACTAGTTACTGGGAGCCATATTGATTTCTCAAAAATAAATTTTACTGCAGAAGAAAATGGACGAAACCCAGATGACTACACAACTGAACCCGGACCCTGTTTTGACACAGGTTCAAACTGTAACTAAGGCTAAAAGTCCAGGGAGGGTTGAGGCTGGAAAGAGAGTAGCTGCATTGAACAAACAAAGAAAGTTAGAACTACTGCAAAAGGTACATGTAACTGACCCACAGTCAATAACATCATTGGTGACACTACCGTCAGGACAGCCAGGTCCGTCACACCCTCATCAAAGTGAGAGACAAACAACTAAGTCTGACCCCCGCCCTGACCCTGACCCCGAACCTCAATCAACAAAATATATAATTGCCGGATTTGTTGTCGGTTTTGGTTACGTAGGTTATCAATTATACAAAAAAATACAAACCACAGACTCGTACAGTGACCAAAAAATCAGACACTCCAAAAACAAAACCAGAAGTCGCCACATTACCAGTAACATCCAAAGCCGTTGACCCATTTTATATGCAGTAAATAAAAATATTATTTTAATTTTTCTTGCCTTAGAAAATGAATGACTCAAAGAACATGATGAACCTTGTGTATCACTCTGCCGTAATCAGTGGATTAGCAGTAGCTTATTCTATGCTGGGGAAAAGTCTACTCAAAATGAAATCAGCAGACCTCAGTAGACTTGATTTCGAAGACAGTGCTAAGCTAATTGTAGTTGTCACAGCGTCGATTGCGACAAAAGATTTTCTTGTCAAGCAGGGAATTATTCCAGAAAATGTTTCTATGTAAATAAAATAAATATGGCGACGATAGCTATTATGATTGGGGGAGCGATGGTTAACGCATTGGCTTTCAGTGGCTCTAATTATCTCTTTTCAAAAATGGGTAGAGAAGAATCAGCAGAGGAAATGAAACGTCACAATGAGGCAACAGAAAAACTTGCTCAAGCCCAGCAGGAATATGAAAAGAATAGAATTGAGAAACTTGATTTCATCAATGAAAAACTCAGGCTTGAAGGCCACGCACAACATACGTTTTCAAATACAGACGAAGCAATCAGGGAATACTATCTTGTCACAGGTGAAGACATGACTATCCCGAAACCAAAACTAAGTGACTATTACAAACCAAGCACACAACAAAGAAATGGAGAGATAATCTTTGTTCTAGTGGGAATGACATTTGTTTATTTTACAGGAGTTTTCATTGCTAGAAAAAATGGCAGCCGAAAATAAACTATCGAAAATATATTACTCTCCATCAGGCTATTGGAAAGGAGCAACAGCTATTCAGAAATTACATGCCGCTGTGGGCGGAGATATAACACTCAATCAAGTCAAGCAATGGTTACAGAGACAAGCAATTTGGCAGATATATCTTCCTGCTCCAAGAAAGATAACAAGACCCCATTTTGAAAACACTACCCCCAATGACACACACCAAATGGACCTCCTGTTCTTACCACATGACACAATAAGAAAGAAATGATACAAGTATGCATTAACTGTCGTAGACATAGCTTCAAGGTATAAAGACGCTGAACCCATATCTGACAAAACTGCTACCACAGTTGCTACTGCTTTATCTAGTATCTATAAAAGAGGCCCTTTAAGATACCCCAGGCTTGTACAAGTTGATGATGGATCTGAATTTAAGGGTGCTGTTAATCAGTTATTTGCGAAGCATGGTGTACTGGTCAGACGCGGTATTCCAGGTGTGCACAGATCACAGGCAATTGTTGAAAATTTCAATAAACAGTTGTCAGAGAGACTTTTCAGTTACCAGTATTCTAAGGAACTCATGCATGACACCCGTAACACGGAGTGGGTTAAGCGATTACCACATGTGATAAAAGCAATGAACAATGAAGGACACCCAAAACCTGCTGATGCTATTAAATTGAAAACAATTACAGAGTCAAAAACAATGTCAGCACAGGCACCTGACACAAGTTTATTTACCAAACAGGTGAGATATTTATATCAGCCAGGGGAGGCTGAGAACGACGACAGACGCAGGGCAACAGACCCCATCTGGTCAACATCTGTACACAATATAAAAAAAATAATTCCCGGCGCAGACGCAACAATATATTACCTGTATGACCCTGCACCCCAGAGGGCATTTGTCAGAGAAGAATTACAGATTATTCCCCCAGACACCGTTACTCATTTCAGTAACTAAGTCGTCAATTAATTCATCAACCAGTTCATCACAAATGTCTTCAGATAACTTGAGCCTGTAATGTCCAGGTGCATAAGCTTTTTCCTTACTGTGAAAAACACGTTTCGTGTCTCCAACTGCAAGTGATTTCTTGTGTGTTTGAATCATTTCAAGATTATGTTTATTTGATCTCAGTGACTTGTTTGGATAATCAGGCATCAATGCACCATCTAACACTTGCTTGTAATGTTCATGACGTATGTCTTTATTTTTTATCGCTGTTTTCTTGATACCTTTGGCTTTTGACTGACTACCTTTCTGGTGCAGTATAGAATACATTTTGGATTTCAGTCCAACATACTCAACTATAGGCACACCATTTAGTTCATCCTTAAACTTACCAGGCACTTTCTTGTTTTGTGTGCTAAACAGTGGATGATCTTTAGGATAGTCAGACGTGTCATACATGTGTAACTCTGTTTTCATGTCTTCATAAAAGTCTTCAGTACACACGTCAATGATCATAGAGTCAGTGTCAGTGTATAACAGACGGCAGTCAGGATACTTTGGTTTGAAGTAATCATAATAAAATTCAAGCATCAACAGTTTTGATAACTCAAGAATTGCCATACCAATGAATACTGGCTTGTCCAGTTTAACAATCTTTTTTTTGAGTGACACTGCATACAATGATGAATGAAACCCTTTGTACCCTGTGTACTGTGGCTTACCTGTAAGTTTAATTGCACCCAATTCAGTTGTGACTAGTCTCACATCTTTTCTGTGATGAGGATTTTCCATTGTCTTGCCAAAACAGGCATTGTTCATAAGCTTAAAGAAGTCTTTGTCAAATGCAGTGTTGCCGTCCCTGGCACGCAATGTTGTGTTCTTCATTATGTAATCTTTCATAAAAGCACTCTGATCAAATTGAATTCCTCTGTGAACTTTCTTTAGTACTAACCCGTGTCTGATGTAAAACTGCAACAAGCGGTAGTGACAAACGTAATTGAATTTGTCATTTAGATTTGGTACAAGTTTAGTGTCTTCTTTTTTTCCTGTCATACTCATTTTCTCAACTGCTAATGGATAATCATTATGGTAATCGTGTAGATGATGTGGGTACTCCAGGTCTACTTCAAAGATCCAACCCTTCGCGTCGTTTCGATCAAGATTTATAATATTGTTAGTTAACCCTGACTCTGTTACATCATACTGTGACAAATCATACAGACAAAAGTTTTTCAAGGGCAATAATTCACACATCGCCCAGCCATACAAATTATTAGCGTCCAAGTACGTAATGAATGACCTTGACCCAGGGCTTGAGGGGTCAAACCCCCGGTCAAGGTCACCATGACCGTCCAGATATTTATTGTTGGCTCTGGCGTAGTTATTTGCTGCTATACTAATGCCTCCTCTCAATCCGCGTTCCACCATTTCACCCATCGTACGATCAGACAACAGGTCTATAGATATCTTACTGGATTTCAAAAATGCATCCCACGTCATGCCAGGACTAGTTATGTAGCAGGCTGGGTCAAGTCTGTAGTGCAACAAACCCTTCTCACGGTAACTTTCAAATACGTCTGCTAGCAAGCAAACGTCAGCTTTCAAGTACTGATCGTGGTAGTCACCAATTGTCTGACACCCCAACTTCCCCCACGCATCAAGTGCATGTTGATATTCAGAGTTAGAAATACCTTTTCCAGTTAGTGTGGAATAAAATTTCTCTTTTGGTGGCAGTCTTGTTTCTTCAAACACAACCCAGTGATCAATGTACTCATACGGATACACACCTTTCTTAATCAAGTCTGGCTCAAAATATTTACTTGTTATTGGATACTCAGTCAGCCCTTCTGCCAGACTAGCAAGACCTAAAGACAAATGTTGCATGGAGTCATAAAATGCTAATTTATCTAACCTAAAAGTCAAGTATTTCTCAGTTGTCTGGGCAATACAACTTATGTTTTTGTACGACTCATCTACAGCCTGCATGATAATGTGTGAATCATATCCTTTGAGATTGTGGAAAAAGATTGGTAACTTATATGTCTTGGGATCTGTTTTTAATAATAAGTTACAATTGTTATGAGCAGCTCCCCTGTAACGTCCAGTTATGTGATCATGGTCACGAACTTTATCACCTCCTAAAGGTTGTTCGCAAATCCAACACGTCTCAGCTGTATCAAATTTTAATTTGTCTTCTTCTGTCATCACCAAAGGCATCTGACATGTTGTGAGATATTGTACTACCTGACTGTACAGATGTCTCATTTCTGTTAAAAACAGACATGCTGCATTTTCACCCCTGTAAATAACAGGTTCTGAATGAAGACCGTCTGACCTAACAATAATGTATCCAAAAGAACACACCACTTGGTCACTCAACTTTATAGTCTTTGGTAATGATTCTGGAACAGGACCGTCATACGGAACTACTAATGATTCAAAATCTGCGTACACTACAAACGGCAACTTTTGTTGATTCCCATAGTTCTTAAAATACACTTGACTACCAGGATCTGGATACTTAAGTACAGTTTGAATGTCATCAGCTGACCTGCAGTGTAAAACATGTTTGTGTGCCACAGCAATAGAGGAAAACCTCTGTAAACATCTATTACAAAATTCCTGTTTGCCCTTGTGTTTTGTTGTATGATTATGAATTAGACGTGACATACTCCTGATAATTGTGTAGTGAAAGTTATTGTCATCTCCGATTAATAACATGTCAACATGTTTATCTTCTGACTGCCCATATGTTGGAGCCAGTGTTGATACTCTAATGGGTTGTAACTTGTCAACAGACACATTATCCCACACAAACACATTTACAGATATGCCAGGATTTAATTTTTCAAACAAGTCTATGTCCTCTATTTTAACAGGGAACTCAATGCCACTAAAATCAAGTTCATTTACAAATTTGATGTAGTTAGATACACGTTCTGGTTTTGATTTTACAAAGTGTAGTTTAGCAAGCACACACCACATGAAACAATAGTTGTCATTGTTCTGTATGTTGACGACAGCCTTTTTGTTTACTACTTCTGTTGGCAGTGGCAACCATGCTTTACCTAATATAGGATGATACCTAGACTGCTTTAGTTGTAGTTCATGTACATGTCCTTCGTGCCAACCAGACCCCTTCATTCTTGCACTGTCAATTGCCTGTAGAAAGTCTGGTAATAGTCTGTCTCTAAACACGTTTTCCAATTCTCTTCTTGTGTTAACAGTGTGTTGTCTTGTTGATATGTACGAAACAATCACCTCACCGTCGACCCTAGTGAATTCGATTTTTGCAACAATTTGAATCTTCACACTGCCTGTAAGAAGATTTTGTTGTATGACAGAAAAAGAGTTTTCTATTGATTCATAGACATTATTAGTATTGGATATGGGTAAGTTTGTTGTGTGAAACACGTTTCTTAAACTAGATGAGCCAGGGTTTGATGGGTCAGGGCTTTGAGCATTGTCCGTCATTTTTATTTGTCCGTCAAAATAATAAAATAAAAAAAATTACCATTGTCACACCATATGTAATACTGTATTATCTGTAGTTATGATAAACAAGTCAACTACTTTCCTGGTGTTTGTCTTGAAGTCCTGTCCTGCAGGTGCAAAATTACTTTATTGAACGTAACACTTTCAATATAACAATGTAGTTTTCTTATTTCATTAAATATGTCTTCACACAGTACCTCAAACCAACGCAAGTGGCCACTGTTAGCATTATAAACTTTAAAAGCATTTGTCTTAAGATCAACAGTCTCATAATCATAACCTGGTAATCCATCTGAATATTCCAAAGTAACATTATATGTCGTGTATATCCTTATTGACGGTGTTGAGAGTTTAAAGCTGGGTCCAAACACACGTGTTTTTAAGTCAGTAAAGTGCATAACATCTTTGAAGCATTCTGTAACATCAAACACTTGGGTTTGTCTGTCTGTCATTTTTATTAGACAAACAAAAGAATAATTGTTATCAAGCAAAATCATGTTTTCTAGGAAATTACACTGAATAGTAATTTTATACGTTTGCACCAATCAGCTATGTTGGCAGTAACGTTTTACATTTACACTGTGTTACTGCTTCTATGTAAGCTAAATGGATTTAGATTCAAACCACAGACACACTCACTCAGGTATAAAACTATATGTATTTCCTAGTCAATGACATAAGGGGCATAAACACTTGAAAGATTTAACCACTGTACAGAGTTGTCTCCCATAGACTATATGTTGCATACCCAAGTTGGTAGACAACTGCGTCACTGATTTGTGAGTGAGTATTCATTGAGGATATCCTGTTTGTGTGTAGCAAGGATAATGATTTCAGGTATGTTCATTTTGTAGTCTTAGCTCAGTGACATGTCTATTTGTGTGTGTGTGTGTGTGTGTGTGTGTGTGTGTGTGTGTGTGTGTCATTGGATTATGCAGAGATTCAAAAATCTTTACAGTTGACTCAAACCCGATTAAAAACAGTGGCTCTTGAGAATCTCGCCATGCTCATAAGAATCTGTGATCGAGTGGGCTACATGTGAGAACATGTTCTGTGTGTTTGTGTGTGTGTGTGTGTGTCAGTGCGTGTGTCAGTGCGTGTGTTTGTCTGTGTGTCAGTGTGTGTGTGTGTGTGTGAGAGAGAGAGAGAGAGAGAGAGAGAGAGATTGTGTGTGTGTGTGTGTGTGTGTGTGTGTGAGAGAGAGAGAGAGAGAGAGAGAGAGAGAGAGAGAGAGAGAGAGAGAGAGAGAGAGAGAGAGAGAGAGAGAGAGAGAGAGAGACCACCCTTTGATTTCACAGACATGAGTACATTAAGCCCACTTGAAATCACCCCTTCTTTGAAATCATGATGTTTCCCTGTTGACTTTTGACATTACTTAGCGATTTGAAAGGGTATAGCTATAAAGGCCATTGACGGGTAAGAGCCTTTTCAAAATGCGGCTCATGTCTGAATTGAAAAGGAATGGAATGTGGCCGCTAAAAGCGCGGTGTGAGGGCAACACAAAAGGCGATCAACCGTGACACTAGCCGGCAGCTCAGGCTTACGGTAAAATTGTACTGACATGAGTGTCTGTAAGTGTGTTTGTGTGTGTGTGTCTGTTTGTTTATGCGTCTGTTTGTTTGTTTGTTTGTGCGTGCGTGTGTGCGCTAGTGTGTGTGTATGTGTGTGCGCGCGTGCATGTGCGCATGTGTGCGTGCGTGTGTGCGTGTGACTGAGGGCTCTTGCAACTTCTTGCCGCAACTGAAAATCAACAACACACATACAGAACCCCCAGCTCACAAAACTTGCTCAACAAGTCTGGTCGGGTAGCGTTAAGACTCGTCAGGCTTGTTCCGCATTTAGACATAACATTTTGGAAAGACCAAGATCGATTTTAGGATCAGGTTTTGCCGGATCGGACTTATTCTTGCCGGTTAGTGTTTGAAAATGACCGGTTGTTTTTTTTATAATTTATTCATTGGACTATTAGCCGGTTGAGATGTATGACGTCAGCTCTGTAAACCGGTTAGTTGTTTATGCGTGTCTATGTTGTTTGAGTGATAGTGTGTGCGACAGTGTGTGTGTGTGTGTGTGTTTTGAAAGTTCCACTTGGTCCCGACCTGACCAGGGTGCTGGTTGCGCAAATAACGCCAGTAGCAACAGACGGTGTGTGTAACATAGAAACGCAAAGGCTTTTGTCCACGTATGGGTTGATTCAAAGCGCCGTGTACATAAATGCACTTAGATCTTTGTAGTCAAGTTACGACGACCTAACCATATTGAAATCTGTCTGCATAGAATTCTAAAAGATATGTTATGAAAAGAAATAACAAGCCATTATGCTCGGGACGTGCCCACGCAGGGCTGTCCCCTACCCGACAAATTCTAAAGACCCTCTCTTGTCAAGCGTAGCATGAAAGAAATGGGGACAGTGTACTGAATTGTATGCATAAACGTCTACTGTAAAAGGGTAGGCTAGCTAACAGAAAAATCTATTCCTCATAAATCGTCTCTGGCAGTATATACCAAATGACAGTATATGCTTGTTTATGTTAGTATGTATATATGTATGTACGTACGTGTGTGTGCATGTGCGTGTGTTTATGTGTTGGTATGTGTTGGTATGTGTGTGTGTCTGTGTGTATGTTTGCCTGTGTATATAACTTGTATGACAATCTGGCACTGCCCTTGAATTATCTTGGTTTGCAACTGGCGTGTCTGTGTGTTTGCGTGTGCACGTATATTTGACTTGTTATGTTCCAGAGTCGTGCTTAAACAGAGCCAATTGTATATACAGAGCCAAGTGTTTGCACTGAGCGGTCCCCCCCTGCACAACACAATTCTATAGGCCTTTTGACGCGTGACGTGTGAATGGCGCTGTGAAAGCTTTTACCCAACTCATTGAAAGAGGGTTTGGCATTGAGTCTTGTCATGCGTGAACTGAAATGATATGTGTGGGACATAGCATGTGAGTTTTCGGAAATCGACTCTGGCAGTATTGAGAGAAACGGTCATGTAAAAGTTAATGACCGTAATTAGTAATTAATTAAGGTCATTAGGTGTTGACAGAGACAATAGTTATAGAGAGAGAACAATAGAGTCCCGAAAGATAATCAGATCAATAAGGCCGCATCAGTCATGCTCATCACTTTTTTAAAATCAAAGGGTTGATTCGGAATTAACGGGGGTAAAATTGGGGTCAACATTTTGTTATTAAAAAATGATGTAAATTAATGACTGATGCGGCTCTATTGAATTCATTGTCTATCGGGACTCTATTGTTCTCTCTCTCACAAACTGGGACGCCCCTCACAGTGCTCGAGTTTGGGACCGGATCTCTGCAATCTTGATGTCACCTACTTCCGAGAGTAAACAACCTCCTGCTGTGCCTTCGTCAACCGTCGTCTACGTCGGTCCGATGACTCTCACTCGCTTGGATTCAAGTGCAGCCAGATTTGAAAGAGGAACTAATTCTGTAAGTGTGGGCACTTGCTAACGACAAACTGACAAACTGAGTGCTTAAATGAGACAAACTGAGTGCTTAACCGGAAAGTCGCCATGGGGGGGGGGGGTGAGGGGGGGGGGTGGGGGTGGGGGGGGTTTGGGGGGGGGGGATTGCATAATTGCAAAAGCTGAGTATTCCCGTCATAATCGTAGATTATTTAACCCATTTTACCTCACGGCCTCATTCCCCCTCATTTGGAAGGCGTTACCTAATGAGTGTGCAATCGTTGCAGGAGAGGTCTTGACCATGATAATTCAAGGGTAGTGCCAGAGTAGCTTGGCGCCATCAGGCGCCAAGCTATTCTGGCACTACCACTGAATTATCATGGTCAATCCATCCTCTGCTGTAGGCAATCCAGACCAAAAAGGTGACTGCCAAGCGTGTGAAATGCAAAGAAGTACCCAACGGAGAAAGAAACACGCTTAGAAAAAACGGTACAACACAATTTATTAATATTTCGGGTAAATACCCTTTGTCAAAATAGACAAACAGAGACATTAGCCGCTACTTATCTTCAGATGCAGAAGGAATGTGGCAGCTGAAGGTGACGTAAAAAGAAAAAGAAAAGAAAAGGAAAGGAAGAACAAAAGTAAAAATGACGTCAAAGAAAAAAATCGTAAGAGAAAGACTCCGAGAGAAACTAAACACGAGAGACAAGAGTGTGTGTAAGCGCGCGCAGGAGCGAGCAAAAGTAAATGCGCGTGTGTGAGGCCGGGGAGAGAGAGAGAGAGAGAGAGAGAGAGAGAGAGAGAGAGAGAGAGAGAGAGAGAGAGAGAGAGAGAGAGAGAGAGAGAGAGAGAGAGAGAGAGAGAGAGAGAGAGAGAGAGAGAGAGAGAGAGAGAGAGAGAGAGAAATGAAATGAAACTTTATTTTCCAACGATAAAAGAATAGGTTCGCAGACCTGTTTTCATTCTTGTCCTTGCTACACACTACAAAACAAAATAACGTACATAAAATCACTCTCTTACACACACACACACACACACACACACACACACACACACACACACACACACACACACACACACACACACACACACACACACACACACTCACACACACACACACACACACACACACACACACACACACACACAGGGGGTGAGTTGTGCTCACGATCGACGTCACACAGTTGAAGAGCGGCTCCGCACATTTTTAGCATTTTGCAACATAATTACTTAATTAGTGACTTTAGAACAACGACAGGGTGATTCAGCTCATCATGCCAAGCAGTCCGGTATCTTTTCGTGCCATTTGCGGTACCTTTTACTGGACTTTTCAAAACTTCATGGCTCGCAAAGCACAGAGGAAGGCAGCCCTACGTTACCGCACTGTCAGTGTCAGCGGACCGGTGGCAGTCATTCTCGTGTTTTTGGTCGGCTTTCTGCTCCGGTGTGGCGATGTCGAAGCGAACCCAGGGCCACCGAAACGACAGACTCTTTTGACATGCCAGGGGAACCAAGACAACCAGTCGCCCGGGGGTGAGGCAAACGCAGTGTCTGAGCCGACCATTGCTGATGTGTTTAAAATGTTGAATGTGATGGACAAAAAGATGGACAGTATGAAAGCTACAATGCAGGAGCAGATGGACAAAATTCAGAGTGACTTTACTGCGGTGATGAAAGAAAACAGAGAGTTGAAGGAGAAAGTTACGCAGCTGGAGGATAAGCTGGATGATTTGGAGGGGCGGAGCAGACGCAATAATCTGATCTTTCACGGAATCCCCCACCCCCAGGGGCGCTCAGAGACTTGGGCGGACTGTGAAAAAGCTGTCAAGTCAATGTTGAAGGACGAGATGGGCATAGAGGAGGAGATCGAGGTGGAGCGTGCCCATCGTCTGAAGGGGGGCAAGGCGCCCCACCCCATCATCGTGTGCTTCAACAAGTACAAAGACAAGGAGCGGATCCTGTTTGAGCGAAGAACGCTGAAGGAGAACAGGTCCCGGGTCTACATCTCTGAGGACTTCACCCCTCGGGTGAGGGACGTGCGCCGCAAGCTACTACCCTTCCTCAAGGAGGCCAAGCAGGCGGGGAAGAAGGCCTTCCTCCGCTTCGACTCCCTCGTTGTTGAGGGAAAGACCCACGCATACGACGCTGCTACCCAGAGGCCAGTGGAGCGCAGGGGGCAGAAATGAGGGGCAGGCCGGCATGTTGACCCAGCAACCAGGAGAAGACAGCCCGTCCCTCATTCAGACCCCCAGAGCCCCCACCATGTGTCTTCAAAGGACGACTTACCTGCACACACACACACTCAAGTGCCCATACTCAAACCCACACCCGCACACTGTGTTGATGAAAGTGGTAGTGATGAAAGTGGTAGCTCTGTGTTTCGCATCATGGCATGGAATATCCAAGGTCTTGTAAATAAGCTGAAAAGTGTTTCTTTTAGGCAGTTCTGTGAAAAGTGTCAAATTTTTGCATTTTCAGAGATCTGGTCGTGTAAGCAAAATGTTATAGAGGATACCTTTCCAGAGTATCAGGTGTTTTTTTCACCACGTACACAAAAGTTAAAAGGGGGCGTGGCCGTGTGTGTACATAAATCTATAGCCTGTCATGTGTTGCGTTTAATGCAGGCAGCTGAGGATATTGTGTTTCTAAAGATCGGTAAGTCTGTTTTGAACTCTGCATCTGATGTTCTGGCAGCATTTGTGTATGTGGCTCCAGAGCGTTCTGTTGTATATGGTGAAGATAACGTTGATGGTTTTGAAGTGTTAGAAAACTACATGTCTCAAGTTTTACGTGCTCACCCTGAGCTGCCTTGGCTATTATGTGGCGATTTTAACGCCCGCACTGCCGGGCTGTCTGATACTGATTTTATTGATGGCAATTCACACGTGCAGCCTCTACAGGAATTAACAGATCTGCTAGAGGATGTACCACAAAGTCCACGGAGGTCAAAAGATATTGGCGTAAACAGTTTTGGTCGGAAACTGATAGAACTATGTCAAGAGTACTGTTTGTTTATTGTCAATGGCAGAACGAAAGGTGACAGTGAGGGAGAAATTACGTGCGTGGCCAACAGAGGCAAAAGTGTGGTGGACTACTGTATTTGCTCTAAATCCGTGTTTGACCTAGTGACCGATATGTTTGTTGCAGACAGGTGCGAGTCAGACCATTTCCCCATTGTAACCACGTTTACTTCTATTCAGTCTGTTTATTCATGTGATGATGATGATTTAAATGATGATATAATACTAGAGGAAGGGGTTAAATTTGTTTGGAAAGAAAACTACGCTGAATCCTTTTGGGCATACATTGAAGATAATCAGGAGACTCAGTTTCAACACTTTTCGTCAGCGCTTGACTCGAGTGTAGAAGAAGGGTCGGCCTGTTTTGTAGCATTCATTCAGAAGGCGGCTGACAAAATGAGGTCAGGTAAGAAGATAGGTGAATCCCGTGCACAGCCGCCGTGGTGGGACTCGGACTGCGAGTTAGCAAAACAAAACAAGTACCTACAGTTGAAGCAGTTCAGACACACAAACACACATGACGACTTAGGGAAGTATCTTGACATGAAGAAAGAATTTAAGAAGTTGTGTAAAACAAAACAAGTAGAGTACAACGCACGGGTTTTGAATGAGCTCAACGATGCATGTAATGATGCAAACTCAAGAACATTTTGGCAAAAAATAAAGTCTCTGACTGGTGTTAAAAAGTTGTGTTCTGATGTCGTTTCACCACGCGTGTGGTATGATTATTTTCGTAATTTGCTAAATGTGGATCAGAATGTTGATGATTCAGGTTTCAGCAGACAGGCCGAGGGTGTTTTGAATGACCATATATCTGATGATTGTGATGGTTGTCATAATGCAAAATTTGACGGGGAAATCACGCAGGATGAAATTCGCAGTGCTATTAATAACATGAAGAAAGGGAAAGCATCAGGCCCTGATGGCTTGCCCATTGACCTTTTTCATCATGCAGGTGAGATCCTTGTGAAATTTCTGCATCCTTTGTTTAATCGTGTGTTTCAAAGTGCGGAATACCCTGAAAGCTGGACCATGGCTGTGATATTTCCACTACACAAAAAGGGTAACCCTAGAAATGTTGACAACTACAGAGGAATTTCTCTTCTGAACGTTATCAGTAAGTTGTACAGTTTTGTCATTAACAACAGGTTGGTTCGTTTTTGTGAAGAGAACGATTGTATTCCTGAGGCCCAAGCTGGCTTCCGTAAAGGATACAGTACTATAGACAACATTTTTTGCTTACAGGCACTAGTGCAAAAGTATCTTAGCAAGCAGGGTGGCCGTTTTTACACCATGTACGTAGATTTTTCTAAAGCTTACGACAGTGTGCACAGGACAAAACTGTTGTATCTCTTGCTACGTAAAGGAGTTCATGGAAAGTTGCTTCAGACACTTGAGAGTATGTACAAACATGTAAAAGCTGCTGTAAGGGTTGGAACCAAAGTTACCGACTACTTTGATTGCATGTCAGGGGTGCGACAAGGTTGTGTGTTGAGCCCACTGCTGTTTTCTATCTTTCTTTCAGAATTTGAGACAGAAATATCATCGTGCGGTGCACGTGGCATTGATATTTTTGCAGACCCACTGGGTATTTTCCTTCTTATGTATGCTGATGATATAGCCATTGTCTCTGACTCTGTAGCAGATCTCCAAAAGAAAATTAATTGTTTAGAAAATTACTGTAAAAAATGGGGTCTCACTGTGAACATGGACAAGACAAAAGTGGTGGTCTTCAAAAATGGAGGTTTTGTGAAAAATTGTGAAAAATGGTTTTATGCTGACAAGCAGATTCAAGTCGAGTCCAGTTATACTCTTGGTGTGATATTTTCCTCTACTCTGAACTGGGCTAGATGTGTAGAAAACTTAGCTGGAAAAGCCAGGAGAGCAGTTGCAGGCATCAAAAGACTATACTTCAAATTACAAAACTTGCCAGCTGACACTGTTTTTCACATTTTTGATGTCAAGATTAAACCCATTGTGCTATACGGGTCAGAGGTCTGGGGTTTCCAGAGACATGATGTAATTGAGCAGGTTCATATAAAGGTTTGTAAAATGGTCCTTGGTGTTGGAAGAGATGTAAAAAACAATATTGCGCTGGGTGAGTGTGGAAGATTCCCTATGTATATTGATGCCTATGTTCGAATGGTGAAGTACTGGTGCAGACTTCTTACCATGTCAGAAAACAGATACCCAAGACAGTGTTACACGATGTTATATATGCATGATACTTCGGGTAGATCGAACTGGGCTACGCAAATAAAGACTCTATTGTGTATGCACGGGTTTGGGTATGTATGGGAAATGCAGTCAGTTGGAAATACTCCTCTGTTCATTCAGATATTCAAAGATCGGCTGATGGATTGTTTCCGACAGGACTGGCATGCATCCCTTACCTCAAACACAGAATACTGCCATTACCACCCAGAAATACTTAGAGCCAGTTACATAGGGCAGCTGAACTCTTGTGAACTCAGGCGGGCAATATGTTTACTTAGATGTAACCGTTTACCTTTAAACGGAGTATCCAGATTTGGAAAACTCATCACTAATCCAGAATGTAATTCATGTGATTGGCATAAGGCTGAAGATTTGTGTCATTTTCTGTTCGAGTGTCCAAAATATGCCCCTTTACGTAAAAAGTACATTCCACTGTTTTACTACAGATTCCCATCCGATCTTAAAGTTCAGCTGCTGTGTGGAAACCTACATGATAAACTGGTCTTTAAAGTTGCTATGTATATTTCAGGTTGCCTTAAATTAAGGAATTAGAGGGATTTGCTTTGAACTTTTCTTGTTTTTTTGTTTATTTATGTGCGCTGATGTAATGCTATATGAGTGTGTTTTACAACCACCTTCCTGTATTTTCTGGTTGTAAATTGTATTTTGTGTTCATATGGGCCTGATGGCCTGCAAAAACTGAAATAAATTTATTATTATTATTATTATTATTATTATTATTATTATTATTATTATTATTATTATTATTATTATTATTATTATTATTATTATTACACACACACACACACACACACACACACACACACACACACACACACACACGTGCGCCGGTGTGCGATTGCCGCGTGCACAGGTTGTGCCAGATTAGCTTGTAGCCTACAGGCGCCAAGCCAAGCCTGCACAACCCTCCACACACACACACACTGACACACACACACACACACACAAACACACACACACACACACACACACCGATACAGACACATCAATATATCATGTAAACATGCATTCTACCACTTAAAACTACTGGATACTACAGCAAATATAAAAAGTATAAAGGATTTTGTACATAAACCCGCTGTTGTTCTCATCATAATTATGATCAACACGGCTCACTCCAACAAACATACACACTGGCACACACACACGCGTGCGCGCGCAAGCACGTAGGGATGCGCGCGTGCACACACATACACTTGCACACACACAGATAAACATACAACCGCACACACACGCGATAGCGGCCTCCGGCTCGCGCCACTAAACCGCGCACAGCTACTGAGTCTGCAGTAAAAGGTATAGCGATCCCGCAACCACCGCGCGCGCGGGTCGACGCGAAGAAACCACAGCACTGCCACGCGGCGCGAGCACCCAATGCTGTGTCTATCGACAGCATCCCGTCTGGCCAGCCGAGTCCATGGGGTCATGGATATTACATAATGCGGCTTGCTGGTATGCCAGCGGTATATTACATGCGTTCATAAATGTTAGAAGGGAATGCAGACTATCCGTGAAATGCCGCATAAGGCATGAAGTGCTACATGTAAAAATAAAAATATAATAAAAAATAAAAGGAAAAATTAAGTTTTGTCTAGATGTTTGAGCAGCTTGGTCTTGTAAGTTTTAAGCG
>BTPG01000007.1:148649709-149088099 GCA_036245525.1 Semisulcospira habei
AGTCTTTATTTGCGTAGCCCAGTTCGATCTACCTGAGGCATCATGCATACATAACATCGTGTAACACTGTCTTGGGTATCTGTTTTCTGACATGGTAAGAAGTCTGCACCAATACTTCACCATTCGAACATAGGCATCAATATACATAGGAAATCTTCCACACTCACCCAGCGCAATATTGTTTTTTACATCTCTTCCAACACCAAGGACCATTTTACAAACCTTTATATGAACCTGCTCAATTACATCATGCCTCTGGAAACCCCAAACCTCTGACCCATATAGCACAATGGGCTTAATCTTGACATCAAAAATGTGAAAAACAGTGTCAGCTGGCAAGTTTTGTAATTTGAAGTAGAGTCTTTTGATCCTGCAACTGCTCTCCTGGCTTTTCCAGCTAAGTTTTCTACACATATAGCCCAGTTTAGAGTAGAGGAAAATATCACACCAAGGTAAGTATAACTGGACTCGACTTGAATCTGCTTGTCAGCATAAAACCATTTTTCACAATTTTTCACAAAACCTCCATTTTTGAAGACTACCACTTTTGTCTTGTCCATGTTCACAGTGAGACCCCATTTTTTACAGTATTTTTCTAAACAATTAATTTTCTTTTGGAGATCTGCTACAGAGTCAGAGACAATGGCTATATCATCAGCATACATAAGAAGGAAAATACCCAGTGGGTCCGCAAAAATATCAATGCCACGTGCACCGCACGATGATATTTCTGTCTCAAATTCTGAAAGAAAGCTAGAAAACAGCAGTGGGCTCAACACACAACCTTGTCGCACCCCTGACATGCAATCAAAGTAGTCGGTAACTTTGGTTCCAACCCTTACAGCAGCTTTTACATGTTTGTACATACTCTCCAGTGTCTGAAGCAACTTACCATGAACTCCTTTACGTAACAAGAGATACAACAGTTTTGTCCTGTGCACACTGTCGTAAGCTTTAGAAAAGTCTACGTACATGGTGTAAAAACGGCCACCCTGCTTGCTAAGATACTTTTGCACTAGTGCCTGTAAACAAAAAATGTTGTCTATAGTACTGTACCCTTTACGGAAGCCAGCTTGAGCCTCAGGAATACAATCATTCTCTTCACAAAAACGAATCAACCTGTTGTTAATGACAAAACTGTACAACTTACTGATAACGTTCAAAAGAGAAATTCCTCTGTAGTTGTCAACATTTCTAGGGTTACCCTTTTTGTGTAGTGGAAATATCACAGCCATGGTCCAGCTTTCAGGGTATTCCGCACTTTTAAACACACGATTGAACAAAGGATGCAGAAATTTCACAAAGATCTCACCTGCATGATGAAAAAGGTCAGTGGGCAAGCCATCAGGGCCTGATGCTTTCCCTTTCTTCATGCTATTAATAGCACTGCGAATTTCATCCTGCGTGATTTCCTCGTCAAATTTTGCATTGTGACAACCATCACAATCATCAGATAATATATGGTCATTCAAAACATCCTCGGCCTGTCTGCTGAAACCTGAATCATCAACATTCTGATCCACATTTAGCAAATTACGAAAATAATCATACCACACGCGTGGTGAAATAACATCAGAACACAACTTCTTAACGCCAGTCAGAGACTTTATTTTTTTGCCAAAATGTTCTTGAATTTGCATCGTTACATGCATCGTTGAGCTCATTCAAAACCCGTGCGTTGTACTCTACTTGTTTTGTTTTACACAACTTCTTAAATTCTTTCTTCATGTCAAGATACTTCCCCAAGTCGTCATGTGTGTTTGTGTGCCTGAACTGCTTCAACTGTAGGTACTTGTTTTGTTTTGCTAACTCGCAGTCCGAGTCCCACCACGGCGGCTGTGCACGGGATTCACCACCTACCTTCTTACCTGACCTCATTTTGTCAGCCGCCTTCTGAATGAATGCTACAAAACAGGCCGACCCTTCTTCTACACTCGAGTCAAGCGCTGACGAAAAGTGTTGAAATTGAGTCTCCTGATTATCTTCAATGTATGCCCAAAAGGACTCAGCGTAGTTTTCTTTCCAAACAAATTTAACCCCTTCCTCTAGTATTATATCATCATTTAAATCATCATCATCACATGAATAAACAGACTGAATAGAAGTAAACGTGGTTACAATGGGGAAATGGTCTGACTCGCACCTGTCTGCAACAAACATATCGGTCACTAGGTCAAACACGGATTGAGAGCAAATACAGTAGTCCACCACACTTTTGCCTCTGTTGGCCACACACGTAATTTCTCCCTCACTGTCACCTTTCGTTCTGCCATTGACAATAAACAAACAGTACTCTTGACATAGTTCTATCAGTTTCCGACCAAAACTGTTTACGCCAATATCTTTTGACCTCCGTGGGCTTTGTGGTACATCCTCTAGCAGATCTGTTAATTCCTGTAAAGGCTGCACGTGTGTATTATCATCAATAAAATCAGTATCAGACAGACCGGCGGTGCGGGCGTTAAAATCGCCACATAATAGCCAAGGCAGCTCAGGATGAGCACGTAACACTTGAGCCAAGTAGTTTTCTAACACTTCAAAACCATCAACGTTATCTTCACCATATACAACAGAACGCTCTGGAGCCACATACACAAATGCTGCCAGAACATCAGATGCAGAGTTCAAAACAGACTTACCGATCTTTAGAAACACAATATCCTCAGCTGCCTGCATTAAACGCAACACATGACAGGCTATAGATTTATGTACACACACGGCCACACCCCCTTTCAACTTTTGTGTACGTGGTGAAAAAAACACCTGATACTCTGGAAAGGTATCCTCCATAACATTTTGCTTACATGACCAGATCTCTGAAAATGCAAAAATTTGACACTTTTCACAGATCTGCCTAAAAGAAACACTTTTCAGCTTATTTACAAGACCTTGGATATTCCATGCCATGATGCGAAACACAGAGCTACCACTTTCACCACTACCACTTTCATCATCACAGTGTGTTGGTGTGGGTTTGAGTGTGGGCACTTGAGTGTGTGTGTGTGCAGGTAAGTCGTCCTTTGAAGACACATGGTGAATGCCCTGGGGGTCTGAATGAGGGACGGGCTGTCTTCTCCTGGTTGCTGGGTCAACATGCCGGCCTGCCCCTCATTTCTGCCCCCTGCGCTCCACTGGCCTCTGGGTAGCAGCGTCGTATGCGTGGGTCTTTCCCTCAACAACGAGGGAATCGAAGCGGAGGAAGGCCTTCTTCCCCGCCTGCTTGGCCTCCTTGAGGAAGGGTAGCAGCTTGCGGCGCACGTCCCTCACCCGAGGGGTGAAGTCCTCAGAGATGTAGACCCGGGACCTGTTCTCCTTCAGCGTTCTGCGCTCAAACAGGATCCGCTCCTTGTCTTTGTACTTGTTGAAGCACACGATGATGGGGTGGGGCGCCTTGCCCCCCTTCAGACGATGGGCACGCTCCACCTCGATCTCCTCCTCTATGCCCATCTCGTCCTTCAACATTGACTTGACAGCTTTCTCACAGTCCGCCCAAGTCTCTGAGCGCCCCTGGGGGTGGGGGATTCCGTGAAAGATCAGATTCTTGCGTCTGCTCCGCCCCTCCAAATCATCCAGCTTATCCTCCAGCTGCGTAACTTTCTCCTTCAACTCTTTGTTTTCTTTCATCACCGCAGTAAAGTCACTCTGAATTTTGTCCATCTGCTCCTGCATTGTAGCTTTCATACTGTCCATCTTTTTGTCCATCACATTCAACATTTTAAACACATCCACAATAGTCGGCTCAGACACTGCGTTTGTCTCACCCCCGGGCGACTGGTTGTCTTGGTTCCCCTGGCATGTCAAAAGAGTCTGTCGTTTCGGTGGGCCTGGGTTCGCTTCGACATCGCCGCACCGGAGCAGAAAGCCGACCAAAAACACGAGTATGACTGCCACCGGTCCGCTGACACTGACAGTGCGGTAACGTAGGGCTGCCTTCCTCTGTGCTTTGCGTGCCATGAAGTTTTGAAAAGTCCAGTAAAAGGTACCGCAAGTGGCACGAAAAGCTACCGAACTGATCGGCATGATGAGCTGAATCACCCTGTCGTTGTTCTAAAGTCACTAATTAAGTAATTATGTTGCAAAATGCTAAAAATGTGCGGAGCCGCTCTTCTACTGTGTGACGTCGATCGTGAGCACAACTCACCTCCTTGTGTGTGTGTGTGTGTATGTGTGTGTGTGTGTGTGTGTGTGTGTGTGTGTGTGTGTGTGTGTGTGTGTGTGTGTGTGTGTGTGTTTTCGTGTTAGGAATGCGCCTACATGGTGCGAGCAGGTGATTATTGAAAGAGTGAGTGCGTTCTATTTTTTTCTCCTTTTTAATACTATTTTTATGTGCTGTAAAGCGCTCCCAGCTTGCTGTCCGTGGGGAAGGGCGTTATATAAAAGCTATGTATTATTATTATTATTATTATTATTATTATTATATTATTATTATTATTATTATTATTATTATTATTATTTTATTATTATTATTATTATTATTATTATTATTATTATTATTATTATTATTATTTTGCCTTTTAACGCCTAACGTGCGTACATTAATGTGTTTTTGTGTTCATTCAGCGACCAACTGCCACCTCCGTCCCAGAAACATGGATACACATTGGTTTCAGCAAGAGACATAGATCCTCATGAACCCCTGCAATCTCGGGGGCTCAGGAGGATCTATGTCTCTTGCGGTTGGCTCGCATTCAATTTACATCGGCAGTGAAGGGGTTTCTATGGCTTTTGTTTCACTACCAGGCCAAAGCGGGGTAGATCATGGTCAATCCCTAGGGTCATGGTCAATATAGGGTAGGCGTGAGGCAGAGGGCAGCGCCCATGTCAGGTCTGTGGAAACCTTGAAAGAGGTCAAGCAAATCTGAGGTCACTTCAGTGTAAGAAGAGCTGCTCATTCATCACCTTCCTTTTCAACGTCTCTGCTGTTGGCTAAACTTGAAGCAGACCATAAGCCTCGTTGAAAAGAGACATCGATTCTCATATGGCCTGTTTATCTGCTTTGTCTGTATCCTCAGATTAAAGTCGTCTGCTCCATGGCTGACTTTCAATGAGAACAGTAAAAAGAAAACAAGTTCTCTTTTTCGTTAACCACTTCAGCCCCGACGCCCTACAACAGGAGATGGGTCGACCAGAGATAGGTCAAGGGCAGTGGCAGATTAGCTTGGCGCCTATCGGCGCCAAGCTAATCTGACACTGCCCTGGAATTATCATGGTCGACCCATCTCAAGCAACTGGTGGATGACGCGTGTTAGATGACGCCTCCAAAATTTGGGAAGCGGGGCTGAATGAGTTCAATAGTAGTTGTAGTAGTAGTGATAGTAGCAGTGGTAGTAGTAGTGGTAGTAGTAGTGGTAGTAGTAGTGATAGTAGCAGTGGTAGTAGTAGTGGTAGCAGTAGTGGTAGTAGTAGTACGCTGCGCGCCATAAAAAGAAGAAAAAACAAGACAAAGATTTGCAGTTGCGGGGGCTCATGAGGATCTATGCCTCTGGCTGAAACCACGTTGCACTGGGATAGAAGGGGACAGAGAAAAAGAAATGGATTTAAGTGTACAACTGACCGCCCAGGATGTATGCTAGCTTAAAGCGACACTGTACAGGCAATACAGTTTTAAAAAGGAAGAAGCTCATAACATCTTTATATGTTTCCGGCTATGTCTTACGATGGTTCACGAGAGGATCAACATAAATTTTATTCGGTTATGTAGTTTGAATGTCATGCAAATGTACAATGAAAGAAAGACTGTTCTGTTTTGTTTTGGTTCTTTCTCATTTTTGCTAGTAGATGAGTCCCATGAGGCAAAAAGGCATTAATGAAACATCGAATGATCTACTACCTTTGCCCACTCACATGGCCTGTGAATATAATTAATAAAAGCCTCCTAAGGAATAACGCGCCCGTAGCCTCAGGGTTTCTGTTTTTCGTTTTTATTTGGGCTGTGGAACTGAGGCTCCGATTTCATTCGTTTAACTCATTGTACCCCAAGACCGAATTTCCCACATTTTGCCGTTGTCCTCTGAAGACTGTATTGCAGTGCAGGACACAGATCGACCATGATAGTTCAAGGGTGATGCCAGAATAGCTTGGCGCCCATAGGCGCCAAGCTATTCTGGCATCACCCTTGAACTATCATGGTCGATCCTTATCTTGCTGTGATGTGTCTGGGGGAGAATGAGTTAAAATCGGTGACGCACAAACTTACCGGATGATATGGTGGTGACGCGTAAGATATTTGGGCTTCTTACGCTATTGGAAAGTCTAAGATCCCCATTGCAACATTAGAAGATGCGGGTTTTTGTTTGTTTTTTTTTTTTTTTTTTTTTTTTTTTTTTTTTTTTTGGGGGGGGGGGGGGTGTTAATTTGTGTTCGTCGTTAGACCCAAACAAATCTCTATTTTGAACACGTGATGTATTTATCTCCGCCGCTGACTGCCATATGTAAAGGTAATAACTGTGATACCCAATCGCTTATCATTTTCCTTTTCCTCCCGGAAGAAGAGCCTTCTCAAGGAGTACAGTGTTAAAAAAAAAATACTGTAAGAATGCGTAATGTACTGACTATAAGAATATGACGTCATTCTGCAGTATAGCGACCTATATGTTTTCTTTTTATCGTCATTATATGCAAATGACGTGGAATCTACTTATCCCAAAACTTTGTGGACACAATGCCGGGAGACCCGGTAATCGTTCACTTCGCAGTAGCTGTCAGTGGTGTGTGCATTGACTAGACTTTTTTTTTACATCTGTTTGTGGGTGCATACGGCCAGGGATAAGCATTTTTGGTTCCTGTTTTACTTTTTAAAATGTCGTTTAGCGCCGCGACTCGATTCCTCAGTACACGATTTTAACATAGCAGCGAGTCCAGTCGCTGTTTCTTACACACTTGGTATACGAGCTACCTAAGGCAGGACAAATATACGATTTTAACATAGCAGCGAATCCAGTCGCTGTTTCTTACACACTTGGTATACGAGCTACCTAAGGCAGGACAAATATACGATTTTAACATAGCAGCGAGTCCAGTCGCTGTTTCTTACACACTTGGTATACGAGCTACCTAAGGCAAGACAAATATACGATTTTAACATAGCAGCGAATCCAGTCGCTGTTTCTTACACACTTGGTATACGAGCTACCTAAGGCAGGACAAATATTGAAACATGATCTATGTTTAACTCATTCGAGACGTGCCGCCTCCGGATACGCGGCATAAGTTAATAAATTTTGGGCACTTGGACAACTTTGTGTGCAAGATCCCTTTAAGTTACATACAAATTGCATTACGTGCGATACGACCACTTCCATACAATTTATTGCAAAAAATCCAATTAGTTCATTCTTGTGAAAAGCGAGATTTTCAATGTAAGACGTTGAAATTTTGCTCTTCACAAATGAAAATCCTGGTTTTGCCAAATAAGGGCAGACTTGTCACTGCTTGTTGCTACAGGATGCTGAGCCAGCATTCTCGGAAGAAAGCACTCGGCAGTTTTCTTCGTATCTAGAAAATGCCCCGACTATTATGACTGTTTCACGTCTACAACCAAATGCCAATAACATAAATTACTATCGAACAAATTGGGGGCAGATGGATCGACTGACCACGATACTCGGAGGGGTAGTGCCTGATGAGCTTGGTGCCGGGGACCAAGATCCAAGCGTAGTGCCTAGTTAGCTTGGCGCCTTTCAAGGCGCCAAGCTAACTAGGCACTACGCTTGACTTATCATGTTTAATCTGTTGCTAACACTTGGTGCTAAAAGGAAAAGGGACTGCTAATTCGGACCGACCAATGAGCAGTTTACTCTGTCTCCGTTTTAGTTCGTAGTTTAAATTGGCTCGCGGACTGCACTCGGCAGTTAAATGTCTGCAGCTCTTTAGTTCGTAAGTAGCGGTGCCGTGCGAAGCTGTTGTAGAATTTCATATTGTTCAAGAGTGGGACAAAATCAGTGGAGAATACAAGTAGCCTGTCACTATGGCGGGCTACCTATGCTGTTCCCTCGCCATTGTTGTCTTCTGGGGTTTGGCGCAGTTTCAAGGTGAGTCATGTGCAGGGCGTGAGAGTTGTTTTGTTAGTGGTGTTGTTTTACGGTTTTAAAGTGTATGAATGTCTTACGTTCGGTTTCCAAATCTAAGAAAAGATCAGGTTGTGGAGGCCAATGGAGGATCTGGAGGGGAGAGCTGCGGGGAAAGGGGGGGGGGGTTGAGGCAGAGGGTGATGGGGGGGGGGGGAGATATAAAATTATATGCTGAAAATTCGTATTCTTCTGAATGCTAATTTATTTGAATGAATGAATGAATGAATGAATGAATGAATGAACGAACGAATGGTTGGTTGGTTGGTTGGGTTGGTTTGTTGGCTAGTAGGCAGGTTAGGTAGTTGGTTGGTTGGTTACATGATTGTTTGTTGGATTGTTTGCTTAATTGCATACTTCTTTGCTTGCTTGATTGATTAACCCATTCTACCCCAGACACACCACAGCAAGATACGGATCGACCATGATAGTTCAAGGGTGATGCCAGAATAGCTTGGCGCCTATCGGCGCCAAGCTATTCTGGCATCACCCTTGAACTATCATGGGCGATCTGTGTCCTGCACTGCAATGCAGTCTTCAGAGGACAACGGCAAAATTTGGGGATTTCGGTGTTGGGGTAGAATGAGTTAAGTGACTGTCTTGTCTATCTGCTTTTTAAAAATTAAAATAAAGTAATCGTATTTTTTCGTTGAACCCACTGATAAAAGATCCACGTTTCTCCAATTCCAATCCAGATTCGCTCAGTTATGTCACTGGTTTCGTTATTGATAATTTAATGAATTCGCGTGAACCTCGTTGTGAACCTGGTGGGTGAAAAATAAACGGATCAATCAACTGTTGTAGATTGTATTTTTACAAGTACTGGACAATAGACCGACCCATTCCTGGGGTGAAATGTCAATCAGACAGCCTCTTGACCAATCACAACGCTGTAGACAGTACATCTGAATGTCACGTAGAAGGTCCGGCTTAACAACGGATGTTTATGCTTATGGGGCATAGAAAATCGTCGATGTTTCCATTATTTTAGCCAATATCGGCGGTATTGGAGATGCCTGGAAAGCACTGTTGTTATAGGAAGTGTACATCCGATTCCTGATACCCCAATCCATTTTCAGGTGAAGAATTCTTTTCCGTTCCCGAAGCCTTTATCACGACTGGCAGACACAAAAGAATGGATAAAAGCTTGCATTCGGCCACAAGGTCAACTGAACCTGTGAGAATCACGATAACACTACGTATGCTCGAAAGTAGAATTCCTACTTTTCCGTGTCTCACCATAGTATTCACAGACTGACTCGATCGCTTGAACTTACATTTGGTCTGCAAACTTGGATCGTAGATCTGTCAGTTGTGTGTGACGCATTCATGCTAAACTAAATCTTAGATCTGTCACTCACAAACCATATAGGTGAGGCTAGCGCTGGAATAAATGTACTCAAACCAAGGGGAATCACAGCGCTGGACAGACAAACAGTTAGATCCCCTGCCCCCGCCTATCAGGCACCCAATCGCCAGCCCACAGAGAAATACGCAGGTATAGAATAAGACGATCATTTCCATCCTCTCAATAAGAATGGATCAGGTCTCTTATATAACCCATGTCTTTCTCCGGAACTTAGGAAGTAGGCAGGAGAAACATACATACACAAACATGAAGGTGCGCTACTATATGTGGTCGGGTAAATACCCTGAATGCCCACAGTAGATGCACAGAACATTACACAACAATGTAACGATACAAATTTGCCTCGAGTTATTGATACAAGTACTCACAAACCATATAGGTGAGGCTAGCGCTGGAATAAATGTACTCAAACCAAGGGGAATCACAGCGCTGGACAGACAAACAGTTAGATTCCGGAGAAAGACATGGGTTATATAAGAGACCTGATCCATTCTTATTGAGAGGATGGAAATGATCGTCTTATTCTATATCTGCGTATTTCTCTGTGGGCTGGCGATTGGGTGCCTGATAGGCGGGGGCAGGGGATCTAACTGTTTGTCTGTCCAGCGCTGTGATTCCCCTTGGTTTGAGTACATTTATTCCAGCGCTAGCCTCACCTATATGGTTTGTGAGTACTTGTATCAATAACTCGAGGCAAATTTGTATCGTTACATTGTTGTGTATGATCATTATTTCACAGCTCCAATAATGGTATACTTTAGAAGATATGCCATCCTAAAAAGGGTAAAATAAATCGACGTCAAACAGCACGCTTTACTATGCCAGTAGACTACAGTCGGACTCTTTTCGTGAAGCACGCGTAGCATTCTTGTCAGACCCCGACGAAAAAGGGCGGAGCCAAATAAAAGGAGGGTCGGTCTTTTTGCGACACACGTAAACCCTGCACAGCGCCCAGGTTCATCTGACACGCCTAATTTCTCAATGCCTCCGCCAAGACGTGAGGCCGCATAGGGATCTTCCACTCTTGCGGGCTCATCAGATTAATGTCCGTGTGCCTCTGGCAGACGAGGTTAAATGCTGACGCTTGTTTTTAAAGACACTTTACAGCCGCTGGTTGTATCCCTTGTAGAGGGACTCTATCAGTGTGCGAGTGAAGCAAGAGTGGTGTGTGCACGGAGTACAAATCAGTAAAAACTGCATGGACACCCCAAAAAGTCCCATTTACCGGAGAACATTATGTTCTCCGGTAAATGGGACTTTGGGCGTGACCGTTATTAATTACTGAGAACTATATGTTCTCCGGTAAATGGGACTTGGGCGTGACCGTTATTAATTACTGAGAACTATATGTTGTTCGGTAAATGGGACTTTGGGCGTGACCGTTATTAATTACTGAGAACTATATGTTGTTCGGTAAATGGGACTTTGGGCGTGATCGTTATTAATTACTGAGAACTATATGTTCTCCGGTAAATGGGACTTTGGGCGTGATCGTTATTAATTACTGAGAACTATATGTTCTCCGGTAAATGGGACTTTGGGCGTGACCGTTATTAATTACTGAGAACTATATGTTGTTCGGTGAATGGGACTTTAGGGGGTGACCAGTTTAATACTGTTAATTAATACAGTTAATTCGGGCGGACCGTCCGGGATTTTTTCTCCGGGTATTCCGGCTCTTTCCTCTCCCACGAATTCGGTATTAATTTCAGCCCACTTAATCAACAAATTTTCAAAAATATTTAAAAAATTCAGTAGCTCGCTTGAGCTTGCCCTTAGCACCACGTGAATGTTCTGTGTTTATGTACAGTGTGTGAGGGAATGCGCGTGATTCACGTGAGCGTGCTTGTGGGGTTCAGTTCGCGGTTATGACCTGCGCATTGAGTTATATTATAAATAATAATGAGAAATGCGTCATATAAATACTATGTATTATTATTATTATTATTATTATTATTATTATTATTATTATTATTATTATTATTACTGATGAATGCTCATTAAATAATGAGCAGATATCAACTACAGCTTTTGCAAAGTGAAAGGAACATTTAAAAAAAACAACAACACTGATATCACTGACGACATAGAGGTTTGGCAGAGATAGCAATATGAACAATATCCCAAACTGCGCCAAATTATTGTATTCCAACACCACTCAAATTTGTTGCATGAACATGACATGTGAAAACATGTAGGTTTATGTGCAGATTAACTCATTCAGCCCGACGGCCGTATTTCCCAAATTCTGGAGGCGTCATCTAATGACTGTGCACCAGTTGCAGGAGGTGGATAGACCATGATAATTCAAGGGCAGTGCCAGATTAGCTTTGGCGCCGACAGGCGCCAAGCTAATCTGGCACTACCCTTGAATTATCATAGTCGACCCCTCTCCTGCTGTAGTGCGTCAGGGCTGAATGGGTTAATATCAATAGCAGCAGGAAGTTACAGATTACCTTTTATGTCCTCTGTATGCAGCCGTGCTAATGGCGGATCGCCCATTGACGCAAGCAGAACCCTTCACTGACGTCAACATTGATGAGACCCATAGTCAGCATCGCGAGAAAGAACCCAAAGAATCTCGCCTTAAACGGCAGACAGACGAAAACTACGAATGCAATAAAATAATGGAAACACTTACGTCACTGTTTAATGCATCCAAGGAGCAGATGGATGAGCGGGTGAAGGCTGACGATGAGCAAAGTGGCATTAGTAACAGCTTGAGAAATGACCTCACCAAATTGGAAGGCAGAGCAGAGATACAGGAGAGAGCTATCGGCCGTCTACGTGACGAACTCGCGTCAAATATAACAAGCCTGCAAGACGGCCTGGAACTTCAAGTGATCGAGTATGAAAATCTCACGTCTGCAGTCTTCCGTCTGGGAGAAAAACTGGAGAATGAAGAAAGCAATTTTAAGAAACTAGCACCGAATGTATCCCTTCTGCAAAGGGAGATGACGTCACACAGTGAAATGGTCGACGGTCTAACGTCGGCTATGGGTAAAATTGAAGGTCGACTCGTGGACCAGGAGCAGATAGATGATCAACACAGTGCAAACATCAGCCACATTGGAACAGAGCTGGAGAAGCTGACCAAGGCTTAAAAAAATATCACTTCACATATCGATGACTTGCGAGAAGAGTTCGCGTCCAGGACGGCGGAAGTCAGAAACAACTTCACTTTAGCTGTCGGCAGTTTGGAGGAGAGGCTGGATCTCAAGGAAAACACAGACGGCATACTCGTCACTAATGTCACCAGCCTGCAAGAGAGACTGAATCGCCGGGAAAACATGGATACACTAATCACATCTAATCTCACCAGCCTGCAAGGCATACTCGCCACTCATCTTACCGGTCTGCAAGAAAACCTTACCGCTGATATCGCAAGTCTGCTCGCTAGGCTGGAACGTCTGGAAAGTACAAAAGTACTTATTCAGTTGGTATTTATTATTAGTTACTTAGGTTTTAATTAGATATTTTGTGTCCATGTAATGTATTCACTTACTTAGTCATTTATTTATTTACTTATTTACCTATTTGCTTCTTAATCGGTTTAGTTATATATCTCCCTATAATTTATTTCTCTATTATTAAAATGTAAATATCGTCAACTCCGCTTCTAACAAGGTCGGACATAACAAAAGTTCGATATAACAAAGCTTGTGTAGAAGTCCCAGCCAAATGTGTTTGTGGAAGTCCCAGCCAAATGTGTTTGTGGAAGTCCCAGCCAAATGTGTTTGTGGAAGTCCCAGCCAAATGTGTTTGTGGAAGTCCCAGCCAAATGTGTTTGTGGAAGTCCCAGGCAAATGTGTTTGTGGAAGTCCCAGCCAAATGTGTTTGTGGAAGTCCCAGGCAAATGTGTTTGTGGAAGTCCCAGCCAAATGTGTTTGTGGAAGTCCCAGGCAAATGTGTTTGTGGAAGTCCCAGCCAAATGTGTTTGTGGAAATCCTAGCCAAATGTGTTTGTGGAAGTCCCAGGCAAATGTGTTTGTGGAAGTCCCAGGCAAATGTGTTTGTGGAAGTCCCAGCCAAATGTGTTTGTGGAAGTCCCAGCCAAATGTGTTTGTGGAAGTCCCAGCCAAATGTGTTCTTTGTTTTTGTAATAAGACCGAAATCCCCATTTTGAAGTCGTCCTCTGAAGACTGCGTTAAAGTGCAGGACACACAGATCGACCATGATAGTTCGAGGGTGATGCCAGAATAGCTTGGCGCCCATAGGCGCCAAGCTATTCTGGCATCACCCTTGAACTATCATGGTCGATCTTTAGCTTGCTGCGGTGCGTCTGGGGTAGAATGAGTTAAACAATTTGTTTATTAGATCGGATATAGCAACAATTCGGATATTACAAATCTTCTTTTCAGTGCCAACGGCGCTGCCGACTTCGCTAATAACAAACCTTTTCAGTTATTAACAGCAAACGAAACAGGAGAATGCTCCATTTTTACACAATTTGCATGTTTGTATTTGTCTACTTAAAACTGGCCGTGTATTCAGACATTTCGTGCGTTTTGCCTTTGTGACGTTACGGTCTCGTAAAATCTCGATTCCTGCATCTACAACTACTGGTCGTTGTGATCGTGGTCTTGTACAAAGGTTAGCTGTGATCAGCGGCAGCAACTCTGGTTGTTGGTAGGTCATACAAACCGTATACAGAATCAGACCAGAAGGTGACTACAAAGCGCGTAAAATGCAGAGGAAAACCCAAGGAAGAAAGAAGCACTCTTTGAAAAAACAGTTACAACACAATTTATTAATATTTGTAAAAATAGATTTTTTTTTTCAAAACAGACAAACAAACACAAATATACTTCGCTAATTATCTCCACAGTGCGTGGAGAAAGTTGTAACTGTCTTTCATAAGCGTCTAAACTGTCTTTCAATTATATTGTTTACCGTGTTCCTTTCGTGTAGAATGACGGCATTACTGGTGTAGGATCACTAGTTGGTATAGCAGGGCTGTGGGTCATCGTCCAAATCCCACACCTTCCACTAAAGGTTGAATTGGACGAACCGCCCACCGCCGAAGAGACCCTCACAGCCATCCACCAGCTCAAGAGTGGCAAAGCAGCAGGCATTGACGGAATCCCGCCAGAGATATGGAAACATGGAGGCCCAGCACTGCACAACAAGCTCCACGACCTCTTTCTCTGCTGCTGGGAAAAAGGAACACTACCAAAGGATCTCCGTGATGCAGTCATCATCACCCTGTACAAGAACAAAGGATAGAAGTCTGCCTGCTCTAATTATCGTGGAATTACCCTGCTGTCCATTGCCGGGAAAATTCTCGCAAGGTTGCTCCTGAATCGGCTGGTACCTGCCATCGCTGAAGACTACCTCCCAGAGGGCCAGTGTGGCTTCAGAGCCAACAGGAGTACCACCGACATGGTCTTTGTGCTGAGACAGCTTCAGGAGAAGTGCCGCGAGCAGAACAAAGGGCTGTACGTAACGTTTGTCGACCTAACAAAAGCGTTTGACACTGTGAGCAGGCAAGGTATGTGGCAGATCCTGGAGCGACTAGGCTGTCCCCCAAAGTTCCTCAACATGATCGTCCAGCTCCACGAGGACTGGCAAGGCCAGGTCAGACTAAACAGTGACCTCTCAGAACCATTCCCCATTCGCAACGGCGTGAAGCAAGGCTGCGTGCTGGCACCGACCCTCTTCACCATCTTCTTCAGCATGATGTTGAAGCAGGCCACAGTGGACCTCGACGATGACGACGCAGTGTACGTCAGGTATCGTCTCGATGGCAGCCTGTTCAACCTCAGACGACTGCAGGCCCACACGAAAACCCTAGACCAACTGATTGGTGAGCTGCTCTTTGCTGATGACGCTGCCCTCGTTGCACACACAGAGAGAGCCTTGCAGCGCATTACGTCCTGCTTCGCAGATGCTGCCCAGCTCTTTGGACTTGAGGTCAGTCTGAAAAAGACAGAGGTCCTTCATCAGCCGGCACCCAAGGAAGAGCATCGCCCTCCCCACATCACCATCGTCGAGTCCGAACTGAAGTCTGTACACCAGTTTACCTACCTCGGCTGCATCATCACGTCAGACGCCAAGCTGGACAAGGAGCTGGACAACAGGCTGGCAAAAGCGAACAGTGCTTTCGGGCGACTATTCAAGCAGGTGTGGCACAATCAACAGCTGAAAAAAGGCACCAAGATCAGCGTGTACAGAGCTGTCGTTCTCACCACCCTGCTGTACAATTCCGAGTCCTGGGCCCTCTACCGCAGCCAACTACGACTCCTCGAACGCTTTCATCAGCGCTGCCTGCTTACCATCCTCAGCATTCACTGGAGTGACTATGTCACCAATGTCGAGGTCCTTGAACAGGCGGAAACTTTGAGCATCGAGGCTTTGCTGCTGCGGACACAGCTACGCTGGGCGGGGCACGTCTCCAGGATGGAGGATCATCGCCTACCGAAGATCACTCTGTTCGGCGAGCTCGCCACTGGACACCGAGACAGAGGGGCACCAAAGAAGAGATACAAAGACGGTCTCAAGAAGTCACTTAGTGCCTGCCAAATCGACCACCGCCAGTGGTCTTCGCTTGCTGCGGACCGTGACACCTGGCGCTCCACCATTCACAAGGCAGCCGTCCCCTTTGAGGACTCTCGCGGAGCTAACCTCAAGGACAAGCGGCTCAGGAGAAAAAAACAGAGTTGTCGTAACTCAGAACCCTGACCAGACCTTCCCCTGCAGCCACTGCGGTCGAACCTGCCTGTCCCGGATTGGCCTCCGCAGTCACGAAAATGCCTGCAGACGACGTGGGCAAGCTCTATAGAATCTTCGTTCGCGAAGCCAAGCCATGATAGTAGGGACTGTACATCACAGGCGGAGGTTGACACAGCAGGGGCGGATCATGTACCTCGAGGCGGGGGTGGGGGTGGAGAGAAGCGCAGCTGGTCCGACTGTTTTTTTTTTTAGAACTACAACCTAACACAAAAGGACTCCCTCGACTCCAGACCTTCCTTCCAATAGCTGAAAATCAAGCAACGGGGCGGAGGGGAGACGAGGGGGGGGGGGGGCGGGGTGTAAGAGCGTGTGTCAGAACTGTCACCGCTTGATGGGTGAGGGTGTGTGTGGGGGGGGGGGATGTGCGTGTGTGAATGTGCGTGTGTCAAGATCCACGCCATTCTCCGAAATATCAAGTAACGGGGTACGGGGATGGAGTTCCAAACTCCCCTAAAAGGGACTTTGTTTTAGCATTTTAACTCATTCTGCTACAAGACCGAAATCCCCAAATTTTTAAGTCGTTCTCTGAAGACTGCGTTGCAGTGCAGGACACACATATCGACCATGATAGTTCAAGGGAGATGCCAGAATAGCTTGGCGCCCATAGGCGCCAAGCTATTCTGGCATCACCCTTGAACTATCATGGTCGATCTTTAACTTGCTGCTGTGTGTCTGGGGTAGAATGAGTTAAGCAATATGGTGATGGTGTCCAGAACCCCTGGAATTCTCCCCCCCCTTTCCCAGATCCACCCCTCCACAGTGACTCATTTGGGTTTCGTCTGACATCTGTACTGTATGGAAAGCAAACTCGGGCCTGTAAACACTTGTTCTATCTATCTATCTATATCCCGTAGTCTTGCCGACCTTTGGGGCACCGCTGATGACTTGGCAACCAGGTCCCTCCATTCCTCTCTGTTCTCTGCCATTTTCAGCGTATCGCCCAGCTTCAGTCCTGTCCACTCTGAGATATTGTCCTCCCATCTTTTCCTCTGTCTTCCTCTCCTTCGTCCTCCTTGCACAGTGCCTTGCAGGATTGTTTTGGCAAGCCCTGCTGAACGCGTGGCATGCCCATACCACTTCAGTTTGCGTTTGCTCACAATGGAGAAACACTTGTTGCCGGTCAGTAAAATGTTAACGGGTCGGTAGCTGGCTGACCTGTAAGAACTACCGGCCTGTCTAGTCTATATTTAACATTCGGCTATTTCCGCACGCCTGCCAGCGAATACACAGGCCGTTGAGCCTCGGAGCACGACCGTTTTGTGCAAATATCTTAGCAAAGTGAGCTCCCCCGTACAATAGGAAGAACCAATACACATATCATTTAGTGGCACTTTTGAGTGATGGGTTACATTTAATTTATGAAAGTGACCCACTTAGATGTTGTCGCCTAAAAACACAGGCTGCAATCATCCCTTTGACGGTAAGAAAATTAAACACCTGAAACGCTTCCTTATCGAAATCCTCTGTAACAGTCTGCAGTAGTGTGATAAACGACGGTCATCGCGTGAGCATGTGCTCGATTAACTCCTTGTACCCCAACACCCAAATCCCCAAATGTTGCCGTTGTCCTATGAAGACTGTACTCTGGTGCAGGACACAGATCGACCATGATTGTTCAATGGTGATGCCAGAATAGCTTGGCGTTCATAGGCGGTCAGTCAGTCAGTCAGCCCATAGGCGCCAAGCTATTCTGGCATCACCCTTGAACTATCATGGTCGATCATTATCTTGCTGTGGTCATGTGTCTGGGGTAGATGAGTTAAAGGGGCCTATTGTGTTGTTAGTGCGACACACTTTATGTCGGAACAAAACTGAAAACCTGGGCGTGTCAAAATTAACGACGAAACCATGCAAAAAATACTTCCCTTACATACAGCGTTGATAAGGCATAACGCAAGTTACTGTGCATTTATACATGTGTGTGTGTGTGTGTGTGTGTGTGTGTGTGTGTGTGTGTGTGTTAGTGTGTGTGTGTGTGTGTGTGTGTGTGTGTGTGTGTGTGTGTAAATTTTACAAACGAACATTATAATGTGTATAACATAAAGTAGTGAATTATCTAACAATGGTTCAGCCGCTGCCTACGGGGAATTTTGGATATGACCTACTTATTCCTGCAAAATAGTATATAGACTGAACAGTCCCCGATGAGAAACACTGACACAGACCTATTTCTGTAAAATACACGATCTTCATGTTTCATGGCCTGTAAATTGGTCTTGAAAGCCCTCTGTTCCGTACATAGCATTTTAGAGCCACACTCACTTTCAGCATCGCCGGGTGATGCAGGTCACAGATACTGTTTTAACTTCTAAGTAGGTCATCTCCACCCTTGCCGATTCAGATGTTTGATCTCCTTTTTCATTTCGTCAGTGAACGATATGGTATCCGTCCGAACTTGTTATCCAAGTCTAAAGGCCCCGCTACCCATGTCCGGTTTTGAGGCCGATTCCCGATCAGTTTTCGAATCGGTAGGTGATCGGACCGGACTAAGAAACGTGTGCACTGCCACACATTTCCCGACTTGTTTAGCCGACCGGTTTGAACCGAAGATCAAAGTCGTACCTGTTCTGCAAAATGACTGCTAGTTTTGACAGTGATGATGATGTGCTTGCATTATCAGCAGTTTTGCATCATATTCGGGAAGAGGCGTGCGAACAGCAACGGCGGTGGTACTGATCACAACAGGAGTGTTCCGCCATTTGCAAACCGTGCTGAAACGACATGATTTGCGAGACGCGCTCTGATTGGTTGAAGCTTACGATCGGGACCGATTCGGATCGGAAAATTAGAGCAGGTTCTAGACACCCGATTCCCAGCCGATTGGGACCGGATCGGATAATTGACGTCATCCGATCGCAATCGGATCGGAATCGGCTTCAAAATCGGGGCACAACCGGCACGTGTGGCGGGGCCTTAAGTCGTAGTATCTGTAAACGGGATGAGTATAGGGTCCTTAAATATTACATTTTTCAGGAGCAGACGGTTTCTTTTCCTATGACTGTGCACTATCTGTAAAAATTTACCGGGCTGATAGCTAAAGGGCCTGTAAGTGCCGAATTCACTCGGAATTCACGAGGCAATAGTAGCCTGCCGGTAGCTAGTATAGTAGCTAGTCTTTATAAAGAATCGGAAATTTCCGTATACTTTTCGTGCACTGAACAAAAGGGTTGCGCGAAAATGTTAGTGTTGAAGTTAAAACTCTTCTATATGAGAGCTGTCCTCGCTGTCAATGGTCTCTACCTTTTGTCCTTGAAGTGATTCTGATGTTGAATGGACCTCACCGGTGCGTGCATTTTCAACCAATCAGAAAATATAAAAGAAATTGCCGCAGCGCGGTTCTGTTGCTGGGTGCCACAAGCTTTCCGCGGCAACTAAGCAAGGAAATGGCGAAGCGCGATACTGTTTGTGCGTATACATTTTACTGAAATGGTTAGGCATTGCCATTGGGGTACCTGCAATCGGGACGAAAGCTACCCTGAAACCATCAAAGAAAAGCTTCTAGCTTTTTTCCCTCCCGAAACCAACGCAATGAGCTGAATAAAACTGAACTTGCTGTAGACCGCACACTAATCCGCGGCATCTGAACATCGGGATACTACCCCCCTAGAAAACAAGAGCAAATGCAGAGCTGTTTGTATGCGGTAAGTGTCATTTTTCTAGATTGTTCTGCAAATGGTTACAATTCACTTGCAGAAGTAGTACATAATTCAGCGATCGAGTTTCACGGCCCGAGCGTACTGTGGGCCTACAATAATGTGCAATCACTCGCTATCAGGCAGTACCGCTACACTGATCTGCACACTTGGGATGAATGTGTGTGTGTGTGTGTGTGTGTGATTTTAAATATGGAATTAACCCTCCAGAAACACCATAACCAAAGGTGTATGCCCTTACGTTTCTTCAGTTTGCACTCTCACTCATTGTAACAAATCACGACAAGCACAAACCAACACATCACTTCTACTGTAACACATTTCATCAGATCTATTTATGATGAGCATATATTCATGCAACGTTTTTCTTCTCAGCATTTGTAGGATGGCGAACCCAGTGAGTTGCACCCCTACCCGTTCCAGCAGACCAATCACCTGCCTACAAATCCAGACTGCTCACAAAAGGGGGCAGTACAGATTCCGGCTGTAAAATCTTCGCAGGAAAATCAAGTCTTGCAACATACACCTGACACTGTAGCTGGCAGGTGTGGGGCAGCGGAATAATGATGCATGTATATCTTTGTGTATATATGCTGACAATAACAGCAGAGGTGCATACCTAACATTTCGCTTACACTCTGTGATGACATTTCACTTTCCAAGTCAGATTTTCATTGTTCTTTGTAGAAAGCTGACAGAGTGTGAAACAGTGATGCCATGAATGGAATGTCTGGTGTGATTTGCGATACATTTACATCCCTTTGGGTAAAAACAATAACCTGTGATGTTTAGCTGGCCTTGCACCTGCGTGTGGTAGGAATATGATTTCTTTAGTCCCACGCTTTTGCTGTCAGCTAATTTCACACAAAATCCTGGTAACTGACATGCCTCGAGTATGGTGTAATTTCTGGATGCGGGTGGGCATTTGACTTTGATTATGCCTGTCTGGCCACTGTCGAACACTTTGAGTTGCTCCTAGAAATAGAAACTGTGGATTAACCACAATGCTGCGCTCGTGCAGGTGTCTGTCAGGAAGTACTTCTAAATATTTACTCTTGGCAGTGTCCTCATGTCGTTTACATAAAATGTGGCTGCAGCTAAGAAAAAAGGTGTGTGAAAAGATTCTGCCAAGACATTTATCAGAAACGTTTGCTTTTCTATTTAGATCTATGTGGAACTTTCATGTTGCTAGTTTCTTGGGTTTTTTGTTGGTTTTTTCCCTCTACCCAGTGATTAGAACTGGTCAGTTCTCTGTTCTTTCCTCCCGTTTCTCAGGATTTGGACACTAACTTGTCAAGCAAAGGCGATCCAGTTCTTGTAGGAGATCAACTGGGGACCTCGTTGTGACACACATGTCAGCGACCCTGTTGATTCCCTGGCATTGGCTCTCTTTTCAGTCTCCTGGTCTGTGAACAAATATTGAGTGCAGCTTTAGAAATACGTTTGACGTTTTAAGACAAAGTTTATCATAAACATATACTGTTTATATATTTTTTTTAAATTTCTCTTTTAGGGATTTTACCATTAGACTACCTGGCCATCGCTGCAGAGTGCAAATTCTGAAATAGCAAGCTAGAAGATAAAGATAGACCTGCTGGAGGAGGAGATCAGATCAAGAATTTGACAAATCTGAATGACCCCATCTCAAGGCTGCAAAGAACTAAAGGTGTGCAGACTCAACCAGCAGAAGAAGAAGTATTTAGAGTGGACGTTGTGAGAAAAAAGGAGAGACAACTAAACAACCTGTTCCAGTTCTACACTGCATTAACATGTTTGGCTTTTTCGTCATTTTTGTTGCCAAATAATCAATCTTTTAAGCACAAATATAGTGAAAAAGGGCAGACTTTCAGCACCTACACTGTAGGTGCTGAAAGTCTGCCCTTTTTTACTATACTTGTGCTTAAAAGATTGACCCTTTGGCAACACAAATGACAAAACAACCAAAAACCAAACATATGTTAATGCAGCTGTAGTAACACCCACACGATAGACTGTTTCTCACTCTTTGCTGATTGAGAAATTTTGAAGACTTCATAATAAAATGAAAATGAGTTTTGAATCTAGTATTCCTATGCTATCAAATTGTACGTATCACTGTGAATCAGCCATTTATGACCTGAACCATTATTTCTCTGTGTGTTGTGTTTTGGCACGTGAGCCACTCATATTCCAGAATAAAATATAATTTACCAGTTAATAATAGTTTTGATTTTATTTTAGGTAATGCTTACTTCTTGCTTGTGGCATGTTATGGGTCTTTCGTCCGCTTCTCCGATGGCCTGGCTAGCACACCATGGTTTTATTATTGGGACAGATGCGATCTTGATGCCTTTTGATATTGCTGCTCACCAGGCTTGTGGCATGCCCCTGCAGTTCAGTCGATTAGGCACATGGGTCAAACAGTTTAGCTGCCTTGAAATACTAAAGGGATTTCTGAAGCCCAATGACATGAGAACAGAGACCATTGAACTTGAAATACAAATCATACATGCATAGTTATTTATTAATAATCTCTCTCTCTCCCTCTCTCCTCTCTCTTTCACACACACACACACACACACACACACACACACACACACACACACACACACACACACACACACACACACACACACACACACACACACACATCGATTCTATTTGTGATTGAAAGTATTCAGCTCAGCCTGACACTGAACACAGCCAGCAATAGATAGCGCTGAGCAGCACTGCCATCCTGCAACGATGAGACAAGATAGACTAAAATGGCTCGGATAAGTGTGCTATTTTTTTTAAAGCTACACCAATAACAAAAACACCTACCTGGCTCTGCAGGCACTGCTAGCTTCTGTGACCTGTGCTTGCTGATGCTCATTTTCCACATACAGTTTGTGTGGACCGGCGCCGCGTCTTGAAGATATGCGACCGGTCAACACAGATGCAACTTGAACGGAATCACTGCCAGTTGTGTGATAAATACGAAATCATCAATGAAACTTATACGCAAACTTGCTTTGCCTCGATCTAGAGCAGTTTTTGACATATATTTGTATCCTGGCATAAATGTAGGCTTGTAGAATTTGCAACGCATTCAGTCGAATCACGCGCGCTACCGTCCGCCATATTGCCCAAGGGACAGGAAAGCTTGTGGGACCCAGCAACAATTGGTAGGGGGCGTGGCGTTTGTGGCGCGTGCTCGGTGAGGTCCATTATCTCCTATTGAAAAAGTCTCGCAGATCTGCCATTGCATCAGTGAGTTCTATAAGGGGCGCAGGACATACGCATCATTGATTTGTCAAACGTCATTTGTCATGACGTAAGTTTTAGTTTTTACATAATTTTATATTTTACGTGATATGAGTTTCACTTTCGCTTCATAGGCTTGAGAAAATGGTGACAAAACTAGAACTTTACGGTACATTTCAGTCTTGCTATAATTTGTGTGAAAGCAGGTTGACTTTACCTAGCTACATGATATACTAAGTACACGGGTCACCTGCATGCTCTTCTGAGAGCGCATCAATGTGTGTGTGCGTGTTAGTGCGTGCGTGCTCGCGCACTCCAAACATCTCCAAGAGGCATAGATCATCATGCGCCTGAAGGGCGCATGCGGATCTATTCCTCCTGGAGATGCGCGTGAGAGAGAGAGAGAAAGAGAGAGAGAGAAAGAGAGAGAGAGAGAGAGAGAGAGAGAGAGAGAGAGAGATGTTGATGATGATCAATCTTTTTTTATTCAGGATAAAGCCATTAGGCAACTCAATGCCTGCCTTACAAACTGTCCTGTAAACAAAACAGAACATAACAGGAAAAGAAACATAGCATGCAAATAATAATAATAAGAGGAAGAAGAAGAAGAAGCAAAATTACTGGGGGGGGGGGGGGGGGGAACCACAATAGGTGAATCACCGAAAGGAAAAAAACAATGGCAATGGAGAATATGTAACTGCCACCGATGTAAAAAGCAAGAGAAAGAAACGAGTGCATAGCATTAATAATAAACTCATCTAAGACAGTGTCATAGAATCAGCAGCATCAATAGCGTATAGTGACACGACAAGACAATAGATGATCAGTTAGCAAATGGATGAAGAAAGAGAAAATATTTGACGTTTACGTGGTAGCAGCAGTATTATTCTATATGGCAGACTGTGAAGTCACGCTGAGTGGAAATGAGTGTGCAAAGCACGTTTAAAATGGGTTTTACCTGAAAGTGATTTAATGTTTAATGGCAATGAGTTCCAGACGGAACTAGCTGAAAATAGAAGGCTTGACTTGAGAGAGAGAGAGAGAGAGAGAGAGAGAGAGAGAGAGAGAGAGAGAGAGAGAGAGAGAGAGAGAGAGAGAGAGAGAGAGAGAGAGAGAGAGAGAGAGAAAGCCGCACGCGAGAGAGAGAATGACGTCATATTTAGAGTATTATGTCAGTGTCTGCGTGGCGACGGAGTTGCCTCTTTTACGTCACCGCCACTGTCTGACTTTCTCTAGAAGTAAAGGTTTGTTAGTGTTTAAAATCTTTTCTGAAAAGAATTAATGTTTACTAAAGAATTTGAAAGGATATAAAGCTGGCTAACAAGCTCATTCCAATGCCTTTCTCCAAACTAACTATATGCAAAAGTTCAAGTAAATACGACAAAAATTACGGTCTCTAATCTGGGTCAACCGACTTCCAATAAACGGTTGTTTATGTCTTCAATGAGACATTCAGTTACAATATGCTCGGAAGCTCTCTTAGCCACCCACATAAGAAAGTATTTCGCCAAGTTTTAAGCTTGTGTGTAGAAAAATATCGGAGATTCTCTTGATTACATACATACACACACACACATACGCACATACATACGCACATACGGTGCTTCGCGCCAAATGCAGGTTTAGCAGCGAGATTAGCGTAACTAGACATGACGTAATTTTTATCTTGTTACTTCAATTGTTAGAGGTTTAGCCTGCCCACCATTGACTTCATGGACATGCTATTAAATTCGCCCCACCATGACCCGTCCTAAAAGGTCCCTTCTATAAATAAAAGGGACTTAATAAACGAGAAAATATCCAGCGAAAGTCTACACAGCCTAAACGACCCTGGGCATAAATCTACCCAGTGTCAATTTGTGCTGTCGCTATTACATTGAGATATTTTTATTTGAGTAAATTCAAGCCTTTGTCCATTATTCTCGGTGGAATCGTGCTGTGAAGATTCACGCTGAGTTTATTTAGATCAAAAACTAAATGGAAAATCAGAGGAACACATTTGCACTGGGTAGATGTAGGCCATATTCGTACGGCGTTTAACACATCAAACGTGAAAAATGTAAATTTCTTGCATTTTGAGGGGGAAGGAGGGAGGTGGTGCCACTGCCAACTTCCTTGAAATCTGTCGTGGTGCTTCATACTCTCTGTCTGACACAGTCTTTCTAAATCTTCCACTGTAAAGTTAGTGAACGCTTTAGTCACAAGCCGTCTTGGCTACTGCAATTCTCTGCTTTTTGGTCTTCCATCTAAGCAGATTAACCGTCTTCAGCGAGTTCAAAATAATGCTGCAAGGTTTGCGAAGCGCACGCGAAAACGAGACCACGTAACCCCTAAACTGAAATTCCAGTCCAATCCTGCATACACTGAACGCTCTTCCAGATGTACTGCTCCTTTAATTTAGAATTCCTTGCCGACTTAGGTGAGAAATGCTTCCTCCCTTACACAGTTCAAAGCAAGGTTACAAATTTACTTTTCTCGCCGACTTTCATGTAATCTCTACGGTTTTCTGTAACCCTCCCCCCCCCCCTTTGCAGACTCTGTGTGTATGTGTGTGTGTGTGTGTGTGTGTGTGTGTGTGTGTGTGTGTGTGTGTGTGTGTGTGTGTGTGTGTGTGTGTGTGTGTGTGTGTGTGTCGTTTTTGCCTGCGCATGAGTTATATTATAAATATGAAAGATCCTCTTGGCTTGACTTCGCGAACGAAGATTTTATAGGAGTTGCCCACGATGTCTGCATGCTTGTTCGTGGCTGCGGAGGCCAATCCGAGACAGGCAGGTTCGACCGCAGTGGCTGCAGGGGAAGGTATGGCCAGGGTTCTGAGCTGCGGCATCTCTGTTTTTTCTCCTGAGCCGCTTGTCCTTAAGGCTAGCTCTGTGAGAGTCCTCAAAGGAGACAGCTGCCTTGTAAATGGTGGAGCGCCAGGTGTCACGGTCCGCAGCAAGCGAAGACCACTGGTGGTGGTCGATTTGGCAGGCACTAAGTGACTTCTTGAGACAGTCTTTGTATCTCTTCTTTGGTGCCCCTCTGTCACGGTGTCCAGTAGCAAGCTCGCCGAACAGGGTGATCTTTGGTAGGCGATGGTCCTCCATCCTGGAGACATGCCCCGCCCAGCGGAGCTGTGTCCGCAGCAGCAAAGCCTCGATGCTCACAGTTTCAGCCTGTTCAAGGACCTCGACGTTGGTGACATAGTCACTCCAGTGAATGCCCAGGATGGTACGCAGGCAGCGCTGGTGGAAGCGTTCGAGGAGTCGTAGTTGGCTGCGGTAGAGGGCCCAGGATTCGGAACCATACAGCAGAGTGGGGAGGACCACAGCTCTGTACACGCTGATCTTGGTGCCTGTTTTCAGCTGTTGATTGTGCCACACCCGCTTGAAAAGTCGCCCGAAAGCGCTGTTCGCTTTTGCCAACCTGCTGTCAAGCTCCTTGTCCAGCTTGGCGTCCGACGTGATAATGCAGCCAAGGTAAGTAAACTGGTGCACTGACTTTAGTTCAGACTCGCCAATGGTGATGTGAGGAGGGCGATACACTGTCTTGGGTGCTGGCTGATGGAGGACCTCTGTCTTTTTCAGACTGACCTCGAGTCCAAAGAGCTGGGCAGCATCTGCGAAGCAAGACGTGATGCGCTGCAGGGCTCTCTCTGTGTGTGCAACGAGGGCAGCATCATCAGCAAAAAGCAGCTCACGAATCAGTTGGTCTAGGGTTTTCGTGTGGGCCTGCAGTCGTCTGAGGTTGAACAGGCTGCCATCGAGACGATACCTGATGTACACTGCATCGTCATCATCAAGGTCCACTGTGGCCTGCTTCAACATCATGCTAAAAAAGATGGTGAAGAGGGTCGGTGCCAGCACGCAGCCCTGCTTTACGCCGTTGAGAATGGGGAATGGTTCTGAGAGGTCATTGTTGAGTCTGACCTGGCCTTGCTGGTCCTCGTGTAGCTGGACAATCATGTTGAGGAACTTTGGGGGACAGCCAAGTCGCTCCAGGATCTGCCACATGCCTTGCCTGCTCACAGTGTCGAACGCTTTTGTTAGGTCGACAAATGATACGTACAGCCCTTTGTTCTGCTCGCGGCACTTCTCCTGTAGCTGTCTCAGCACAAAGACCATATCGGTGGTGCTCCTGTTTGCTCTGAAGCCACACTGGCCCTCTGGGAGGTGGTCTTCAGCGATGGCAGGTACCAGCCGATTCAGGAGCAGCCTTGCAAGGATTTTCCCAGCAATGGACAGCAGGGTAATTCCCCGATAGTTGGAACAGTCAGACTTCTCGCCTTTGTTCTTGTACAGGGTGATAACGACTGCATCACGGAGATCTTTTGGTAGTGTTCCTTCCTCCCAGCAGCAGAGAAAGAGGTCATGGAGCTTGCTGTGCAGTGCTGTGCCTCCATGTTTCCAGATCTCTGGCGGTATTCCATCAATGCCTGCTGCTTTGCCACTCTTGAGCTGGTGGATGGCTGTGAGGGTCTCTTCAGCGGTGGGCGGTTCGTCCAATTCAACCTTTACTGGGAGGTGTGGGATTTGTAGGACGACTGCTTCTTGAACAGTGCGCTCAGCGCTGAAGAGGCTCTGAAAGTATTCCGACCAGCGGTTCAAGATGGAGGTATTATCTGTGAGGAGTGCCTGGCCATTCGCGCTTCGCAGGGGACTTTGTACCAGGTGCCTGGGGCCATACACTGCTTTCAGTGCTTCGTAGAAGCCCCTGTAGTCACCATTGTCAGCGCAAAACTGGGTCCTCTGTGCAAGTCTGGTCCACCACTCATTCTGGAGATCTCTGAGCTTGCGCTGGAGACCGCTGCAGACGAGGCGGAAGGCAGACTTCTTCACAGGGCAGGAAGGCTGGGCTAGGTGGGCCTGATGGGCGGCTCTATTTTTTGCTAGGTGTTCCTGGATCTCTACATTGTTTTCGTCAAACCAGTCTTTGTTCTTCTTTCTGGCGAAACCCAAGACTTCTGCAGAGGATTTTGCAATAGCAGTTTTCAGTTGTTCCCAAAGTGTTTCAGGGGAGGAGTCTACTGGGTCCGCTGTGTCTTTGAGCCTGCGCTGTAAATCTGTCTGAAAGGCAGCTTTCACATCGTCACGCTGAAGGCTGGCAACATCAAGCTTTTTCTTGGGGGGGCCCCATTTCTTGGGTTTTGGCTTGAAGTGGAGCCTGAGTTTGCAGCGGACAAGGCGGTGGTCAGTGTGGCACTCTGCGCTGGGCATCACTCTGGTGAGGAGGACGTCACTGCGGTCCCTCTGACGCACTAGGACATAGTCGATAAGGTGCCAGTGTTTGGAGCGAGGATGCATCCAGGTGGTCTTTCGACTGTCCTTTTGCTGAAAAGTAGTGTTGGTGATGACCAGTTGCTGCTCCGCACAGAACTCCAACAGTAGGCGGCCATTGTCATTGCAGTTCCCCACGCCATGCTTGCCGAGGACTCCTTTCCAGGCTTCAGAGTCCTGGCCCACTCTGGCGTTGAAGTCGCCAAGGATGATGACTTTGTCGTCTGCAGGGGTACTCTGTAGGAGGCTGCGCAGGTCAGTGTAAAATTTGTCCTTTTCAGCAGGCTCTGCCAGGAGGGTTGGGGAGTACACACTGAGAAGGGTGACGTGTTGCTGGTGTCTCAGTGGGAGGCGCATGGACATGATGCGGTCTGAGTGGCCCGTTGGTAGGTTTTCCAACTTAGTCGCAATGGATGTCTTGACCATGAAACCCACGCCTGAGAGCCGTCTTTCTGATGCAGGCCTGCCTGACCAGTAGAGGGTGTACCCAGCACCAAGTTCTTGGAGGCTGCCTTCGTCCGGAAGGCGTACTTCGCTGAGAGCGGCGATGTCGATGTTTAACCTCCGCAATTCATGGGCAATGAGGGCGGAGCGACGTTCAGGGCGTCCGCTGTCTGCTTTGTCGAGCATGGTTCGGACGTTCCAGCATGCTACGTTGAGTCCGGTCGTGGTCGTCATGAGAGTGGATCCGTTATTCTTTCTTGTTTTTTGACCGCAGGAGAAGATGCCCGTTGACCGCGGCTAGCCAACTGGGTTGCGAGGGGACGAGCTTTGGTTAGGCCACCTTTTCTAGGCCCCTCTCCGTGTGGAGCAAGCAGTGCTGTCCCTAGAGAAGGCTGCTTGGTCGTTCAGGGTGTGCCGAGTGATGTTGTCATCCCCAGGTCAACATCAGGCGACCAATATCCTGAACCGCCTGCATGCAGGTTTGAGACTGCGGCTTCCAGTGACATCTTTCACCTGCCGTTTCGCCCCTCGCCCGTCGCTACAGGACTTGGAATGGTCAGTGTCATGGTCCGTGGACGTTTCCTGAAGCCTGCGCGGTGGAGCTTTTTGGTGGAGTGCAGTGTGCGCAGTACTGGCCCCACCCTTTAAACCCTTGGTTCATCTGCCATGGCCTAGCAAGCTGGGACGATGGCATCGAGGTCCTCGGGTCGTAGGTTTTATATCAGACTGTCCTTGTCCTAGTCTCTGGCTCAAAAGCCTTCCCCGGAGACACGGAGGCTTTGATGTCAGGGGTTTCCTCCCTTAGCCTTTCCGCAGCCAAGCGGCCAGGCCTGCAAGGCAGCAGGCGACTCGTGGAGGGCGGGGTCGTCTATGTCCCGTGCAGGTGTGAACATCTGCCCACTGCCCACATATGAAAGATGCACCATATAAATACCACGTATTATTATTTTTTATTATTAGACCTGCTTGGTGGATTTAGGTTTTTGCCGCCTACGACCGGTTTCACCCCAAAAGGGGGGGGGGGGGGCGGGGGGCTCGTCAGGTAGGCATACTGCGTAAAATGACAATATCCTTTTCAATGTCCCTCTGGCACCGAAGTCATCGGGGATTAAAATGACAAGGTTGGTTAGTTCGGGTTTAACGTCCACAGCACCGAGGTGATCATGGACGGCCCTGACGAGCGGGTTATGGGGGACAGGGAAATCTATTGCCTATGGAGTACGACCTGAACACTGATCAACTCAGGCGCATTCCAACTGTGCCACTTTGATTTACCAGGACCTTTCAACGGACATGCTATTGAACAAATCCGTTTTTCCCCCTGGATTGTGAGTCCAGCTACCGGGGTAAAATGACAAGTTACAAACACAACACTTGTACTAGAAGCCGCCTCCAAAATTTACTGGTAGCACCATAGTACAGAGCGGATTGCATTCCTAAAGCTTTATGTGGTGTTGCAGTGGAAAAAGACAGACTAATTTTGAAAAGACAACACATGGGCAATTTTGTGGTATAATTATTCTTTACTTTAAACAAAGGCGTCGCCCAAAGCCAAAATTAATGCACTCAATCAGATTAGCTCCAATGGAGGTCATTTTTTATTTCAATTCTAATGCCATGGAATTCCAGGCTGGTAAGCTTGCATTGTGTCATCAGTAGCCCTTTTTGTGACTGCATCGCTCACTAGATCTAGAAAGAGAGGGCAGTGGGAGAGAAGGAATGACAGACCTGTCATTGTGCGTATATATATATATATATATATATATATATATATATATATATATGTGTGTGTGTGTGTGTGTGTGTGTGTGTGTGTGTGTGTGTGTGTGTGTGTGTGTGTGTGTGTGTGTGTGTGTGTGTATTTGTTTTCCTCCCTACGTTACACGACCAGTCACAAGTAATAAACAATGCAAACATGCTAGATTGGATGGTGTTCCTTGCGAGAAATCGTCGAACGAAAACTTGCGGTAAACTGCGTGACGGATGTGACGCGACACTCTAAAATAAGCTATTGGGAGACATAGAATTGTTTTATTAGCTTCTATACTTCTTGAAAGCAACTTATTTTTTAAACGCGCAAGTAATAAACAATGCAAACATGCTGGCTTGGATGGTGTTTGGCGTCTGCTCAAGATTCATATTACAAACCCGTCTTTGTGACACCACCATTATGCAGGTTACCCCTTTTTTTGACAGAAGCGCCATGCCACTACAACAGGTTGTTTTTACACTTTCTTTGTGGTTTCAGCTTTATTTACATATAAGGAATGGACACATGGCATAATGTTTGCTGTTTCAAACACTAACTGACCAAAACAGATCGTAAACAAAGTGCGGGGTTGCCGTTCCAATATTTGGCAGCCATATTTTGTGCTAAAATCGAAAACAATCAAGAACAAAGACCATTTATTGTGCACTAATTGCCTCAAGGTTGCCGTTGCTGATACTGGGATATTTTAAGCATACAACAAACATTTAATTTTATTATGGCCTTTTCCCGATTTCCTGAAAATGAGTCAAGTTTACCCTGACCCTCTGCAGTCACCATTAGCAAAGAATGATAAGGATTCTGCCTCGAACACGTCAACCATTAAAATATAAATCTCTCGCATTTTGCTGAGTGGGGGTGCGTCTGATTTTTGTACCCCATGTTTGGGACACAGCTGGGGTAAAACAAGGCAGAATATGGCGAGTCGGAGTTGGGCGGAAGGGGGGGGGGGAGGGATGGGGAGGGAGGGGGAGGCGCAGCGCAGGCGAAATTCATACAAAACGAAGGAGATTGGGGGCAGGGGGAGGGGGGGGGGGGCAGGGCGTGGTAATCGTAGTCGTAGTATGATACAATGCACGCACGTAGGGTTCTTGTAAATAAACTTCACTCAGCTGCAACTCGTCACACGAGGCACAAGGTTGTAGACCACACTGGCGTAACAGTTCCAACAATTTTTTATTGCAGCGATGCGATCCACAAATGCACCAACACTGATACAATGTCTCCTCTACAATGCATCAACACTTTTGACACTCTGCGTCTCTCATACAATATACACACATACTTCCTAACACGGTCTTTTATACTATTACAGATTTTCAGAATAATCCACCATATTCGAAAGAACACAACCAATCAGAAAAGAAAACGTAACCAAAATGCATAACTATTCATGAAAAGAACATTAGACGTTATTACAAATTGCCACTACCATTGAGGCGTCTTTGATACAATGTTACGAAATGTAGCCGACTCTTTGACGTCATATCTGAGGTCACTAGAAAGATCGCGACCCTGCTCGAACCTTACAGTCTAATGTAGGTCAAAATTTACAACATTGTAGCGAAACTAAGCGTCACAATAAAAAACGATCGCAATTCTCCCTGCAAAAGAAAATGAAGCCTACTAAAAATGTACGTAATTCTTATCCAAAATAACTGAAAAAAAATATCGGATCTTTCCATTGATTAACACACTACAACAACAATCGTAACGGGGGGGGGGGGGGGGGGGGGGGGGGGGAGGGGGGAAGGGGAGGATAAGGGGGAGAGGGGGCAGCCCTTAGTCGTCCGGCCTTGAACACGAACACATTAAACGTGAAAATGTAAATTTCTTGCATTTTGAGGGGAAGAAGTGAGGGGGTGTCACTGCCAACCTGCTTGTTTTCAACTTCAACACATTTTCGCGCAACCCTCTCTTAAATACATGAGAAGTCTACGGAAATTTCCGATTTTTTATAGAGACTACCTACCGGCAGGCTACCATGGCCTCGTAAATTCCGAGTGGATTCGGCACTTACAGGCCCTTTAGCTACCGGCCCGGTAAATGTTTTACTGATAGCGCACTGTCATAGGAAAAGAGGCCGTCTGCTCCCCAGAAATGTAATATTTCGGGACCGTGTTCTCATCCCGTGGACAGATACTACGACGTAGACTTAGGTAACAAGTTCAGATTTTGCAGAGCAGCCGGATACCATATCGATCACTGACGAAATGAAACACGAGAACAAACATCTGAATCGGCAAGGGTGGAGATGACCTAGATTATACCAAGCGTGTGAAATGAGAATAACTCAACGAAGAAAGAAACACTCTTTGAAAAGACATTTGCAATACAACAATTAGAAACAACTGATCACATTTTGTCTGTACTTGCACAGTCACAGGAATCAAAGTGGGTGTCCAGGGATGACTTTAAACAGCTGGAAAGCAAACTGGACACATACATGTGTAAGTTAATTTTTTTTAATCTTTTCTTTAAATTATTCTTTTTAAAACAATTGTTTAGCATTACGTGTGTAGCAGAGCGCCGTAAGCCTCTGTCCCCATGTAGTTATTTTTAGTCCACGTCTGAGGTTCCCCGTACAGCCGCTAGCCGTGACGTCACCACTTGCGTGGCGCGGCGAGTCTTCTGTTTTAGTAATGGTTTTGTGTTTCCTGTTTATTTGTGAAGCTTCATAGCTTTCGTTCCATTAGACGTAGAAAGCTGTTATAATAGTCATTAGATTCAGCACAGTTCCTGCTTTTACAATATCTATTTGGTTTTGTACGATCTGTAACCAGTCTTAGTAAGATTTACGTTTTTCATGCTGTTTCGCGTTTCACTTCTCTTGTGTGGCAGTCATTATAAAATTATATTAAATTTAGCTTAGTGTTAAGCTTTTCCTAATTTAGTTCCTTGAAAAGCCCTTTAAATCTCTTTTCGGAAATGCTAAGATTTATTATTATTGAATGTATAGTTCACAGTTTTCGTTAGTTTCTTTGTCTGGTCGAGCCCTTTCGCCTGCGCGAGGGCGTTGCTCTCTAGGAGGCCCGCGCTATGCCTACTTAATGCGGAGCATCCGGCGCACTTAGCAGACTGAATATTTGCGTACCATTATCAGTGCGTGTAGCTTGTAGCGTGCCGGCTTGACGTCGAGTATTTCATTGTGATTCGGAAATTGGACTGCAGGTCGAGTGCCCTGTATTGCTTTTTATTGTTGGTTATGAAATAAAAGAACCAGAATCATGGACAGAAGTTAGCTCCCTTTGTCAACCCACACAATACAACCCACACCACCTGCACGTCATCACCTCCCCTCGGCTTCGTCCCACGTGTATCTTCAAAATCTGCGATTATCAATAGAGGTTTTCCAGAAATCTGAAGTAGTGGGAAACAAAACCCGGACAAACATTCGATTTCGTATGTTTGCCAGACATTTAGTTTACTGCTTTCGTCGAAACACCTGCACTTGTGCCTTTCTGATGATTTCCGAACAACGTCTATTTGATTAACTCATTCTACCCCAGACACACCACAGCGAGATACAGATCGACCATGATAGTTCAAGGGTGATGCCAGAATAGCTTGGCGCCTATGGGCGCCAAGCTATTCTGGCATCACCCTTGAACTATCATGGTCGATCTGTGCCCTGCACTGCAATGCAGTCTTCAGAGGACAACGGCAAAATTGGGGATTTCGGTCTTGGGGTACAATGAGTTAAAGTGAATAACTGAATTTTAATCAGTTTATCTTTAGAAATTTCAGCGACATGCTATCACGCTGCTTATATCAACAGCTGCACGCAGAATGTGGACGCAACAAGCACAAGGTTTATCAGTAGATGTCAGTTTGTGAAAACTAGTCCGTAGCATTGGACAAGCACTACAGTCGTGGTGTCTCAAGGTTGTGAAAAATGGCTATCGCATTTGAACGCTACATTACGGCTCGCTTGTGCACACAGGTTTACTGGTTCATGCTGTTTTCAACTAAAAAACAAATTAAATTCATTTCAGAAAAAAATTGTACAGATTAAACGTGTCACTGTTGAGCTTATTTCTACTCAGAAAGGAATGTTTACCGATTTAGCCTCAGGGGCGCAAACCGAAGTTATGGCAGTCATGTGAAGAGTTGTGCCCCTGACTCGGAGCGTCACAAGTATACATGGTAGTCTATATCTGTGACCCTCCGAGTCAGGGGCACAACTCTTCACATGACTGCCATAACTTCGGTTTTATCTTGAGCTTACAAGTGACATGTCTTTTCTGTAGCATAAATCAAAAGACCTACCACCAAGTACATGCATGTGATTTGACCTAAAATTCGAAAATATCTGAGATGCTTAGTAAAATAAAAATGGAACGATAATTCTTTATATTATTTTATTTTACTTTATTGTTAATTATTGCGAACGTGTAATTTTGATTTGTTTGTATTTGAGAAAAAATGTTGATTCATTTTCAATTACGTGTCTTAATTTCTTGGCACTATTTTTCTTATTTATTTTTTCAAATTACACATCTTTGAATTTAAGGCAGAGGACATAACCGTTTTGTCCAGAACTGAAATTTCTAACTTTGCTTACCTCACCTATTGGGTTGTGAGTGACTTTGATTTGCCGGAGATTTAAAACTTTTAGTTGCAAACGAAAATTATATAATTTGTTAAGTTAAGGTTTGTGAGAGTTGCGCATGTGACATATTCTTTTTTTTTTTTTGTCCTTTGTTGCAGTGTTCTGCCAGCAGTACAAGTATCAGTCATCGTGCTATAACCTTGTGCATGAAAAACTAAGCTGGTATGGTGCTAAGGTAACCTATAGTTTACGGATTTACAAAATGTAAAGAGTCTGAAAGAAGAAGGGCCGGATCACTTAGCTCCGGGGGGGGGGGGGGGGGGGCAACTTTTTCTTTGAGACATTGAACCTGATACAAAAGACCTCCACAACGCTAGATCTTCTTTCCGCGAGGGCCGAAAAATCAAACAGTGCGGGGGGGGGGGGGGGGGGGGGGGAGGGGGGTAGGCGGCAGACCTTACTTGCTTCTTGGCGCCGAAAAATCAAACAGTGGGGGGGGGGGGGGAGGGGGGGGGAGGGTAGGCGGCGGACCTTGCTTGCTTCTTGGCGCCGTAAAATCAAACAGTGGTGGTGGGGGGGGGGGATAGGCGGCGGACCTTGCTTGCTTCTAGGCGCCGTAAAATCAAACAGTAGGGAGGGGGGGAGGGGGGGGGCGGGGGGGGGGGAGGTACGCGGCAGACATTGCTTGCTTCTAGTGATTGCAAAAGACAAAACAGTCCAAACAGGACCTGTTCGTAGTGACCCAAGTTACAAACAAGCAGACAATTTGATATTGTTTGATTGTCAGGCCATTGATTAACTCCTTCACTGTCGAGAAAAAAAGCGAACAAGATTTAACTGCAAGAGACATAGCTCATCATGCCCCCTCCCCCGCCCAGCGACTGCGGGCCTCATGAGGATCTATGCCCCTTGCTGAGACCAATTTGTATCCATGTTTCTTAGACGGTGATGGCTTTTGGTCGGTAAATGAACCAAGCTTTCAGAAACAAAGATGTACGTACAGTGACAAGGAAAGGGTTAAACCTTGTAAGCGCGCCATTGCTTTGACCCTTTAAAACGCGCAGTACATGCTATTCATTTTACCCGTGAAAACTGACCTTTAAATGGGTACAGTGACCCCAGCTCTTCCTATTTCCGTGGGGTCGAAACGCATCATTGAGAATGTCCAAATTATTTAGCTGATTTTCAACTTATTTTCTGTTTTACAAAGTGAAACTGTTTTCGTCATTGAAAACCCCAATGCTAATCCTCAGATCAGTTCTCTGCTAGTTTGTTGTTTTTTTTTGTTTTTTTTTTTTGTTTGTTTTTTAAATTTTAAATATTTGTATTTATTTCAATGCAGGAACAATGCAGGAAACTTGGTGGAAAACTTGCAGAAATTGAAAGCTCTGGTGAAAATAACTACATTAAGCAAATTGTTGCTGATCTTAGGACAGGTATGCCATTCACTTTTTTTTCTATACGTATGTTAACTGTTGAAGAGAAATTAGTGTTTCCGTTGGTTCCGAAAATGTTACATTTCTGTTTCTCGTCAATATACACATGTCAAGGAATATGAACAAACGAAGCCACTTCATTCAAATACTGCTTAAAAACATACATATACAACACGCAATTTTACGTTTTCTATTTCTTAGGAATTTGCGAGAGTGATCGGTTTTCCAGCTAATTCCCTGCTGTAACAACCACGAGCATGTCAGTGCTTGAATACTATTCCTGTTACAGAAGATTTGTGGCTTGGCGGAACTGACCAAGTGACCGAGGGCAAATGGGTCTGGGCCAGCAGTAACACGATGATACAGTTCAAAGACTTTTATGGCAGTGAACCAAACAACAAGCCAACCAATGAAGACTGCCTCGAGTTACGAAAATTTTTTAACTACATGTGGAACGACAACGACTGCCAAATTTCACTCATGTCTCTGTGTGAAATAAGGTAACAACAAAAACAACTGGAAAACACCAATGATCCCAAAGGTCTCCGAGCCATCCAGTTTGGCATGAATGCCTTCCCGTCAACGATGTGTGTGCTAAGGCCGACTTCCCCAAATTTTGGAGTTGTCCTCTGAAGGCTGCATTACAATCCAGGAGACAGATCAACCATGATAGTTCAAGGGTGGCGCCAGAACAGCTTGGCGCTCATAGGCATCTAAGTGTTCTGGCATCACCCTTGAACTATCATGGTCGATCCATCTCTAGCTAAGGTGTGTCAGGGTTAAATAAGTTAAGCAAGCTAATTCACGAGGGCTCAGGTTGACAGATACAATGCGAGATTTAACGAGTATATTTTCTGTCAACGTGAGCACTCGTGATTTATTTTGCTAAATGGAAAAGGTCAGTCATAATTTAATTTATCTAAAAACCGAAATAAATTTTGTAACGAGATTTCAAATCAAAGAATTCAGTTATCTCAATAATAAAGATGTCTGCTCCGCACTATACCTTAAATGCCATTGCATTATTTATCTATAAAACGAACTAATTTTTTTAACAAGATACCAAATGAATAAGTTCAATTAACTGCTCTGCACTGTACCTTAATTGCTTTTACACAATTTTATGTGTGTTAGTCTGATTTAGTTTAAATACTTTACGGCCTTTAGTTGTTATGGTCCAAAATCACAGACCAGAACACATAAATGTAATTGCATAATCAGAGCCGACGTGACTGTGAAGCGTGAAAAATGAAAAAAAAAAAAAAAAAAAAAAAAAAACCCACCCCAAAAACAAAAAAAAAAAAAGAAGAAACAAACAAAAAAAAAAACTCACTCTGAGAAGAGACAATTACAACATAATTTATTAACCCTTTGCGTGTCGGTAGCTGTTTTAGTAGCGATGATTCCTGAAGGAATGATCGCGACTAAAACCGCTACCGACACGCAACGGGTAATATTTCGAGTTTAACACTTTATTTTCCAAACAGCGAAGAACTCAACGTTTCTTTCTCCCCTGGTTTATTCTCTGCATTTTAAATGCTTGGCAGTCAACGTTTGGTCTGGATTTCATTTTTTTTTTTTTTGTTCTTTCAAAACAGACATACAAACAGGTACACAATGTGCTACTTATCTTTTCTATGGTGATCGAAATAGTAATAACTATTAATAATTGTCTTTTTCTTGCGACCAATGACCCAGACTTTGCTGACGCTGATAAGCCACGGATTTAGTGCAAAATTAAGAAGTCTGTGTACACCCGTCCGTCCGTGTGTGTGTGTGTGTGTGTGTGTGTGTGTGTGCGTGCGTGTGTGTGTGTGTGTGTGTGCGTGTGTGTGTGTGTGTGTGAGTGTGTGTGTGTGTGTGTGTGTGTTAGTGTGTGTGTGTGAGTGTGTGTGTGTGTGGGTGTGTGTGTGGGTGTGTGTGTGTGTGTGTGCGTACACGAAATGACTGAAATGGGTTACTTTCTTTACCATCCTTATGCAATCTGGGTTGGTGTGAAATTCTGGGTGGCCAGATCAGACACCCACTTTTTCTGAGGGTTGTTTCTGTATTATCTTTCATTCAAAATTCAGAAAAAAAAATCAAAATACGATATCCCCATTTTAACAGATTTACTTCATCGTTGTGTTTCAGGGATGCCCTGGGCCTGTGTGTTGACACGGAAGCGGCCGGAGTGTTTTCAGATCAATTTGATTGGTCCAACACCGATGAACGCAGTTGCTTCCCTTGCTTCAACGTCTTTCGTCTCTAACGGACACACCGGCCATTCTCTCGCGTTTGCAGAGGTACTTTATGCAATATTTCTTAGTTAAGAGCACGCCCAAATGTACTTGTTCAGTGCAGTTATTTAACTGAGAGATGCCTCCAATCCCCGATACCCGTTTGGCCCAGAAAACTGAATAAGGCGTCTGCTTCAAACGTGTCTTCGGCCGCTCCGGGCCTGACCGTTGAGTCTTGTAGTAAATGATAATAGAACCCCACGATTTTAACAAAAGCTTTCTTCTTCAATGAAAGGAATTCGTTCAATAACCCCATTACAAGGTCAATCTGCCACGCGATTTTGTTTCTTCTTTCTTTTTTTTCTTTTTTTTTCTGACGTGTTAACTTGCCACATGCATGCACAGTAATCAGTTGACTTTTTTTTTTTAAAAAACAAAAATGGCGCCAGATTTCAATCCTCGTTCGCAAAACTGCCTCGCGATTCGAAGAACGAACGTCCACAAACAGGTCTTTAGGAATGTGCAACTGAAGTATCGCTTTTTACTGTATTGCCAGTTTTTAGTTCTCAGGGTCACCCTGGTCAGCCCCACAGGGTGGGTTTTTCTCTCTATCTGGGCATGCATGTGTTTCTGTCTACCCTTTGTCCATTCACCTGTATAAATTTGCCTTTTTAAAACTCTCCCTACTGTCTGCACTGCCTGTAGCTCTTGATATTGGATGTGTGTTGCTAAATGGTCTTAGCTTTATGTCTTGGCCCCATGTGTTAGGTTTATTTAACTCATTCTACCCCAGACACACCACGGCAGGATAAGGATCCACCATGATAGTTCAAGGGTGATGCCAGAATAGCTTGGCGCCTACGGGCGCCAAGCTATTCTGGCATCTCCCTTGAACTATCATGGTCGATCTGTGCCCTGCACTGCAATGCAGTCTTGAGAGGACAGGGGCAAAATTTAAGGATTTTGGTGTTGGGGTAGAATGAGTTAACGTATTTGACCGGCAGGCGACATACATGGCAATGTTCTGTTTAGGTGGGGTTTTTTCACAAGCAGTGCAGGCACGTCCTGAGAAAGCCTGGTGGCTGTCGGGACGTTAAGCAATGTACAATCAGTCTGATTCAAAATGTCAGTTGGTTTACATGGTTGTATTGGACATGTTCTCAGCAACACCATTTTGGTCACACCGGCTCAGGACTTCCTGGCACACACCCAGCGCCGGATGGCAGCAGGATGTCCAAACCCATCGGGATCTATGCTGCAGAATCATGGCCCCCCAGCCTTTGCCACAGAGGGTGCGTCTGGTAGGAGGGTGCATGGACGGCATCGGAATGCTCCCAATTACAAACTGGTAAGTAAAGTGATTCTATGATCACCTTCATTTTATTGGCTGGCGTGCGTGCGAAGCAAAAGTGAGTTTATGTTCTGGGCCACTGGTCGTCCGTCCGTCCGTCGTCCATGGTAAACTTTAACTCATTCTACCCCACCACCAAAATCCTTAAATTTTGCCCCTGTCCTCTAAAGACCGCATTGCAGCGCAGGACACAGATCGACCATGATAGTTCAAGGGTGATGCCAGAATAGCTTGGCGCCCGTAGGCGCCAAGCTGTTCTGGCATCACCTTTGAACTATCATGGTCGATCCTTATCCCAGGGTGGGATTCTTCCGCGTTTCCGCGGATTTCCGTGGAAATTCTTTCACAATTCCGCTGAAGCATATTTATTTTCCGCGTCTAATAACAACGAAAAAGACGAAAAAAAAAATCTTCTTAAATGGCAAAAAAATCTCAAATGGGTTGGATTTGTATGTAGTTTGGTTCACTATCGCCCGACACTTCCGGTAGCTTTAGGTCGCAGTGGAAAATGGCGGTGAAAAAGGATATTGTCCAAGACAGAGTGCCGTTTAGTGTGCATCTGAACATAAACTGGTACGCACATTCCATTTTTATACTGCAGATCAGGAGTGTCATAACAAAGTCCATTTTCGGGTGTGTTTGGTCTCGCTCCCCCTGTCGGTTTTTGGATACTTTGGCGAACGGTGGACACGCGTGCCTATCCCCCCCCCCCCCCCCCTCCCCCTGTCGTTTGATTTTTCGGCCGCTGAAAATGAAGGACATGAAACCCCCCCCCCCCCCCCCCAATGTCGTTTGATTTTCCGCGTTTTCTTTCTTACTAGAATCCCACCCCTGTTATCCTGCTGTGGTGTGTCTGGGGGTAGAATGAGTTAACGGTGGCATTTTCTCGGAGACTATTCAAGCCACATTCTTCAAGCTTGGCCCAAGGATACTTTGTGGCAAGACCTTTTTAAACATGCCAATTTGAGTGACCTCTCTCAAAGGGTCACGCAGGGTTGACAAATGTGTGAAAACTGCTTGCATTTTCAGAAAACGTGGATTTTGACTGCTGCAGAAGCCAGCCCTCGTCACCGAGGTCACACATATGTAAATCGGTCATACACGGGATTACTCTTTTTATTCTTGTGCAAGGCCCCTTTAAACCAAAATTGGGCTGTTTCTGTTTCTAATGCAGCTTTAGTTTTAATCTTTCTTTCTTTCTTTCTCCAGTTGGCAAATGGCGCCTGGGATGGACCCGAGACTGAGAGCAGTGCCAGCGCATCGCAATACGAGGGCAGTGATGACGAGGAGTTTGTTCCTGGCTCGAGCTCACCGGATTCAGAGGGTGTGTCGGCATCAATTGCTGGGATCTCGGACATAGACAGTATTGTATCGACTATGTTAGATTTCATCAAAGTGGCAGGTTCGGGGTGGCCAGGCGTTGGTGACGCTAGTACCAGCAAGGTGCAGTGTGCGTTAGGGGGTGGCAATGAGAATGTGGATAGGCAGGAGGAACATGATGCTGGAAAGAGTGGGGAAAGAGCACTTACAGAAGAAACAGGTGTGCACGTGTCGCAGAGAGGGAAAGGAAAGTACAAATGGGACAAGAAACATGCATGCAAATTGTGTGGCAAGCTTGTCTTGAAAATGAGCACGCACTTACAAGATGTCCATGCAGATGAGGCAGACGTTGCTAAAATTTTGTCGATGAAAAAAGGGACCAAGCAGAGACGTCGAGCATGGATCAGACTACAAGATGAGGGTGATTACATGCATAACGTTGCTGTTCTTGAAAACAAATCCGGATGTTTGATTCCTAAGTATCGCACCAAAACTAGTAAGGTAGACGACCTTCTCGCCTGTAGCCATTGCAAAGGGCTCTATCAAAAAAAGCTGATCTCTGTACACTCAAAACGTTGCTGTCAGAAGCCAGGAGGGTTTCAGATCACTCAGCGGGGCGACGCCGCGCGTCTTGGTCGGCTCATGCTTCCAATACCCTTAGACGTTGAATTTTCCTTCTACCACAAGGTCTTGGCTACCCAGAGAGATGATGAGATAAGCCGTCTCATCAGAACTGACCCCTTGCTTCTTGAGTATGGAAAGAGATTATTTGACCGCAGGGACATTGAAGAACACACGGCTGGACAAATCAGCTCCAGGATGCGGGAGTTAGGGAGACTGTTAAAGATTATCAGAGTGAGGTCAGAAATGAAAATCGCAAGTTTAAATGCTGTGATCAATTCAGCTAGCTTTGATCATGTTGTCCTGGCTGTAAAAGAGCTAGCAGATTTTGATGAGGACACACATCAGTTCAAAAAAGGCAATCTCGCAATGCGCATAGGCCATGCTTTGAAAAAGTGTTCACAGATCAAACAGTCACAGGCATCCAAACAGCTTGGGCAGGGTTCAGACGACAGGTGGCGACAGGAGCTCTCTGAGGCGCAGCGGTTTGACTCTGTCTTCAACGGGGACTGGTATGATTGTGTGTCCGCTACAGCAGCCCAGTCGGTCGGGAAAATGACCATGAACAAACCCAAGCTGATCCCATCATGTGAAGATGTGAGGAAGGTCCAACAGCTTCTTGAGACAAGGATGGTTTCGGAAGATTATCCGACAGTGGTTAAAGCAACTCTTTGTGCTGTATCACTTTTCAACCGAAAACGAGGGGGAGAAGTTCAGAGAATGAAGGTGTCAGACTTCCAGAATGCTAAGATTGGATCGATCACCAATCAAGATATCTTGAAAGGTCTCACAGAGGTTGAGAAGAAAATGGTGAATCATTTTCAGCGAGTGGAAATCAGAGGCAAGTTTAATAGGAGTGTTCCTGTTTTGCTGACGAAGAAGATGATGACAACTGTGGACAGAATCCTTCAAATGAGGCAATCGGTGCCAGCTCTCGCTGATTCCCAGTACATCTTTGCCACACCTTCTGGTCAGAGGCCTTACAGAGGCCATGATGTTCTGAAGGCCCATGCCCTAGAAGCAGGGGTATCATACCCAGCCATGTTCACATTTACTCAGTTGCGGAAGCAGGTGGCAACTTTGGCTCAGTCAATGGCCATCTCGGAGTTAGACCAGGATCAGCTGGCAGATTTCCTTGGCCATGATATTCGGATACATCGCCATATCTACCGCCAACCTCAAGACGTCCTTCAAAAGGCAAAAGTGGCAAAGATTCTTCTGTCGGTTAACAATGGGATGACAGATTTTGAGAGTTGCATTAGAGCTGAGCTGGGCGATGATGAAGAGATTGACTTTGACAATGAAGACGCATCAGAAACTGGCAGAGAGGTCTCGGGGGGGACAGCACCTGTGAATGAAGCAAGTAGCAAGTCAGCAACACAGGAATCGATGAGCATGACGGAGAAAAGACGTCCAGAGCCTGATGACAATCTAGATAGTTTTGATGATGACAGTACTGCGTCAGCTCCTGTTCGAAAGAAAGCTAGATTTACAAGGAAACCATGGGGGGAAGCTGAAGAGAAAGCTGTTCAAACTCGTTTCAAGACACACCTCGTCATGAACAAACTTCCTGGAAAGGCCGAGATACAGTATGCAATGGCAGAGGAACCCGCACTTAGACATAGGCGCTGGACAAACATTAAGGATTACGTCCGCAACAGACTGAAAAAGTTACAAAAGAAATGATGAGCCGCCACTCGCGGCATTTTCGATTTCATACAGATTTATTACATCAGTGTTATTATTGGGGTGGTTTCAGCATGTATAGCCTGCTTTTTTTTTTTTTTTTTTCTTTTTTTTATCTGATGGACGCCTGGATCATTTGTGACCCTCTCTCTCACAAAATCAGTCTTAAGAACTCGCATTTTGGATGTTTTGACATATATACATTTATGAAAACTACAGTGTTTGCTGATTACTGTGATATATGACTGTATGCTGTAGTGCAAAAATTGTAAAAGCTCTTTAAGTGTTTAAAGTTGTTAAAGCCTCCGGCGGCCATTTTGAGAAAACAGCCTGTGAAGTTTCTGTGTGCAGCATAATTGGGGCCAAGGGCAGACTTTTAAAATCATTTTTTACCTATTTAATGGCATTTTTCATGATAAAGATTTTAACCATACGATACTTTGGTGTATGTAGAATACATTTCTCCCAAAAAGTGAAAATGCCCCAGATTGACCCCCCCCCCCCCCCCCCCCACCACCACATATTATTGCGTGTAGTGCTGATTGGCTCGCTGCGAGTTAAGACTGGTTTCGTGAGAAAGGGTCACATTTTGTATACTGTATAACCTTTGGATTTGCAAAACGAAACAGCCGGCTGGGGACAAAAGACAATATAATAAGATAAGAAAACCATTGACAATGTAAAAATTGATTACAAGAGTGTTATTGGGGGGGTGGGGGGGCGGACGGATCATTTTGTAATATACTGCATGCCATTTTAAAAACTCTGCAAATGAAAGAATGGTTGGTTGTACTGCCATACCATTTTGCAAATGAAAGAATGGCTGGTTGTTTGTTGGAGACGAAAGACGTTAAATAAAAGCTGAAGTTTCCAGTGATTTCTTATGTTGTCAGTTAATTAATTAATGTCAGTGTTCTGTTCTGTCGTTTTAACTCGTTCTACCCCAAGATCGGAATCCCCAAATGTTGACGTCGTCTTCAGAAGACTGCGTTGCAGTGCAGGACACAGATCCACCATGATAGTTCAAGGGTGATGCCAGAATAGCTTGGCGCCCATAGGCGCCAAGCTATTCTGGCATCACCCTTGAACTATCATGGTGGATCTTTATTTTGCTGTGGTGTGTCTGGGGTAGAATAAGTTGAGCCCAATGTTGAAGTCGTCTTCAGAAGACTGCGTTGCAGTGCAGGACACGGATCCACCATGATGGTTCAAGGGTGATGCCAGAATAGCTTGGCGCCCATAGGCACCAAGCTATTCTGGTATCACCCTTGAACTATCATGGTGGATCTTTATTTTGCTGTGGTGTGTCTGGGGTAGAATAAGTTAAGCCCAAATGTTGAAGTCGTCTTCAGAAGACTGCGTTGCAGTGCAGGACACGGATCCACCACGATAGTTCAAGGGTGATGCCAGAATAGCTTGGTGCCCATAGGCGCCAAGCTATTCTGGCATCACCCTTGAACTATCGTGGTGGATCTTAAATTTTGCTGGGGTAGAATAAGTTAAGTGTTCGTTTAGACTTCGTCTGGGTCTTTTTCTATCTTTGATATTTTTCCACACTTTTTGACCCGCATCATAGTCATACTGAGGCTAATAGCTTCAAATCTGTTCACTGCCATAATTCTATGCAAGCTACATTACAGTACTTACAGATGAGGACATAGACCAATGGCTTTAGTTCAAGGGTGGTGCCACAATAGCTTGGCGCCTAGAGGCGCCAAGCTATTCTGGCACTAACCCTTGGACTATTTCAGTTACACTAGTTGCACACACTGGTGTATTCCGAATGATAAGGGTTAATATTCAAAATGCTCTGTTGCTGTTTGTGAAACTCCAGAGTACCCCAAAAACACACAAAAAAAAGTCCTTTAATTTCCAGAATACATTATGTTGATTCTCACATCAATGCCATGATAAACTGTTTTGCTTCAAAAGGACAAAACGCAGCAATGTTTAAACGATTTCCTCTGTAAAAATCATAATCGAAAGGTTTCGGGCCAGTGTTTATTGAATTTTGCACCATACTATGTAAAGAATGTTAAAGCACACATACACATTTAAGTTGGGAAAAAAAATTAATGTGAAAAAGAAGTATTCCATGAACTTGACCTTATTACAGACGCCTACTGTTGTGAAGACACCCATTTTGACTGTAATGCCAGTTTCATTTGTGTGAGAGAGACAGCCACCCACTTTATTGGCAGAAACCCATTTTTTCGGCATCTAGTGGCTCTGTTTCTAGAAAATGTCTATTTTATTTTAAGTTATAGAGCTTAGTTATAATGTGAGTTCTAAACATTGGCATCAATTCCAGAGCCCTAGAATAAATAGAAATATGGGAACCCATTTTCACATGAAATGCTAGGTAACCCACTCTGATGGTTGCGTCTCCCTGTGTGTGTGTGTGTGTGTGTGTGTGTGTGTGTGTGTGTGTGTGTGTGTGTGTGTGTGTGTGCGTGTCTGTGTGGTGTGGTGTGGTGTGGTGTGTTTGTGTGTGTGTGGGTACGTACGTATGTAAAAGTACATTTTTGGCTCACGTGTGAAGCAAAAGTGAGTCTATGTTTTAGGCCAGTGGTTGTCCGTCCGTCCGTCCGTCGTAAACTTTAACGTTGGCATTTTCTCGGAGACTTTTCAAGCCATATTCTTCAAACTTGGCCCAAGGATACTTTGTGGCGAGGCCTTTCTAAATATACCAATTTGAGTGACCTCTCACAAAGGTCAAGATCACAGGGGCTCAGGAAATAGGTCCAAAATAGCTATATTTTGACATTTATTTTCTTTCTGAAATATTCACAACTTCAAACCCAAACTTGGTGCAAAGATACCTGAGGGTAAGACCTTTCCATGCATACTAATTTGGTTGATCCCACGGTAAGGTCAAGGGTCACACGAGCCAGTTCAGAAAATAGGTTCAAAATAGCCACATTTTGACAAAAGCCGTTATTTTCTCAAACACAACTTTATACCCAAACTTGCTACAGAGATACCTGATGGGAAGACCTATCTATGCATACTGTTTTGGATAACGCTTCAGAAAAGTCAAGAATCACAGGCTGGCAAATGTGTGTAAAATGCCAATTTGTCATAACATTTTAGGTATTACTATTAGCAACATTTCTGAAATTTTTTTCAAACAAATTTGGCACAAAGGTAGCTGATGATACCTTTCTGTGCATATCAACTCATTGCAAAGGTCAAGGGTCGGGGAGGGGGTGCAGGGTTGGATCCAGGGGGAGGGGGGGGGGTCCATGAATCCCCCCTCCAGAGCCAAAATTTGTAAAAATGCTATAACAAAGTGCCTTTTTGCTTTTTTGGGGTGTTTGCCCCCCCCCCCCCCCCTCATTTGTTCATTCGGCCCCTGGAAACAAGGTCTATCGCATTGCTCCTCCCCCCCCCCTCACCCCTGCACTCCCCGCTGTTTGATTTTTCAACCCCAGAAAGCAAGGTCTGTCGCTCCCCCCCTCTTTCCTCCCCCCCCCCCCAGCCCCTGCCCCCGATTTGAATTTTGCGGCCCCCTGGAAGCAAGGTCTGTCGACTACCCCCCCCCCCCCCCCGCCTCTCCCTGTTGTTATATTATTTGACCTCTGGAAGTAAGGTCTGTCTGCCCCCACCCCCCCCCCCCCCCTCTCCGTTGTTATATTATTTGGCCTCTGGAAGTAAGGTCTGTCCCCCGCCCCCCCCCCCCCCCCCCCGACTCCCTTATCGGGTTGTTTGAATTTTGCGGTCCCTGGAAGCAAGGTTCGTCAAATAACCCCCCCCCCCCCCTCCTCCCCTTGGTTTGATTCTTCTGCCCCTGGAAGCAAGGTGTGACGCCCCCCACATTATTGTTTGATTACAATGTCTGACAACACCCCCACCCACCCCACCCCACCCCATTTGATTTTGCGGCCAATGGAATCAAGGTCTGACGACCACTAGTACCACCCCCCCCCCCCCTGTTGTCTGATCTATCAGCCCCTGGAAGCAAGAGCCTGATGCCTACCCCCCCGTTTTCCTAAACCCTGGAAGCAATTCATGTTCCCAAACAAGAAGTTTGCCCACCCCCCCCCCCTCCCCTCCCCTGGAGTAAGGTGTGATCCGACCCTGTGATGTGTTCTTAGAACATTTCGGCAGTATTTCTGATTGTGTCTTAACCCATTTCGCCCGGGTCCCTGAAGCAGGAGATGGATTGACCATGATAATTCAAGGGTACTGTCAGATTAGCTTGGTGCCTTCAGTGTTATTTTGCATGATCCAGCTACACTGGCTGCATCTGAGGTGGCATTCTGCTGTAATTGTCATTAAGGATGTCTCTGGTGTCTATTCTGAGCCAAACACAACCACTTTTACACTGCGTAAAGCTCATTTGAGTGCATTGTTATGGGACCAGCAGTCGTGGCTACCAGTACAGGCTTTTACAGGAGTGTTGACAGGTTTGGCACACACATGCCTGCTGCATTTGCAACATGAGTTGAGGTCTTCTGAGACTCTGACACGTGTGTTTTATATAAAAATGAACTGTACATAACCATTTTTTCCCTGCTACCTCCTAAATAAGCACTCCAGACACTTGTTTGGGTATGCAGTGTGTCCCGCGTAGCATAGTTTTGGCTGTTTTGTGTAGTCTTTTGTCTGTGGGTTAGTTCAGTAGACTTAATGTTTAAATTGCCACAGCTGTTTCATGACCCCTGTTGACTGTGGAAAAGATTGCAAGCAGCATATAGGGCATGGCAGCTGGTTACAGGCCTCTTCCTGCTTGTTGTCACCAGACAACAGGGTCAACGAGGATGCCTGAGCATTGTCTTTTTGGCTGCCCTGAGATACACAAGGAAATGGCCTTGGGTCTGAAAGCTCATTTTTCATCAATGTCAGTGTCATGGTAACCTTTTTCAGTTGTCCAGCCCACCAGAAGTCAGTTTGATTCTATTGCATGTGTGTGTAAACTTGGAAAAACAGAAAAAGTAGGGGGGTAGGGGGGGGGGGTAGTGGAAAAATATGGAAAAAAAAAAAACCCTTTCATGTGTCTGTGTCTCAAATCCAACATTTCTGAAGATCAGATATATTACTTGATGTACATGCCAATTTTGGAGGCATTCTGACCATATATAGTCTGTTTTTCATGGCATCAGATGATACATGATCCAACATGTCAACAGCATTGTGAGCGCCACAAGAACGCGCTTCACATAATGGGTCATAACATAAAGATGCAGCAACATTCAATGGTGTCGCTTTGGGTTTGACTTAGCTAGTGTCTAAGGGTTGCACTGATGGCAGATTGAATGGTGTTCAGGTGGGAGAGGCTGTCTTTCAGGTCAGGCAGTAAGAGGACCGGTGTTTTTAAAAATATTTTTTTGTCTTGTTTGAAAATTTGTAGTAGGGCTGAATGTTGGAATTTGCTGGAAATTTCTGGTTAGCTGAGAGGAGACATGTTCGGTGCTTTGATTCATACCATCCTGAGCTTATACAGTGGACAATTGTGGGCCTGTGTTGAGTTGCCGTTGACGTAGTGATTTGAGGGGCACGCTGATTTCAGCGGTGATTGGGTGTGGGGTTGGTAAGGAATCAGGTTCAGAGTCAAGAAATGAGACTGTCAGTGTGCTGTTCTTTTGGTTATTTTGTGCATGGCAAATGTGCAGCTGGTGGGCGCTGCTCTTTAGGGGTTTGAAATATTAGGGGATGCCTGGGACTGACTATGGCTAAGAGACTGGGCAGTACAAAAACGGCACTGTGTTCCGTGGCCTGCACTTGATCGTGACTCTAATGTATGAGGTAGGTTTGGTCAATAAGAGTGCATCATGGGACAGGGGAATCCCCTCTTACATAGATTCCAGCGCCAACTTTGAATGCTTTTGAGAGTTTTGAGCGAAGAAATTGCGAGTTTTTCTGACTTTTTTTTGGAGCGGTGCTTTTTCGTGATGGCTGAAACTTCGATAGGGCGAAGTGAGCGGCACAAGAGACTATTCCACGGAAGAAGTTTTGCGTCGTTTGAACCTCCTACGATCACAAACTGATGTTGATTCGAACGAGGAGCCTCCATGTGGCAACAAAATTGACCATGAGTTTTTTTGTGTGTGGAAATTTGCAAGATAGCTCTGATAACGATCCTAGTGCGAGCACTCTCGCAAGCAGATTTCATGTAGAAGATAGCTCTGATAACGATCCTAGTGCGAGCACTCTCGCAAGCAGATTTCATGTAGAAGATAGCTCTGATAACGATCCTAGTGCGAGCACTCTCGCAAGCAGATTTCACGTAGAAGATAGCTCTGATAACGATCCTAGTGCGAGCACTCTCGCAAGCAGATTTCACGTAGAAGATAGCTCTGATAACGATCCTAGTGCGAGCACTCTCGCAAGCAGATTTCACGTAGAAGATAGCTCTGATAACGATCCTAGTGCGAGCACTCTCGCAAGCAGATTTCATGTAGAAGATAGCTCTGATAACGATCCTAGTGCGAGCACTCTCGCAAGCAGATTTCATGTAGAAGATAGCTCTGATAACGATCCTAGTGCGAGCACTCTCGCAAGCAGATTTCATGTAGAAGATAGCTCTGATAACGATCCTAGTGCGAGCACTCTCGCAAGCAGATTTCATGTAGAAGATAGCTCTGATAACGATCCTAGTGCGAGCACTCTCGCAAGCAGATTTCACGTAGAAGATAGCTCTGATAACGATCCTAGTGCGAGCACTCTCGCAAGCAGATTTCATGTAGAAGATAGCTCTGATAACGATCCTAGTGCGAGCACTCTCGCAAGCAGATTTCACGTAGAAGATAGCTCTGATAACGATCCTAGTGCGAGCACTCTCGCAAGCAGATTTCACGTAGAAGATAGCTCTGATAACGATCCTAGTGCGAGCACTCTCGCAAGCAGATTTCATGTAGAAGATAGCTCTGATAACGATCCTAGTGCGAGCACTCTCGCAAGCAGATTTCATGTAGAAGATAGCTCTGATAACGATCCTAGTGCGAGCACTCTCGCAAGCAGATTTCATGTAGAAGATAGCTCTGATAACGATCCTAGTGCGAGCACTCTCGCAAGCAGATTTCACGTAGAAGATAGCTCTGATAACGATCCTAGTGCGAGCACTCTCGCAAGCAGATTTCACGTAGAAGATAGCTCTGATAACGATCCTAGTGCGAGCACTCTCGCAAGCAGATTTCATGTAGAAGATAGCTCTGATAACGATCCTAGTGCGAGCACTCTCGCAAGCAGATTTCATGTAGAAGATAGCTCTGATAACGATCCTAGTGCGAGCACTCTCGCAAGCAGATTTCATGTACAAGATAGCTCTGATAACGATCCTAGTGCGAGCACTCTCGCAAGCAGATTTCATGTACAAGATAGCTCTGATAACGATCCTAGTGCGAGCACTCTCGCAAGCAGATTTCATGTAGAAGATAGCTCTGATAACGATCCTAGTGCGAGCACTCTCGCAAGCAGATTTCATGTAGAAGATAGCTCTGATAACGATCCTAGTGCGAGCACTCTCGCAAGCAGATTTCACGTAGAAGATAGCTCTGATAACGATCCTAGTGCGAGCACTCTCGCAAGCAGATTTCACGTAGAAGATAGCTCTGATAACGATCCTAGTGCGAGCACTCTCGCAAGCAGATTTCACGTAGAAGATAGCTCTGATAACGATCCTAGTGCGAGCACTCTCGCAAGCAGATTTCACGTAGAAGATAGCTCTGATAACGATCCTAGTGCGAGCACTCTCGCAAGCAGATTTCATGTAGAAGATAGCTCTGATAACGATCCTAGTGCGAGCACTCTCGCAAGCAGATTTCATGTAGAAGAAAGCTCTGATAACGATCCTAGTGCGAGCACTCTCGCAAGCAGATTTCACGTAGAAGATAGCTCTGATAACGATCCTAGTGCGAGCACTCTCGCAAGCAGATTTCACGTAGAAGATAGCTCTGATAACGATCCTAGTGCGAGCACTCTCGCAAGCAGATTTCACGTAGAAGATAGCTCTGATAACGATCCTAGTGCGAGCACTCTCGCAAGCAGATTTCACGTAGAAGATAGCTCTGATAACGATCCTAGTGCGAGCACTCTCGCAAGCAGATTTCATGTAGAAGATAGCTCTGATAACGATCCTAGTGCGAGCACTCTCGCAAGCAGATTTCATGTAGAAGATAGCTCTGATAACGATCCTAGTGCGAGCACTCTCGCAAGCAGATTTCATGTAGAAGATAGCTCTGATAACGATCCTAGTGCGAGCACTCTCGCAAGCAGATTTCATGTAGAAGATAGCTCTGATAACGATCCTAGTGCGAGCACTCTCGCAAGCAGATTTCACGTAGAAGATAGCTCTGATAACGATCCTAGTGCGAGCACTCTCGCAAGCAGATTTCACGTAGAAGATAGCTCTGATAACGATCCTAGTGCGAGCACTCTCGCAAGCAGATTTCACGTAGAAGATAGCTCTGATAACGATCCTAGTGCGAGCACTCTCGCAAGCAGATTTCACGTAGAAGATAGCTCTGATAACGATCCTAGTGCGAGCACTCTCGCAAGCAGATTTCACGTAGAAGATAGCTCTGATAACGATCCTAGTGCGAGCACTCTCGCAAGCAGATTTCACGTAGAAGATAGCTCTGATAACGATCCTAGTGCGAGCACTCTCGCAAGCAGATTTCACGTAGAAGATAGCTCTGATAACGATCCTAGTGCGAGCACTCTCGCAAGCAGATTTCACGTAGAAGATAGCTCTGATAACGATCCTAGTGCGAGCACTCTCGCAAGCAGATTTCATGTAGAAGATAGCTCTGATAACGATCCTAGTGCGAGCACTCTCGCAAGCAGATTTCACGTAGAAGATAGCTCTGATAACGATCCTAGTGCGAGCACTCTCGCAAGCAGATTTCACGTAGAAGATAGCTCTGATAACGATCCTAGTGCGAGCACTCTCGCAAGCAGATTTCACGTAGAAGATAGCTCTGATAACGATCCTAGTGCGAGCACTCTCGCAAGCAGATTTCACGTAGAAGATAGCTCTGATAACGATCCTAGTGCGAGCACTCTCGCAAGCAGATTTCATGTAGAAGATAGCTCTGATAACGATCCTAGTGCGAGCACTCTCGCAAGCAGATTTCATGTAGAAGATAGCTCTGATAACGATCCTAGTGCGAGCACTCTCGCAAGCAGATTTCATGTAGAAGATAGCTCTGATAACGATCCTAGTGCGAGCACTCTCGCAAGCAGATTTCATGTAGAAGATAGCTCTGATAACGATCCTAGTGCGAGCACTCTCGCAAGCAGATTTCATGTAGAAGATAGCTCTGATAACGATCCTAGTGCGAGCACTCTCGCAAGCAGATTTCATGTAGAAGATAGCTCTGATAACGATCCTAGTGCGAGCACTCTCGCAAGCAGATTTCATGTAGAAGATAGCTCTGATAACGATCCTAGTGCGAGCACTCTCGCAAGCAGATTTCATGTAGAAGATAGCTCTGATAACGATCCTAGTGCGAGCACTCTCGCAAGCAGATTTCATGTAGAAGATAGCTCTGATAACGATCCTAGTGCGAGCACTCTCGCAAGCAGATTTCATGTAGAAGATAGCTCTGATAACGATCCTAGTGCGAGCACTCTCGCAAGCAGATTTCACGTAGAAGATAGCTCTGATAACGATCCTAGTGCGAGCACTCTCGCAAGCAGATTTCATGTAGAAGATAGCTCTGATAACGATCCTAGTGCGAGCACTCTCGCAAGCAGATTTCACGTAGAAGATAGCTCTGATAACGATCCTAGTGCGAGCACTCTCGCAAGCAGATTTCATGTAGAAGATAGCTCTGATAACGATCCTAGTGCGAGCACTCTCGCAAGCAGATTTCATGTAGAAGATAGCTCTGATAACGATCCTAGTGCGAGCACTCTCGCAAGCAGATTTCATGTAGAAGATAGCTCTGATAACGATCCTAGTGCGAGCACTCTCGCAAGCAGATTTCATGTAGAAGATAGCTCTGATAACGATCCTAGTGCGAGCACTCTCGCAAGCAGATTTCATGTAGAAGATAGCTCTGATAACGATCCTAGTGCGAGCACTCTCGCAAGCAGATTTCATGTAGAAGATAGCTCTGATAACGATCCTAGTGCGAGCACTCTCGCAAGCAGATTTCATGTAGAAGATAGCTCTGATAACGATCCTAGTGCGAGCACTCTCGCAAGCAGATTTCATGTAGAAGATAGCTCTGATAACGATCCTAGTGCGAGCACTCTCGCAAGCAGATTTCATGTAGAAGATAGCTCTGATAACGATCCTAGTGCGAGCACTCTCGCAAGCAGATTTCATGTAGAAGATAGCTCTGATAACGATCCTAGTGCGAGCACTCTCGCAAGCAGATTTCATGTAGAAGATAGCTCTGATAACGATCCTAGTGCGAGCACTCTCGCAAGCAGATTTCATGTAGAAGATAGCTCTGATAACGATCCTAGTGCGAGCACTCTCGCAAGCAGATTTCATGTAGAAGATAGCTCTGATAACGATCCTAGTGCGAGCACTCTCGCAAGCAGATTTCATGTAGAAGATAGCTCTGATAACGATCCTAGTGCGAGCACTCTCGCAAGCAGATTTCATGTAGAAGATAGCTCTGATAACGATCCTAGTGCGAGCACTCTCGCAAGCAGATTTCATGTAGAAGATAGCTCTGATAACGATCCTAGTGCGAGCACTCTCGCAAGCAGATTTCACGTAGAAGATAGCTCTGATAACGATCCTAGTGCGAGCACTCTCGCAAGCAGATTTCACGTAGAAGATAGCTCTGATAACGATCCTAGTGCGAGCACTCTCGCAAGCAGATTTCATGTAGAAGATAGCTCTGATAACGATCCTAGTGCGAGCACTCTCGCAAGCAGATTTCATGTAGAAGATAGCTCTGATAACGATCCTAGTGCGAGCACTCTCGCAAGCAGATTTCATGTAGAAGATAGCTCTGATAACGATCCTAGTGCGAGCACTCTCGCAAGCAGATTTCATGTAGAAGATAGCTCTGATAACGATCCTAGTGCGAGCACTCTCGCAAGCAGATTTCATGTAGAAGATAGCTCTGATAACGATCCTAGTGCGAGCACTCTCGCAAGCAGATTTCATGTAGAAGATAGCTCTGATAACGATCCTAGTGCGAGCACTCTCGCAAGCAGATTTCATGTAGAAGATAGCTCTGATAACGATCCTAGTGCGAGCACTCTCGCAAGCAGATTTCACGTAGAAGATAGCTCTGATAACGATCCTAGTGCGAGCACTCTCGCAAGCAGATTTCACGTAGAAGATAGCTCTGATAACGATCCTAGTGCGAGCACTCTCGCAAGCAGATTTCATGTAGAAGATAGCTCTGATAACGATCCTAGTGCGAGCACTCACGCAAGCAGATTTCATGTAGAAGATAGCTCTGATAACGATCCTAGTGCGAGCACTCTCGCAAGCAGATTTCATGTAGAAGATAGCTCTGATAACGATCCTAGTGCGAGCACTCTCGCAAGCAGATTTCATGTAGAAGATAGCTCTGATAACGATCCTAGTGCGAGCACTCTCGCAAGCAGATTTCATGTAGAAGATAGCTCTGATAACGATCCTAGTGCGAGCACTCTCGCAAGCAGATTTCACGTAGAAGATAGCTCTGATAACGATCCTAGTGCGAGCACTCTCGCAAGCAGATTTCATGTAGAAGATAGCTCTGATAACGATCCTAGTGCGAGCACTCTCGCAAGCAGATTTCATGTAGAAGATAGCTCTGATAACGATCCTAGTGCGAGCACTCTCGCAAGCAGATTTCATGTAGAAGATAGCTCTGATAACGATCCTAGTGCGAGCACTCTCGCAAGCAGATTTCACGTAGAAGATAGCTCTGATAACGATCCTAGTGCGAGCACTCTCGCAAGCAGATTTCACGTAGAAGATAGCTCTGATAACGATCCTAGTGCGAGCACTCTCGCAAGCAGATTTCACGTAGAAGATAGCTCTGATAACGATCCTAGTGCGAGCACTCTCGCAAGCAGATTTCATGTAGAAGATAGCTCTGATAACGATCCTAGTGCGAGCACTCTCGCAAGCAGATTTCATGTAGAAGATAGCTCTGATAACGATCCTAGTGCGAGCACTCTCGCAAGCAGATTTCATGTAGAAGATAGCTCTGATAACGATCCTAGTGCGAGCACTCTCGCAAGCAGATTTCATGTAGAAGATAGCTCTGATAACGATCCTAGTGCGAGCACTCTCGCAAGCAGATTTCACGTAGAAGATAGCTCTGATAACGATCCTAGTGCGAGCACTCTCGCAAGCAGATTTCACGTAGAAGATAGCTCTGATAACGATCCTAGTGCGAGCACTCTCGCAAGCAGATTTCACGTAGAAGATAGCTCTGATAACGATCCTAGTGCGAGCACTCTCGCAAGCAGATTTCACGTAGAAGATAGCTCTGATAACGATCCTAGTGCGAGCACTCTCGCAAGCAGATTTCATGTAGAAGATAGCTCTGATAACGATCCTAGTGCGAGCACTCTCGCAAGCAGATTTCATGTAGAAGATAGCTCTGATAACGATCCTAGTGCGAGCACTCTCGCAAGCAGATTTCACGTAGAAGATAGCTCTGATAACGATCCTAGTGCGAGCACTCTCGCAAGCAGATTTCACGTAGAAGATAGCTCTGATAACGATCCTAGTGCGAGCACTCTCGCAAGCAGATTTCACGTAGAAGATAGCTCTGATAACGATCCTAGTGCGAGCACTCTCGCAAGCAGATTTCACGTAGAAGATAGCTCTGATAACGATCCTAGTGCGAGCACTCTCGCAAGCAGATTTCATGTAGAAGATAGCTCTGATAACGATCCTAGTGCGAGCACTCTCGCAAGCAGATTTCATGTAGAAGATAGCTCTGATAACGATCCTAGTGCGAGCACTCTCGCAAGCAGATTTCATGTAGAAGATAGCTCTGATAACGATCCTAGTGCGAGCACTCTCGCAAGCAGATTTCATGTAGAAGATAGCTCTGATAACGATCCTAGTGCGAGCACTCTCGCAAGCAGATTTCATGTAGAAGATAGCTCTGATAACGATCCTAGTGCGAGCACTCTCGCAAGCAGATTTCACGTAGAAGATAGCTCTGATAACGATCCTAGTGCGAGCACTCTCGCAAGCAGATTTCACGTAGAAGATAGCTCTGATAACGATCCTAGTGCGAGCACTCTCGCAAGCAGATTTCACGTAGAAGATAGCTCTGATAACGATCCTAGTGCGAGCACTCTCGCAAGCAGATTTCACGTAGAAGATAGCTCTGATAACGATCCTAGTGCGAGCACTCTCGCAAGCAGATTTCACGTAGAAGATAGCTCTGATAACGATCCTAGTGCGAGCACTCTCGCAAGCAGATTTCATGTAGAAGATAGCTCTGATAACGATCCTAGTGCGAGCACTCTCGCAAGCAGATTTCACGTAGAAGATAGCTCTGATAACGATCCTAGTGCGAGCACTCTCGCAAGCAGATTTCACGTAGAAGATAGCTCTGATAACGATCCTAGTGCGAGCACTCTCGCAAGCAGATTTCACGTAGAAGATAGCTCTGATAACGATCCTAGTGCGAGCACTCTCGCAAGCAGATTTCACGTAGAAGATAGCTCTGATAACGATCCTAGTGCGAGCACTCTCGCAAGCAGATTTCATGTAGAAGATAGCTCTGATAACGATCCTAGTGCGAGCACTCTCGCAAGCAGATTTCATGTAGAAGATAGCTCTGATAACGATCCTAGTGCGAGCACTCTCGCAAGCAGATTTCATGTAGAAGATAGCTCTGATAACGATCCTAGTGCGAGCACTCTCGCAAGCAGATTTCATGTAGAAGATAGCTCTGATAACGATCCTAGTGCGAGCACTCTCGCAAGCAGATTTCATGTAGAAGATAGCTCTGATAACGATCCTAGTGCGAGCACTCTCGCAAGCAGATTTCATGTAGAAGATAGCTCTGATAACGATCCTAGTGCGAGCACTCTCGCAAGCAGATTTCATGTAGAAGATAGCTCTGATAACGATCCTAGTGCGAGCACTCTCGCAAGCAGATTTCATGTAGAAGATAGCTCTGATAACGATCCTAGTGCGAGCACTCTCGCAAGCAGATTTCATGTAGAAGATAGCTCTGATAACGATCCTAGTGCGAGCACTCTCGCAAGCAGATTTCATGTAGAAGATAGCTCTGATAACGATCCTAGTGCGAGCACTCTCGCAAGCAGATTTCACGTAGAAGATAGCTCTGATAACGATCCTAGTGCGAGCACTCTCGCAAGCAGATTTCACGTAGAAGATAGCTCTGATAACGATCCTAGTGCGAGCACTCTCGCAAGCAGATTTCATGTAGAAGATAGCTCTGATAACGATCCTAGTGCGAGCACTCTCGCAAGCAGATTTCACGTAGAAGATAGCTCTGATAACGATCCTAGTGCGAGCACTCTCGCAAGCAGATTTCACGTAGAAGATAGCTCTGATAACGATCCTAGTGCGAGCACTCTCGCAAGCAGATTTCACGTAGAAGATAGCTCTGATAACGATCCTAGTGCGAGCACTCTCGCAAGCAGATTTCACGTAGAAGATAGCTCTGATAACGATCCTAGTGCGAGCACTCTCGCAAGCAGATTTCATGTAGAAGATAGCTCTGATAACGATCCTAGTGCGAGCACTCTCGCAAGCAGATTTCATGTAGAAGATAGCTCTGATAACGATCCTAGTGCGAGCACTCTCGCAAGCAGATTTCATGTAGAAGATAGCTCTGATAACGATCCTAGTGCGAGCACTCTCGCAAGCAGATTTCATGTAGAAGATAGCTCTGATAACGATCCTAGTGCGAGCACTCTCGCAAGCAGATTTCATGTAGAAGATAGCTCTGATAACGATCCTAGTGCGAGCACTCTCGCAAGCAGATTTCATGTAGAAGATAGCTCTGATAACGATCCTAGTGCGAGCACTCTCGCAAGCAGATTTCATGTAGAAGATAGCTCTGATAACGATCCTAGTGCGAGCACTCTCGCAAGCAGATTTCATGTAGAAGATAGCTCTGATAACGATCCTAGTGCGAGCACTCTCGCAAGCAGATTTCATGTAGAAGATAGCTCTGATAACGATCCTAGTGCGAGCACTCTCGCAAGCAGATTTCACGTAGAAGATAGCTCTGATAACGATCCTAGTGCGAGCACTCTCGCAAGCAGATTTCATGTAGAAGATAGCTCTGATAACGATCCTAGTGCGAGCACTCTCGCAAGCAGATTTCATGTAGAAGATAGCTCTGATAACGATCCTAGTGCGAGCACTCTCGCAAGCAGATTTCATGTAGAAGATAGCTCTGATAACGATCCTAGTGCGAGCACTCTCGCAAGCAGATTTCATGTAGAAGATAGCTCTGATAACGATCCTAGTGCGAGCACTCTCGCAAGCAGATTTCATGTAGAAGATAGCTCTGATAACGATCCTAGTGCGAGCACTCTCGCAAGCAGATTTCACGTAGAAGATAGCTCTGATAACGATCCTAGTGCGAGCACTCTCGCAAGCAGATTTCACGTAGAAGATAGCTCTGATAACGATCCTAGTGCGAGCACTCTCGCAAGCAGATTTCATGTAGAAGATAGCTCTGATAACGATCCTAGTGCGAGCACTCTCGCAAGCAGATTTCATGTAGAAGATAGCTCTGATAACGATCCTAGTGCGAGCACTCTCGCAAGCAGATTTCATGTAGAAGATAGCTCTGATAACGATCCTAGTGCGAGCACTCTCGCAAGCAGATTTCATGTAGAAGATAGCTCTGATAACGATCCTAGTGCGAGCACTCTCGCAAGCAGATTTCATGTAGAAGATAGCTCTGATAACGATCCTAGTGCGAGCACTCTCGCAAGCAGATTTCATGTAGAAGATAGCTCTGATAACGATCCTAGTGCGAGCACTCTCGCAAGCAGATTTCATGTAGAAGATAGCTCTGATAACGATCCTAGTGCGAGCACTCTCGCAAGCAGATTTCACGTAGAAGATAGCTCTGATAACGATCCTAGTGCGAGCACTCTCGCAAGCAGATTTCATGTAGAAGATAGCTCTGATAACGATCCTAGTGCGAGCACTCTCGCAAGCAGATTTCATGTAGAAGATAGCTCTGATAACGATCCTAGTGCGAGCACTCTCGCAAGCAGATTTCATGTAGAAGATAGCTCTGATAACGATCCTAGTGCGAGCACTCTCGCAAGCAGATTTCATGTAGAAGATAGCTCTGATAACGATCCTAGTGCGAGCACTCTCGCAAGCAGATTTCATGTAGAAGATAGCTCTGATAACGATCCTAGTGCGAGCACTCTCGCAAGCAGATTTCACGTAGAAGATAGCTCTGATAACGATCCTAGTGCGAGCACTCTCGCAAGCAGATTTCATGTAGAAGATAGCTCTGATAACGATCCTAGTGCGAGCACTCTCGCAAGCAGATTTCATGTAGAAGATAGCTCTGATAACGATCCTAGTGCGAGCACTCTCGCAAGCAGATTTCATGTAGAAGATAGCTCTGATAACGATCCTAGTGCGAGCACTCTCGCAAGCAGATTTCACGTAGAAGATAGCTCTGATAACGATCCTAGTGCGAGCACTCTCGCAAGCAGATTTCACGTAGAAGATAGCTCTGATAACGATCCTAGTGCGAGCACTCTCGCAAGCAGATTTCACGTAGAAGATAGCTCTGATAACGATCCTAGTGCGAGCACTCTCGCAAGCAGATTTCATGTAGAAGATAGCTCTGATAACGATCCTAGTGCGAGCACTCTCGCAAGCAGATTTCATGTAGAAGATAGCTCTGATAACGATCCTAGTGCGAGCACTCTCGCAAGCAGATTTCATGTAGAAGATAGCTCTGATAACGATCCTAGTGCGAGCACTCTCGCAAGCAGATTTCACGTAGAAGATAGCTCTGATAACGATCCTAGTGCGAGCACTCTCGCAAGCAGATTTCACGTAGAAGATAGCTCTGATAACGATCCTAGTGCGAGCACTCTCGCAAGCAGATTTCACGTAGAAGATAGCTCTGATAACGATCCTAGTGCGAGCACTCTCGCAAGCAGATTTCATGTAGAAGATAGCTCTGATAACGATCCTAGTGCGAGCACTCTCGCAAGCAGATTTCATGTAGAAGATAGCTCTGATAACGATCCTAGTGCGAGCACTCTCGCAAGCAGATTTCATGTAGAAGATAGCTCTGATAACGATCCTAGTGCGAGCACTCTCGCAAGCAGATTTCATGTAGAAGATAGCTCTGATAACGATCCTAGTGCGAGCACTCTCGCAAGCAGATTTCACGTAGAAGATAGCTCTGATAACGATCCTAGTGCGAGCACTCTCGCAAGCAGATTTCACGTAGAAGATAGCTCTGATAACGATCCTAGTGCGAGCACTCTCGCAAGCAGATTTCACGTAGAAGATAGCTCTGATAACGATCCTAGTGCGAGCACTCTCGCAAGCAGATTTCATGTAGAAGATAGCTCTGATAACGATCCTAGTGCGAGCACTCTCGCAAGCAGATTTCATGTAGAAGATAGCTCTGATAACGATCCTAGTGCGAGCACTCTCGCAAGCAGATTTCATGTAGAAGATAGCTCTGATAACGATCCTAGTGCGAGCACTCTCGCAAGCAGATTTCATGTAGAAGATAGCTCTGATAACGATCCTAGTGCGAGCACTCTCGCAAGCAGATTTCACGTAGAAGATAGCTCTGATAACGATCCTAGTGCGAGCACTCTCGCAAGCAGATTTCACGTAGAAGATAGCTCTGATAACGATCCTAGTGCGAGCACTCTCGCAAGCAGATTTCACGTAGAAGATAGCTCTGATAACGATCCTAGTGCGAGCACTCTCGCAAGCAGATTTCACGTAGAAGATAGCTCTGATAACGATCCTAGTGCGAGCACTCTCGCAAGCAGATTTCACGTAGAAGATAGCTCTGATAACGATCCTAGTGCGAGCACTCTCGCAAGCAGATTTCACGTAGAAGATAGCTCTGATAACGATCCTAGTGCGAGCACTCTCGCAAGCAGATTTCATGTAGAAGATAGCTCTGATAACGATCCTAGTGCGAGCACTCTCGCAAGCAGATTTCACGTAGAAGATAGCTCTGATAACGATCCTAGTGCGAGCACTCTCGCAAGCAGATTTCACGTAGAAGATAGCTCTGATAACGATCCTAGTGCGAGCACTCTCGCAAGCAGATTTCACGTAGAAGATAGCTCTGATAACGATCCTAGTGCGAGCACTCTCGCAAGCAGATTTCACGTAGAAGATAGCTCTGATAACGATCCTAGTGCGAGCACTCTCGCAAGCAGATTTCATGTAGAAGATAGCTCTGATAACGATCCTAGTGCGAGCACTCTCGCAAGCAGATTTCATGTAGAAGATAGCTCTGATAACGATCCTAGTGCGAGCACTCTCGCAAGCAGATTTCATGTAGAAGATAGCTCTGATAACGATCCTAGTGCGAGCACTCTCGCAAGCAGATTTCATGTAGAAGATAGCTCTGATAACGATCCTAGTGCGAGCACTCTCGCAAGCAGATTTCATGTAGAAGATAGCTCTGATAACGATCCTAGTGCGAGCACTCTCGCAAGCAGATTTCATGTAGAAGATAGCTCTGATAACGATCCTAGTGCGAGCACTCTCGCAAGCAGATTTCATGTAGAAGATAGCTCTGATAACGATCCTAGTGCGAGCACTCTCGCAAGCAGATTTCATGTAGAAGATAGCTCTGATAACGATCCTAGTGCGAGCACTCTCGCAAGCAGATTTCATGTAGAAGATAGCTCTGATAACGATCCTAGTGCGAGCACTCTCGCAAGCAGATTTCATGTAGAAGATAGCTCTGATAACGATCCTAGTGCGAGCACTCTCGCAAGCAGATTTCACGTAGAAGATAGCTCTGATAACGATCCTAGTGCGAGCACTCTCGCAAGCAGATTTCACGTAGAAGATAGCTCTGATAACGATCCTAGTGCGAGCACTCTCGCAAGCAGATTTCACGTAGAAGATAGCTCTGATAACGATCCTAGTGCGAGCACTCTCGCAAGCAGATTTCACGTAGAAGATAGCTCTGATAACGATCCTAGTGCGAGCACTCTCGCAAGCAGATTTCACGTAGAAGATAGCTCTGATAACGATCCTAGTGCGAGCACTCTCGCAAGCAGATTTCACGTAGAAGATAGCTCTGATAACGATCCTAGTGCGAGCACTCTCGCAAGCAGATTTCACGTAGAAGATAGCTCTGATAACGATCCTAGTGCGAGCACTCTCGCAAGCAGATTTCATGTAGAAGATAGCTCTGATAACGATCCTAGTGCGAGCACTCTCGCAAGCAGATTTCATGTAGAAGATAGCTCTGATAACGATCCTAGTGCGAGCACTCTCGCAAGCAGATTTCATGTAGAAGATAGCTCTGATAACGATCCTAGTGCGAGCACTCTCGCAAGCAGATTTCATGTAGAAGATAGCTCTGATAACGATCCTAGTGCGAGCACTCTCGCAAGCAGATTTCATGTAGAAGATAGCTCTGATAACGATCCTAGTGCGAGCACTCTCGCAAGCAGATTTCATGTAGAAGATAGCTCTGATAACGATCCTAGTGCGAGCACTCTCGCAAGCAGATTTCATGTAGAAGATAGCTCTGATAACGATCCTAGTGCGAGCACTCTCGCAAGCAGATTTCATGTAGAAGATAGCTCTGATAACGATCCTAGTGCGAGCACTCTCGCAAGCAGATTTCATGTAGAAGATAGCTCTGATAACGATCCTAGTGCGAGCACTCTCGCAAGCAGATTTCACGTAGAAGATAGCTCTGATAACGATCCTAGTGCGAGCACTCTCGCAAGCAGATTTCATGTAGAAGATAGCTCTGATAACGATCCTAGTGCGAGCACTCTCGCAAGCAGATTTCATGTAGAAGATAGCTCTGATAACGATCCTAGTGCGAGCACTCTCGCAAGCAGATTTCATGTAGAAGATAGCTCTGATAACGATCCTAGTGCGAGCACTCTCGCAAGCAGATTTCATGTAGAAGATAGCTCTGATAACGATCCTAGTGCGAGCACTCTCGCAAGCAGATTTCATGTAGAAGATAGCTCTGATAACGATCCTAGTGCGAGCACTCTCGCAAGCAGATTTCACGTAGAAGATAGCTCTGATAACGATCCTAGTGCGAGCACTCTCGCAAGCAGATTTCACGTAGAAGATAGCTCTGATAACGATCCTAGTGCGAGCACTCTCGCAAGCAGATTTCATGTAGAAGATAGCTCTGATAACGATCCTAGTGCGAGCACTCTCGCAAGCAGATTTCATGTAGAAGATAGCTCTGATAACGATCCTAGTGCGAGCACTCTCGCAAGCAGATTTCATGTAGAAGATAGCTCTGATAACGATCCTAGTGCGAGCACTCTCGCAAGCAGATTTCATGTAGAAGATAGCTCTGATAACGATCCTAGTGCGAGCACTCTCGCAAGCAGATTTCATGTAGAAGATAGCTCTGATAACGATCCTAGTGCGAGCACTCTCGCAAGCAGATTTCATGTAGAAGATAGCTCTGATAACGATCCTAGTGCGAGCACTCTCGCAAGCAGATTTCATGTAGAAGATAGCTCTGATAACGATCCTAGTGCGAGCACTCTCGCAAGCAGATTTCACGTAGAAGATAGCTCTGATAACGATCCTAGTGCGAGCACTCTCGCAAGCAGATTTCACGTAGAAGATAGCTCTGATAACGATCCTAGTGCGAGCACTCTCGCAAGCAGATTTCACGTAGAAGATAGCTCTGATAACGATCCTAGTGCGAGCACTCTCGCAAGCAGATTTCACGTAGAAGATAGCTCTGATAACGATCCTAGTGCGAGCACTCTCGCAAGCAGATTTCATGTAGAAGATAGCTCTGATAACGATCCTAGTGCGAGCACTCTCGCAAGCAGATTTCATGTAGAAGATAGCTCTGATAACGATCCTAGTGCGAGCACTCTCGCAAGCAGATTTCATGTAGAAGATAGCTCTGATAACGATCCTAGTGCGAGCACTCTCGCAAGCAGATTTCATGTAGAAGATAGCTCTGATAACGATCCTAGTGCGAGCACTCTCGCAAGCAGATTTCACGTAGAAGATAGCTCTGATAACGATCCTAGTGCGAGCACTCTCGCAAGCAGATTTCACGTAGAAGATAGCTCTGATAACGATCCTAGTGCGAGCACTCTCGCAAGCAGATTTCACGTAGAAGATAGCTCTGATAACGATCCTAGTGCGAGCACTCTCGCAAGCAGATTTCATGTAGAAGATAGCTCTGATAACGATCCTAGTGCGAGCACTCTCGCAAGCAGATTTCATGTAGAAGATAGCTCTGATAACGATCCTAGTGCGAGCACTCTCGCAAGCAGATTTCATGTAGAAGATAGCTCTGATAACGATCCTAGTGCGAGCACTCTCGCAAGCAGATTTCATGTAGAAGATAGCTCTGATAACGATCCTAGTGCGAGCACTCTCGCAAGCAGATTTCACGTAGAAGATAGCTCTGATAACGATCCTAGTGCGAGCACTCTCGCAAGCAGATTTCACGTAGAAGATAGCTCTGATAACGATCCTAGTGCGAGCACTCTCGCAAGCAGATTTCACGTAGAAGATAGCTCTGATAACGATCCTAGTGCGAGCACTCTCGCAAGCAGATTTCACGTAGAAGATAGCTCTGATAACGATCCTAGTGCGAGCACTCTCGCAAGCAGATTTCATGTAGAAGATAGCTCTGATAACGATCCTAGTGCGAGCACTCTCGCAAGCAGATTTCATGTAGAAGATAGCTCTGATAACGATCCTAGTGCGAGCACTCTCGCAAGCAGATTTCACGTAGAAGATAGCTCTGATAACGATCCTAGTGCGAGCACTCTCGCAAGCAGATTTCACGTAGAAGATAGCTCTGATAACGATCCTAGTGCGAGCACTCTCGCAAGCAGATTTCACGTAGAAGATAGCTCTGATAACGATCCTAGTGCGAGCACTCTCGCAAGCAGATTTCACGTAGAAGATAGCTCTGATAACGATCCTAGTGCGAGCACTCTCGCAAGCAGATTTCACGTAGAAGATAGCTCTGATAACGATCCTAGTGCGAGCACTCTCGCAAGCAGATTTCATGTAGAAGATAGCTCTGATAACGATCCTAGTGCGAGCACTCTCGCAAGCAGATTTCATGTAGAAGATAGCTCTGATAACGATCCTAGTGCGAGCACTCTCGCAAGCAGATTTCATGTAGAAGATAGCTCTGATAACGATCCTAGTGCGAGCACTCTCGCAAGCAGATTTCACGTAGAAGATAGCTCTGATAACGATCCTAGTGCGAGCACTCTCGCAAGCAGATTTCACGTAGAAGATAGCTCTGATAACGATCCTAGTGCGAGCACTCTCGCAAGCAGATTTCACGTAGAAGATAGCTCTGATAACGATCCTAGTGCGAGCACTCTCGCAAGCAGATTTCACGTAGAAGATAGCTCTGATAACGATCCTAGTGCGAGCACTCTCGCAAGCAGATTTCACGTAGAAGATAGCTCTGATAACGATCCTAGTGCGAGCACTCTCGCAAGCAGATTTCACGTAGAAGATAGCTCTGATAACGATCCTAGTGCGAGCACTCTCGCAAGCAGATTTCACGTAGAAGATAGCTCTGATAACGATCCTAGTGCGAGCACTCTCGCAAGCAGATTTCACGTAGAAGATAGCTCTGATAACGATCCTAGTGCGAGCACTCTCGCAAGCAGATTTCACGTAGAAGATAGCTCTGATAACGATCCTAGTGCGAGCACTCTCGCAAGCAGATTTCACGTAGAAGATAGCTCTGATAACGATCCTAGTGCGAGCACTCTCGCAAGCAGATTTCACGTAGAAGATAGCTCTGATAACGATCCTAGTGCGAGCACTCTCGCAAGCAGATTTCACGTAGAAGATAGCTCTGATAACGATCCTAGTGCGAGCACTCTCGCAAGCAGATTTCATGTAGAAGATAGCTCTGATAACGATCCTAGTGCGAGCACTCTCGCAAGCAGATTTCATGTAGAAGATAGCTCTGATAACGATCCTAGTGCGAGCACTCTCGCAAGCAGATTTCATGTAGAAGATAGCTCTGATAACGATCCTAGTGCGAGCACTCTCGCAAGCAGATTTCATGTAGAAGATAGCTCTGATAACGATCCTAGTGCGAGCACTCTCGCAAGCAGATTTCATGTAGAAGATAGCTCTGATAACGATCCTAGTGCGAGCACTCTCGCAAGCAGATTTCATGTAGAAGATAGCTCTGATAACGATCCTAGTGCGAGCACTCTCGCAAGCAGATTTCATGTAGAAGATAGCTCTGATAACGATCCTAGTGCGAGCACTCTCGCAAGCAGATTTCATGTAGAAGATAGCTCTGATAACGATCCTAGTGCGAGCACTCTCGCAAGCAGATTTCATGTAGAAGATAGCTCTGATAACGATCCTAGTGCGAGCACTCTCGCAAGCAGATTTCATGTAGAAGATAGCTCTGATAACGATCCTAGTGCGAGCACTCTCGCAAGCAGATTTCACGTAGAAGATAGCTCTGATAACGATCCTAGTGCGAGCACTCTCGCAAGCAGATTTCATGTAGAAGATAGCTCTGATAACGATCCTAGTGCGAGCACTCTCGCAAGCAGATTTCATGTAGAAGATAGCTCTGATAACGATCCTAGTGCGAGCACTCTCGCAAGCAGATTTCATGTAGAAGATAGCTCTGATAACGATCCTAGTGCGAGCACTCTCGCAAGCAGATTTCATGTAGAAGATAGCTCTGATAACGATCCTAGTGCGAGCACTCTCGCAAGCAGATTTCATGTAGAAGATAGCTCTGATAACGATCCTAGTGCGAGCACTCTCGCAAGCAGATTTCACGTAGAAGATAGCTCTGATAACGATCCTAGTGCGAGCACTCTCGCAAGCAGATTTCACGTAGAAGATAGCTCTGATAACGATCCTAGTGCGAGCACTCTCGCAAGCAGATTTCACGTAGAAGATAGCTCTGATAACGATCCTAGTGCGAGCACTCTCGCAAGCAGATTTCATGTAGAAGATAGCTCTGATAACGATCCTAGTGCGAGCACTCTCGCAAGCAGATTTCATGTAGAAGATAGCTCTGATAACGATCCTAGTGCGAGCACTCTCGCAAGCAGATTTCATGTAGAAGATAGCTCTGATAACGATCCTAGTGCGAGCACTCTCGCAAGCAGATTTCATGTAGAAGATAGCTCTGATAACGATCCTAGTGCGAGCACTCTCGCAAGCAGATTTCATGTAGAAGATAGCTCTGATAACGATCCTAGTGCGAGCACTCTCGCAAGCAGATTTCACGTAGAAGATAGCTCTGATAACGATCCTAGTGCGAGCACTCTCGCAAGCAGATTTCACGTAGAAGATAGCTCTGATAACGATCCTAGTGCGAGCACTCTCGCAAGCAGATTTCACGTAGAAGATAGCTCTGATAACGATCCTAGTGCGAGCACTCTCGCAAGCAGATTTCATGTAGAAGATAGCTCTGATAACGATCCTAGTGCGAGCACTCTCGCAAGCAGATTTCATGTAGAAGATAGCTCTGATAACGATCCTAGTGCGAGCACTCTCGCAAGCAGATTTCATGTAGAAGATAGCTCTGATAACGATCCTAGTGCGAGCACTCTCGCAAGCAGATTTCATGTAGAAGATAGCTCTGATAACGATCCTAGTGCGAGCACTCTCGCAAGCAGATTTCACGTAGAAGATAGCTCTGATAACGATCCTAGTGCGAGCACTCTCGCAAGCAGATTTCATGTAGAAGATAGCTCTGATAACGATCCTAGTGCGAGCACTCTCGCAAGCAGATTTCATGTAGAAGATAGCTCTGATAACGATCCTAGTGCGAGCACTCTCGCAAGCAGATTTCATGTAGAAGATAGCTCTGATAACGATCCTAGTGCGAGCACTCTCGCAAGCAGATTTCATGTAGAAGATAGCTCTGATAACGATCCTAGTGCGAGCACTCTCGCAAGCAGATTTCATGTAGAAGATAGCTCTGATAACGATCCTAGTGCGAGCACTCTCGCAAGCAGATTTCATGTAGAAGATAGCTCTGATAACGATCCTAGTGCGAGCACTCTCGCAAGCAGATTTCACGTAGAAGATAGCTCTGATAACGATCCTAGTGCGAGCACTCTCGCAAGCAGATTTCACGTAGAAGATAGCTCTGATAACGATCCTAGTGCGAGCACTCTCGCAAGCAGATTTCACGTAGAAGATAGCTCTGATAACGATCCTAGTGCGAGCACTCTCGCAAGCAGATTTCATGTAGAAGATAGCTCTGATAACGATCCTAGTGCGAGCACTCTCGCAAGCAGATTTCATGTAGAAGATAGCTCTGATAACGATCCTAGTGCGAGCACTCTCGCAAGCAGATTTCATGTAGAAGATAGCTCTGATAACGATCCTAGTGCGAGCACTCTCGCAAGCAGATTTCACGTAGAAGATAGCTCTGATAACGATCCTAGTGCGAGCACTCTCGCAAGCAGATTTCACGTAGAAGATAGCTCTGATAACGATCCTAGTGCGAGCACTCTCGCAAGCAGATTTCACGTAGAAGATAGCTCTGATAACGATCCTAGTGCGAGCACTCTCGCAAGCAGATTTCATGTAGAAGATAGCTCTGATAACGATCCTAGTGCGAGCACTCTCGCAAGCAGATTTCATGTAGAAGATAGCTCTGATAACGATCCTAGTGCGAGCACTCTCGCAAGCAGATTTCATGTAGAAGATAGCTCTGATAACGATCCTAGTGCGAGCACTCTCGCAAGCAGATTTCACGTAGAAGATAGCTCTGATAACGATCCTAGTGCGAGCACTCTCGCAAGCAGATTTCACGTAGAAGATAGCTCTGATAACGATCCTAGTGCGAGCACTCTCGCAAGCAGATTTCATGTAGAAGATAGCTCTGATAACGATCCTAGTGCGAGCACTCTCGCAAGCAGATTTCATGTAGAAGATAGCTCTGATAACGATCCTAGTGCGAGCACTCTCGCAAGCAGATTTCATGTAGAAGATAGCTCTGATAACGATCCTAGTGCGAGCACTCTCGCAAGCAGATTTCATGTAGAAGATAGCTCTGATAACGATCCTAGTGCGAGCACTCTCGCAAGCAGATTTCACGTAGAAGATAGCTCTGATAACGATCCTAGTGCGAGCACTCTCGCAAGCAGATTTCATGTAGAAGATAGCTCTGATAACGATCCTAGTGCGAGCACTCTCGCAAGCAGATTTCACGTAGAAGATAGCTCTGATAACGATCCTAGTGCGAGCACTCTCGCAAGCAGATTTCACGTAGAAGATAGCTCTGATAACGATCCTAGTGCGAGCAGTCTCGCAAGCAGATTTCACGTAGAAGATAGCTCTGATAACGATCCTAGTGCGAGCACTCTCGCAAGCAGATTTCATGTAGAAGATAGCTCTGATAACGATCCTAGTGCGAGCACTCTCGCAAGCAGATTTCATGTAGAAGATAGCTCTGATAACGATCCTAGTGCGAGCACTCTCGCAAGCAGATTTCATGTAGAAGATAGCTCTGATAACGATCCTAGTGCGAGCACTCTCGCAAGCAGATTTCACGTAGAAGATAGCTCTGATAACGATCCTAGTGCGAGCACTCTCGCAAGCAGATTTCACGTAGAAGATAGCTCTGATAACGATCCTAGTGCGAGCACTCTCGCAAGCAGATTTCACGTAGAAGATAGCTCTGATAACGATCCTAGTGCGAGCACTCTCGCAAGCAGATTTCACGTAGAAGATAGCTCTGATAACGATCCTAGTGCGAGCACTCTCGCAAGCAGATTTCATGTAGAAGATAGCTCTGATAACGATCCTAGTGCGAGCACTCTCGCAAGCAGATTTCATGTAGAAGATAGCTCTGATAACGATCCTAGTGCGAGCACTCTCGCAAGCAGATTTCATGTAGAAGATAGCTCTGATAACGATCCTAGTGCGAGCACTCTCGCAAGCAGATTTCACGTAGAAGATAGCTCTGATAACGATCCTAGTGCGAGCACTCTCGCAAGCAGATTTCAGGTAGAAGATAGCTCTGATAACGATCCTAGTGCGAGCACTCTCGCAAGCAGATTTCACGTAGAAGATAGCTCTGATAACGATCCTAGTGCGAGCACTCTCGCAAGCAGATTTCACGTAGAAGATAGCTCTGATAACGATCCTAGTGCGAGCACTCTCGCAAGCAGATTTCATGTAGAAGATAGCTCTGATAACGATCGTAGTGCGAGCACTCTCGCAAGCAGATTTCATGTAGAAGATAGCTCTGATAACGATCCTAGTGCGAGCACTCTCGCAAGCAGATTTCACGTAGAAGATAGCTCTGATAACGATCCTAGTGCGAGCACTCTCGCAAGCAGATTTCACGTAGAAGATAGCTCTGATAACGATCCTAGTGCGAGCACTCTCGCAAGCAGATTTCATGTAGAAGATAGCTCTGATAACGATCCTAGTGCGAGCACTCTCGCAAGCAGATTTCATGTAGAAGATAGCTCTGATAACGATCCTAGTGCGAGCACTCTCGCAAGCAGATTTCATGTAGAAGATAGCTCTGATAACGATCCTAGTGCGAGCACTCTCGCAAGCAGATTTCATGTAGAAGATAGCTCTGATAACGATCCTAGTGCGAGCACTCTCGCAAGCAGATTTCACGTAGAAGATAGCTCTGATAACGATCCTAGTGCGAGCACTCTCGCAAGCAGATTTCATGTAGAAGATAGCTCTGATAACGATCCTAGTGCGAGCACTCTCGCAAGCAGATTTCACGTAGAAGATAGCTCTGATAATGATCCTAGTGCGAGCACTCTCGCAAGCAGATTTCACGTAGAAGATAGCTCTGATAACGATCCTAGTGCGAGCACTCTCGCAAGCAGATTTCACGTAGAAGATAGCTCTGATAACGATCCTAGTGCGAGCACTCTCGCAAGCAGATTTCATGTAGAAGATAGCTCTGATAACGATCCTAGTGCGAGCACTCTCGCAAGCAGATTTCATGTAGAAGATAGCTCTGATAACGATCCTAGTGCGAGCACTCTCGCAAGCAGATTTCACGTAGAAGATAGCTCTGATAACGATCCTAGTGCGAGCACTCTCGCAAGCAGATTTCATGTAGAAGATAGCTCTGATAACGATCCTAGTGCGAGCACTCTCGCAAGCAGATTTCACGTAGAAGATAGCTCTGATAACGATCCTAGTGCGAGCACTCTCGCAAGCAGATTTCACGTAGAAGATAGCTCTGATAACGATCCTAGTGCGAGCCCTCTCGCAAGCAGATTTCATGTAGAAGATAGCTCTGATAACGATCCTAGTGCGAGCACTCTTGCAAGCAGATTTCATGTAGAAGATAGCTCTGATAACGATCCTAGTGCGAGCACTCTCGCAAGCAGATTTCATGTAGAAGATAGCTCTGATAACCATCCTAGTGCGAGCACTCTCGCAAGCAGATTTCATGTACAAGATAGCTCTGATAACGATCCTAGTGCGAGCACTCTTGTAAGCAGATTTCATGTAGAAGTTAGCTCTGATAACGATCCTAGTGCGAGCACTCTCGCAAGCAGATTTCATGTAGAAGATAGCTCTGATAACGATCCTAGTGCGAGCACTCTCGCAAGCAGATTTCACGTAGAAGATAGCTCTGATAACGATCCTAGTGCGAGCACTCTCGCAAGCAGATTTCATGTAGAAGATAGCTCTGATAACGATCCTAGTGCGAGCACTCTCGCAAGCAGATTTCATGTAGAAGATAGCTCTGATAACGATCCTAGTGCGAGCACTCTCGCAAGCAGATTTCATGTAGAAGATAGCTCTGATAACGATCCTAGTGCGAGCACTCTCGCAAGCAGATTTCATGTAGAAGATAGCTGTGATAACGATCCTAGTGCGAGCACTCTCGCAAGCAGATTTCATGTAGAAGAGTGTTGTGTATTCTTCATGGATGACTATGCTTGTGAGTTAGTGTGTTATGGATTATCTGTAGAGCTCTGAACAACCGACTATGCTTGTGAGTTAGTGTGTTATGGATTATCTGTAGAGCTCTGAACAACCGACTATGCTTGTGAGTTAGTGTGTTATGGATTATCTGTAGAGCTCTGAACAACCCACTATGCTTGTGAGTTAGTGTGTTATGGATTATCTGTAGAGCTCTGAACAACCGACTATGCTTATGAGTTAGTGTGTTATGGATTATCTGTAGAGCTCTGTACAACCGACTATGCTTGTGAGTTAGTGTGTTATGGATTATCTGTAGAGCTCTGAACAACCGACTATGCTTGTGAGTTAGTGTGTTATGGATTATCTGTAGAGCTCTGAACAACCGACTATGCTTGTGAGTTAGTGTGTTATGGATTATCTGTAGAGCTCTGAACAACCCACTATGCTTGTGAGTTAGTGTGTTATGGATTATCTGTAAAGCTCTGAACAACCGACTATGCTTGTGAGTTAGTGTGTTATGGATTATCTGTAGAGCTCTGAACAACCCACTATGCTTGTGAGTTAGTGTGTTATGGATTATCTGTAGAGCTCTGAACAACCCACTATGCTTGTGAGTTAGTGTGTTATGGATTATCTGTAGAGCTCTGAACAACCGACTATGCTTGTGAGTTAGTGTGTTATGGATTATCTGTAGAGCTCTGAACAACCGACTATGCTTGTGAGTTAGTGTGTTATGGATTATCTGTACAGCTCTGAACAACCGACTATGCTTGTGAGTTAGTGTGTTATGGATTATCTGTACAGCTCTGAACAACCGACTATGCTTGTGAGTTAGTGTGTTATGGATTATCTGTAGAGCTCTGAACAACCGACTATGCTTGTGAGTTAGTGTGTTATGGATTATCTGTAGAGCTCTGAACAACCGACTATGCTTGTGAGTTAGTGTGTTATGGATTATCTGTAGAGCTCTGAACAACCCACTATGCTTGTGAGTTAGTGTGTTATGGATTATCTGTAGAGCTCTGAACAACCCACTATGCTTGTGAGTTAGTGTGTTATGGATTATCTGTAGAGCTCTGAACAACCCACTATGCTTGTGAGTTAGTGTGTTATGGATTATCTGTAGAGCTCTGAACAACCGACTATGCTTGTGAGTTAGTGTGTTATGGATTATCTGTAGAGCTCTGAACAACCCACTATGCTTGTGAGTTAGTGTGTTATGGATTATCTGTAGAGCTCTGAACAACCGACTATGCTTGTGAGTTAGTGTGTTATGGATTATCTGTAGAGCTCTGAACAACCGACTATGCTTGTGTGTTAGTGTGTTATGGATTATCTGTAGAGCTCTGAACAACCCACTATGCTTGTGAGTTAGTGTGTTATGGATTATCTGTAGAGCTCTGAACAACCCACTATGCTTGTGAGTTAGTGTGTTATGGATTATCTGTAGAGCTCTGAACAACCGACTATGCTTGTGAGTTAGTGTGTTATGGATTATCTGTAGAGCTCTGAACAACCGACTATGCTTGTGAGTTAGTGTGTTATGGATTATCTGTAGAGCTCTGAACAACCGACTATGCTTGTGAGTTAGTGTGTTATGTATTATCTGTAGAGCTCTGAACAACCGACTATGCTTGTGAGTTAGTGTGTTATGGATTATCTTTAGAGCTCTGAACAACCCACTATGCTTGTGAGTTAGTGTGTTATGGATTATCTGTAGAGCTCTGAACAACCCACTATGCTTGTGAGTTAGTGTGTTATGGATTATCTGTAGAGCTCTGAACAACCGACTATGCTTGTGAGTTAGTGTGTTATGGATTATCTGTAGAGCTCTGAACAACCGACTATGCTTGTGAGTTAGTGTGTTATGGATTATCTGTAGAGCTCTGAACAACCGACTATGCTTGTGAGTTAGTGTGTTATGGATTATCTGTAGAGCTCTGAACAACCGACTATGCTTGTGAGTTAGTGTGTTATGGATTATCTGTAGAGCTCTGAACAACCGACTATGCTTGTGAGTTAGTGTGTTATGGATTATCTGTAGAGCTCTGAACAACCGACTATGCTTGTGAGTTAGTGTGTTATGGATTATCTGTAGAGCTCTGAACAACCGACTATGCTTGTGAGTTAGTGTGTTATGGATTATCTGTAGAGCTCTGAACAACCGACTATGCTTGTGAGTTAGTGTGTTATGGATTATCTGTAGAGCTCTGAACAACCGACTATGCTTGTGAGTTAGTGTGTTATGGATTATCTGTAGAGCTCTGAACAACCGACTATGCTTGTGAGTTAGTGTGTTATGGATTATCTGTAGAGCTCTGAACAACCGACTATGCTTGTGAGTTAGTGTGTTATGGATTATCTGTAGAGCTCTGAACAACCGACTATGCTTGTGAGTTATTGTGTTATGGATTATCTGTAGAGCTCTGAACAACCGACTATGCTTGTGAGTTAGTGTGTTATGGATTATCTGTAGAGCTCTGAACAACCGACTATGCTTGTGAGTTAGTGTGTTATGGATTATCTGTAGAGCTCTGAACAACCGACTATGCTTGTGAGTTAATGTGTTATGGATTATCTGTAGAGCTCTGAACAACCGACTATGCTTGTGAGTTAGTGTGTTTTGGATTATCTGTAGAGCTCTGAACAACCGACTATGCTTGTGAGTTAGTGTGTTATGGATTATCTGTAGAGCTCTGAACAACCGACTATGCTTGTGACTTAGTGTGTTATGGATTATCTGTAGAGCTCTGAACAACCGACTATGCTTGTGAGTTAGTGTGTTATGGATTATCTGTAGAGCTCTGAACAACCGACTATGCTTGTGAGTTAGTGTGTTATGGATTACCTGTAGAGCTCTGAACAACCGACTATGCTTGTGAGTTAGTGTGTTATGGATTATCTGTAGAGCTCTGAACAACCGACTATGCTTGTGAGTTAGTGTGTTATGGATTATCTGTAGAGCTCTGAACAACCGACTATGCTTGTGAGTTAGTGTGTTATGGATTATCTGTAGAGCTCTGAACAACCGACTATGCTTGTGAGTTAGTGTGTTATGGATTATCTGTAGAGCTCTGAACAACCGACTATGCTTGTGAGTTAATGTGTTATGGATTATCTGTAGAGCTCTGAACAACCGACTATGCTTGTGAGTTAGTGTGTTATGGATTATATGTAGAGCTCTGAACAACCGACTATGCTTGTGAGTTAGTGTGTTATGGATTATCTGTAGAGCTCTGAACAACCGACTATGCTTGTGAGTTAGTGTGTTATGGATTATCTGTAGAGCTCTGAACAACCGACTATGCTTGTGAGTTAGTGTGTTATGGATTATCTGTAGAGCTCTGAACAACCCACTATGCTTGTGAGTTAGTGTGTTATGGATTATCTGTAGAGCTCTGAACAACCCACTATGCTTGTGAGTTAGTGTGTTATGGATTATCTGTAGAGCTCTGAACAACCCACTATGCTTGTGAGTTAGTGTGTTATGGATTATCTGTAGAGCTCTGAACAACCGACTATGCTTGTGAGTTAGTGTGTTATGGATTATCTGTAGAGCTCTGAACAACCGACTATGCTTGTGAGTTAGTGTGTTATGGATTATCTGTAGAGCTCTGAACAACCGACTATGCTTGTGAGTTAGTGTGTTATGGATTATCTGTAGAGCTCTGAACAACCGACTATGCTTGTGAGTTAGTGTGTTATGGATTATCTGTAGAGCTCTGAACAACCCACTATGCTTGTGAGTTAGTGTGTTATGGATTATCTGTAGAGCTCTGAACAACCGACTATGCTTGTGAGTTAGTGTGTTATGGATTATCTGTAGAGCTCTGAACAACCGACTATGCTTGTGAGTTAGTGTGTTATGGATTATCTGTAGAGCTCTGAACAACCGACTATGCTTCAGTTGTGAGTTGAACATTTTCTTAATATTTCTTGACATGTTATCATGTGTTTGTTACTGTGTTGGTGACTGCCTTGTGTGTAAACTGTCTGTTGTGTGTGTTGAGAACACAGATTTTGTCTATTCTTCTTGCATCAGGCCAGATATAAAACTTTGATTGAGTGAGTCATATGAAGAAAAAAAGGTGTCAGTGTACAAATTTTGTTTTCTCATCTCCATGTTGTTGTTTTTTAATTTTAAATGAAGTAATTCGGTTCAGTGGTTCAAGAGTTATAGCCTTTTAAAGATAAGAGGTGTTGCGCCACAGCAGTCTGGCCAAACAGCTGCGGAACTGGGAAATGCAACATTTTAACACCTGTGGCGGCGAAAGGGTTAAATTTCAGTCTTATGTGCGTTTGGATTATAATATCTGCAAAGGAATACAACTCCGCCATAGCCAGTCCCAAGCCTGGTTGGGAAAGGAGGTTTTTTTTTTCTCAAATACTGCTCACAAAGTCTTCAAAGCCAAACTTGCTACAGTACAGAGATACCTGATGGTCAGATCTATCTACAGTACAGAGATAGCTGATGGTCAGATCTATCTACAGTACAGAGATACCTGATGGTAAAATCTATCTCTGCATACTGATTTGGATAACCCTTGGGATAGGGTCACAGGCTGCAAATGTGTGTAAAATGCCGATTTTTGATAACATTGTAGCTATCAACATTTTCACAAAAATGTTCAATTAAATTTGGCACAAATTAATCAAATTTGGCACAAAGGTTGCTGATGATAAGAGTAAGACCATCATGTGCATACTAATTTACTTAACTCATGTTGCAAATGTCAAGGGTGGGGGAGGGGGTGGGGGTGTACCTATGTGTGAAAAAAACTTACATTTTGAGAAAACATAGACTTTGCTGGTGCGAAAGCCAGTCCTTTACTTATGGTCACAAAGGTCACACAAAAGTATATATATCGGTTGTCCACGTGAGCCATAATGGCTTGGCCTTTCTTGTGGAAAGAATTGTAGTTGCATGTATCATCAACAGTTTTGCAAAATTTTCAATCAAATTTGGCACAAAGGTAGCTGATGATAAGACCTTCCTAAGTAATAATGTATATTATACTAGTTCAGTCAACTCTATGATATCATAAAGGTCAAGGGTCACGGGTGTTTGACAGCTGTGTCAAAGCATGTGACTGTGTGTGTGTGTGTATGTGTGTGTGTGCGTGTCTGTGTGTGTGTGGACGAAAGAGCTAAAACGGGTGACTGTCTTTACCATCCTTATGGAAACTGGGTATGTGTATAATTCTGGGTTTCCAAGTCAGACACCCATTTTTTTCTGAGGGTTGTTTCTGCATTGTCTTGCGGTAAAGATTCATAAAAAGTAAAAAATCCGTTTTTCTCATTTTGGCGTTAACACATGCACTTTTGTGTTTAACAGACACGCCGGTAGTGTGTTTAAAAACTTGTCCCTCCCAGCAATGTGTGTTGTGCACACAGAACCCTGAAAATGAGCGTGTATCATGTATTACATCACCCTTCTCAGCTATAAATAACTTCATAGCTGATATGGGTCAGGGGGGATATTTTGTTGTTTCAGGGTGTAAATTGTTGATGTTTCTACAAAATTAGGTTTGTTATTTGAGGGTGTGGTTGTTTTGTTAAAAAAAGTGTTGAGTTGTAATGTACTTCCGGGGTGATGTGGAGAAAGGTCATGTCTAGTGATAACTTTGAGATTCATGTATACGTTCACCAGGGACTTAGCCTATTCGTTTTCTACGTTTGTTTCCATGTCAGATGAAGAATATTTGATCTGAAACGTCGTTGTTTGTTTCTATTTTAAAGGGTTTTCTGCCACTATCTTCTGTTTTAGTTTGACTTAGCCTATAATTATATTCATGCGCCGGTTGCTAAGAAGTGAAGTGATTGTATGAGTGCGCATTGTAAGAGAGGACGTTTAGACTTTGGGTGAGGCTGCTGTTGTCTTTTGTCCTGCCCGACCTTTTGGTTGAACCTGTTGCTTTATTTTGTAGGTTTGTCGATGTTATCAATGCCGCATCTCCTTTTGGATTGTATGCACAAATTGATTGAATGGAAATGACGTCACAGAGTCAGCGTCGTTTCATGCGTCGTCTGCACCAGTCAGTCGTTTAGTGCAGTTAAAAGAGTGCAGGCTTGGATGGGCCATTTTCTGATGTAATAGTAAAGTATTATTTGTGTGAATGCTGTCCGTTTGAAGGAAGGTTGATGATTGTACATTGCTTAACGTCCCGACAGCAACAAGACTTTCTCAGGACGTGCCTGCACTGCTAGTGACAAAAACTCAACAGAATATTGAATGTATGTCGCCAGCCGGTCCAATACGTTAAATAAAACCTACAACATGGGGCCTAAATAAAGCTAAGACCATTTAGCAACACACATCGAATATCAAGAGCCACAGGCAGCGCAGACAGTAGGGAGAATTTAAAAAAGGAAAATGCAGGTGAATGGACCAAGGGTAGACAGAAACACATGCCCCCGGAATATAGAGAAAAACCCACCCTGTGGGGCTGACCAGGGTGCCCCTGGGAACTAAAAAGTCCCCCAGGGCAGACCCGGTTGGGGGTGTTTGAAGAAAAGACTGGAAAGTCGAGTGTTGAGGGCAGACCGTTTGGGGGTGTTTCAGGGAAGGACTGGAAAGTCGAGTGTTGAGCAAAGAGAGAAGGCGAGGATGGGAAAAATATCCAGCACTATACGTTGGTTGGAATAGATGCATATCAGTTACGACACGCTTGTAAATTAAAACACTTTTAACCCCACCCGGGTCTGCCCTGGGGGACTTGGGTGGGGTTAACTACTTTTTATTTCCCAGGGGCACCCTGGTCAGCCCCACAGGGTGGGTTTTTCTCTCTATTCTGGGGCATGTGTCTCTGTCGGCCCTTTGTCCATTCAGCTGTATTTGCCTTTTTTAAAACTCTCCCTACTGTCTGCACTGCCTGTAGCTCTTGATATTGGATGTGTGTTGCTAAATGGTCTTAGCTTTATGTAGGCCCCATGTGTTAGGTTTATTTAATGTATTTGACCGGCTGGCAACATACATTCAATGTTCTGTTTAGTATGTTGTTGTTTTTCCACAAGCAGTGCAGGCACGTCCTGGGAAAGCCTTGTTGCTGTCGGGACGTTAAGTAATGTACAATAAAACACTTTTAACATTAAGAAAAGTTGAGTTAAAAGAGGTTTTAAAACAGTTTTCATAAAAACTTTTGCCCGACACGCTTCTAAAAACAACATTTTCTTAGTTTTAAACCTTGTACCGCGCCATAAACGCCGCGATTGCTTTTCAGTCTTAGCTGTCCTATAGTGTGGAATGTGGGACTTTGCCAACTGGATCCATCTGGTGCACTCCAAATGAGTATTTGTGAGTGGTTCGACGTGCAACTCAGTGTGCGCCTCTGAAATGACCTACTGATTCCACTGATAATGAAAATCTTTCATTCATAAGAGCGCATTGAGCAGCTCTATAAACCAAAAATGATGACCCCCTCTCCCCCCCCCCACAACCCCCCCCCCCACCCCCCCCCCCACCCCCCACCCCACACACACTTCTCCCCCCCCCTTCCCCCAACCCCCTTACAACCCCACTCAAACAATCATAATAGTAAAATCAACCAAAGGTATCTTTAGTGAGGTATTTTCACTGTAATCCCAGTTTTGTGTAAGAGGCACCCACTTTTTGGGGTAAAAACCCATTTTTTTTCCATCCAGTGGCTCTGTTTCTAGAAAATGTCTATTTTATTTTAAGTTGTAGAGCTTAGTTATAAGGTGAGTTCTAAACATTCGCATCAACTCCAGAGCCCTAGAATAAATAGAAATATGGGAACCCATTTTTACATAAAATGGTAGGTAACCCAGACTGAGGGTTTTGTGTTCATGTGTGTGTGTGTGTGTGTGTGTGTGTGTGTGTGTGTGTGTGTGTGTGTGTGTGTGTGTGTGTGTGATTTTTTAATATGGAATTAACTCTCCAGAAGCACCATATCTAAAGGTTAATTTAATGCCCTTACGTTTCTTCAGTCTGCACGCATGAGAGGCAGAAAAATAGACCCATCAATCCCACAGTAACACATTTCATCAGATGTGTTTATGATGAGTATATGTTCATGCATCGTGTTTCTTCTTCTCAACATTTGTGGGATGTTGGACCCTGTGAGTTGCGCCCAGTTCCAGCAGTCGAGTCACCTGTCTACAAATCCACACTGCTCACAAAAGGGGGCCGGGAAATTGAAGACCCACGGGACTAAAGTGTTCTCTGCTCTTTCCTTAAGTTAATCAGGATTTGGACGCGAACTGGTCAAGCGAAGACAATCCAGTTCTTAGGGAGATCATTTGGGGACCTCCTTGTGGCATTGTGACACACGTCAGCGACCCTGTTAATTCCATGGCACTGGCTCTCTTTTCAGTCTCCTCTGTGAACAAATATTGAGTGCAGTTTTAAAATAATTATGTTTGAAGTTTTAAGTTCATCATATACATATACTATTTATAATGTTTGTAATTTGTCATTTCGGGATTTCACCATTAGACTACCTGACTATGGCTTAAGAGGTGCAAAGTCTGAGTAGAGGTCGAGGCCCTTGAACAGGCAGAAACTGTGAGCATTGAGGGTTTGCTGCTGCGGACACAGCTTCGCTGGGCGGGGCACGTCTCCAGGTTCGAGGGTCATCGCCTACCCAAGATCACCCTGTTCGGCGAGCTCGCCACTGGACACAGAGACAGAGGGGCACCAAAGAAGAAATACAAAGACTGTCTCAAGAAGTCACTTAGTGCCTGCCAAATCGACCACCGCCAGTGGTCTTCACTTGCTGCGGACCGCGACGCCTGGCGCTCCACCATTTACAAGGCAGCTGCCTCCTTTGAGGACTCTCGCAGAGCTAGCCTTAAGGACAAGCGGCTCAGGAGAAAAAACAGAGATGCCGCAACTCAGAACCTTGGCCAGACCTCCCTCTGCAGCCACTGCGGTCAAACCTGCCTGTCCCTGATTGGCCTCCGCAGTCACGAGCATGCCTGCAGACGTCGTGGGCAACCCCTATAGAATCTTCGTTCGCGAAGCCAAGAATTTTTCATTTGCGGATTTCAGCATTAGACTACCTGGCCATGGCTGCAGAGTGCAAAGTCTGAGTAGCAAGCTAAAAGATAAAGATAGACCTGCTGGAAGCGGAGATCGAGAATTGTACAATTCGGATTGACCCCATCTCAAAGGACTATGGTTGGTTGGTTGTACGTTGCTTAACGTCCCGACAGCAACAAGACTTACTCAGGACGTGCCTGCACTGCTTGTGAAAAAAAAAAAAAAAAATAAACAGAAAATTGAATGTATGTCGCCAGCCGGTCTAACACACTAAATAAAGCTAAGACCATTTAGCAACACACATCCAATATCAAGAGATACAGGCAGCGCAGACAGTAGGGAGAGTTTTTTTTTTTAAAAAAAAGGAAAATACAGGTGAATGTACCAAGGGTAGACAGAAACACATGCCCCAAAATAGAAGGGAAAACCCACCCTGTTGGGCTGACCAGGGTGACCCTGGGAACTAATACGTAGTTAACCCCACCCAAGTCCCCCAGGGCAGACCCGGGTGGGGGGCAAAGAACTAAGGGTGTGCAGACGCAACCTGCAGGTGAAGTATTTGGAGTGGAGTTTGTGAGACAAGTAAATAAATTCTCACAAACCAGATAGGTGAGGCTAGCGCTGGCAGAATTGTATACAAACCAAGGGGAATCACAGCGCTGGACAGACAAACAGTTAGATCCCCTGCCCCGCCTATCAGGCACCCAATCGCCAGCCCACAGAGAAATACGCAGGTATAGAACAAGACGATCATTTCCATCCTCAAAAAGAATGGATCAGGTCTCTTATATAACCCATGTCTTTCTCCGGAACTTAGGAAGTAGGCAGGAGAAAAATACATACACAAACATGAAGGTGCGCTACTATATGTGGTCGGGTAAATACCCTGATTTCCCACAGTAATTTATTTAATTTATTTACTTGTATACAAACCAAGGGGAATCACAGCGCTAGACAGACAAACAGTTAGATCCCCTGCCCCCGCCTATCAGGCACCCAATCGCCAGCCCACAGAGAAATACGCAGGTATAGAACAAGACGATCATTTCCATCCTCAAAAAGAATGGATCAGGTCTCTTATATAACCCATGTCTTTCTCCGGAACTTAGGAAGTAGGCAGGAGAAACATACATACACAAACATGAAGGTGCGCTACTATATGTGGTCGGGTAAAAACCCTGATTTCCCACAGTAGATGCACAGAACATTACACAACAATGTAACGATACAAATTTGCCTCGAGTTATAGATACTCACAAACCAGATAGGTGAGGCTAGCGCTGGCAGAATTGTATACAAACCAAGGGGAATCACAGCGCTGGACAGACAAACAGTTAGATCCCCTGCCCCCGCCTATCAGGCACCCAATCGCCAGCCCACAGAGAAATACGCAGGAATAGAACAAGACGATCATTTCCATCCTCAAAAAGAATGGATCACGTCTCTTATATAACCCATGTCTTTCTCCGGAACTTAGGAAGTAGGCAGGAGAAACATATATATTGTTTTATACCTGCGTATTTCTCTGTAGGCTGGCGATTGGGTGCCTGATAGGCGGGGCAGGGGATCTAACTGTTTGTCTGTCCAGCGCTGTGATTCCCCTTGGTTTGTATACAAGTAAATAAATTAAATAAATTAGCGCATTAAATAGGCGCTTTATCCCAATTGAAAAGCGCCACCGCGAATGAACCCAACAAGCTCGCTCACGTAAATCACACGCATTCACTCACACACTGTACATAAACACAGAACATGCACGTCTTAAAGCTGAGAAACAGTAAAAAAAAACTCCGCCCCGCACGTGTTTTAAAAAAACTTTGCAGGACCCAGCGAGGGCCCTGTCTTCGTGAACGTTCGGCTAACTTCGGCAAACCGGTTTGCAACTCAGTTGACTGAGTTTTCAACTGCGTTTGTCGTGCTGGCAAAACTCCCGTGAAAAAGACAGGCCACTTCCTGTATGCAGCGAGTGGGCACCGCAATCACTGATGTAAATCAGCGATATTTCTACTGATATCAACAGTAGCAGACGACTCGACCACCCGACGGACAGAGCAGGCCATTTGTGTCTTGCCTGGACGCAAACTGGATATGGACCAGGCCGAGCTATCCGTACATTACACAGTAGAGCCCTAAGCTTTATTTGATGTCAGAAGGGTGAGGAAGAAGGGATTATTTGTCGTTTTGTGTTTGTTATTATATTTTTTCATCGGAGTGGCCTACAGCAAATATTTTTTCCATACGAAAGGCAGCTACTAAAGAAATCAGCTTGACCCATGGCGACCTAAAATTGATCTCCCTTGTATCTTTTGGCAACTATGTAAACAGTCGATTCTCTCTCTCTCTCTCTCTCTCTCTCTCTCTCTCTCTCTCTCTCTCTCTCTCTCTCTCTCTCTCTCTCTCTCTCTCTCTCTCTCTCTCTCTCTCTCTCTCTCTCTCTCTCTCTCTCTCTCTCTCTCTCTCTCTCATCCAATTTACTGTGTTGGCTGTACATAACAATGCTTCTTTATTTATTTATATTAGCCTATATTGGACTGGATGTACGTGTTGAAAAAATTCGTTCACAACTACAAAGTGTCATGAGTCATACTTACAGCTTGTACAGCCGTACATTCTGCCATCATCCCCAGCGCGTAAAAATCCGTGGCTGCCGGTCAGTTTCAAAGTGTCACAGAATCGTCTGCTGTTGTCCGATCTGCTAATCGCGATGATTTCCGTGCAACAGGAAGTGGCCTGTCGTTGCCCGAGAGTTTTGCAAGCTCGGGATACGCAGTTGCCAACTCCGTCAACTGACGGTTACGAACCGATTTGACCCACTTAGGGGCAGGGCCCAAGCTGGGTCCTGTCGAGTCTTTTTAAAACACGCGCTGGGCGGGTTTTTCTCATTGCACCTCAGCTTTAAGGGCAAACTCAAGTGAGCTACTGAAGTTTTGGAAATTCAGGAGAGACAACTAAACAACCGTTCCAGTTGTACACTGAGTTAATATGTGTTTGATTTTTGGCTTTGTTGACCTTTATGTTGCCAAACTCTTTGCGGTCAATCTTTTAAGCCAAAGCATAATGAACAAGGAAAGACTTTCAGCACCTACAGCCATACGATAGACTGTTTCTCGCTCTTTGCTTATTGAGAAATGTCAAAGACATCATAATACAGCAAAGAGTTTTGAATCTAGTATTCCTGTGCTATCAAATTGTACGTGTCACTCTTAATCAGCCATTATGAACTGAACCATTATTTCTCCTTGTGCTGTGTTTTGGCATGTAAGCCACTCATATTCCAGAATAAAATATAATTACCAGTTAATAACACTTTTGATTTTATTTAAGGTGATGCTTACCTCATGCTTGTGTTGATGTGGCATGGTATGGTCCTTTTCATCCTCTGCTCCGATGGCCTGCCTAGCACAACATGGTTTCTTCTTCTTCTTGTCGTTTGCAGTGGGCTGTACAGTCAGTCAAGCACCGGCGATGAACGACGTCGTTTTCTCCAGGACTTCTCGACTGCCGTAGAGTTTGGTCAGCAGTGGAGTTGGCGACGGCCACACTTCTTTTCTTTCATCGTCCTATCATCTATCTATCTATCTATCTATCTATCTATCTAATCTATCTAATCTATCTTAATCTATCTTAATCTATCTAAATCTATCTAAATCTATCTTAATCTATCTTATCTAATCTATCTAATCTATCTATCTAATCTATCTATCTAATCTATCTAATCTAATCTATCTATCTAATCTGTCTATCTAATCTATCTATCTAATCTATCTATCTAATCTATCTATCTAATCTATATCCCGTAGTCTTGCCGACCGTTGGGGCACCACTGATGACTTGGCAACCAGCTCCCTCCAATCCTCTCTGTTCTCTGCCATTCTCAGCGTATCGCCACTGTCCACTCTGAGATATTGTCCTCCCATCTTTTCCTCTGTCTTCCTCTCCTTCGTCCTCCTTGCACAGTGCCTTGCAGGATTGTTTTGGCAAGCCCTGCTGAACGCGTGACATGCCCATACCATTTCAGTTTGCGTTTTCTCACAATGGCTAATAAGTCTTCATAGGGCCCGATGGCTTGCCTGATTCTGCTTCCCACTTCCTCGTTTGTGATGTGATCTCTGTATGAGATGCCAAGCAGCCTTCGAAAACATCTCATTTCAGTGGCTTGTATCCTCCTTTCAAGGTCTGCTGTGAGGGTCCATGACTCGCAGGCATACAAGAACACTGAGATGACTAAGGAGCGCATCAGTCTGATCTTGGAGTAGAGTGTGATGTTTCTGTCCTTCCATATGGTCTTCAATCTTGTCAGTGCTGTTGTTGTCTGCGCAATCCTGGACAGTATTTCTGGTTTTGATCCCTCATCTGTCACAATGGCTCCTAAATATTTGAATTTCTTAACTGTTTCCAGTTTTTGGCCTCCATCCATGATTTCAGTGCCAATGCCACTGGCGTTATTGGTCATCAGTTTGGTCTTCTCTGCACTGATTTCCATCCCATATGCAATGGCTGTACTATCCAGCTTTTCCACCAGCTGAGCTAGCTCCTTCTCTGTTCCTGCAAGGCCATCAATGTCGTCCGCAAAGCGCAAGTTCGTGATAGTTCTGCCTCCAATACTGACAATTCCTTCATGATCTTTCAGTGCGTCCGTCATGATTCTTTCCAGGAAGATGTTGAAAAGAGTAGGTGAGAGCAAGCAGCCTTCTTTCATCGTCCAGTAGGGGGCATCTCTGGAGAATATGTTCCGCTGTTTGGTCTTCCTCACCCCAGGCGCAGGTTGGTGATGGCGCCAGCTTGAGCTTTCTGTTCATGTGAGCGTTCAGTCTGTTGTGGCCGGTACGCAGTCTGATCAGGACGACTTGCTGCTCTCTGGTCATTGTGTGGTAGTCGTCTATGTTTGACCTCGGCCTCATCAATGCCTTGATTTAATTTTTGGGCTGATGCGATCTTGGTGCCTCTTGATATTGCTGCTCCCCAGGCTTGTGGCATGCCGCTGCAGCTCAGTCTGTTAGGCCCATGGGTCAAACAGTTCAGCTGCCTTGAAATACTAAAGATTTTTTCTAAACCTCAATGACATGAGAACAGTGACCATTCCATCTGAAATACGAAACATACATGCATGGTTATTTATTATCTCTCTCTCTCTCTCTCTCTCTCTCTCTCTCTCTCTCTCTCTCTCTCTCTCTCTCTCTCTCTCTCTCTCTCTCTCTCTCTCTCTCTCTCTCTCTCTCTCTCTCTCTCTCTCTCTCTCTCTCTCTCTCTCTCTGTCTTGTACCTGGCGCCAGGCAGCCTACGGCCCCCGCCACCTGCCGCCACCTCTGACGGCCAATTGCCTAATCCCTTGTGCTCTCACACCCACCAGCTGTGAATGGGGTCGGGAGCTCAGCTCCCCCCTCACGCCTGAGTGCATCTGCAGGGGCCTGCGGGCATGTTTCAACAGCTGGCATGGCGACTTGGGGACAGTGACAATAGCACAGGCAAAATCTCTCTCACCACCTGGTCCTCATCTGCCACGGCAACAGTGAAGTGTCAAGGCCAGGTGTGTGCTAATCTGTGTTTTGTTTGTGAGAGGCTCACACTGCTTGTGATGTTAGCCAGATGGCAAGATGGGCCCAACCACACGGTCTAAACTAACATTTACGCAGGCAAGTGTGGAAGAGATTAGACGGACTCTGGACCCTATTCAGATCACGTATAACACTGAACATGGCAAACTACCAGTGTGGCGAAAGGTGTTACATCTTCGCTACATTGGCGAGTTCAAGCCCCAAGGTGTCACAACAACGTGGGAAGACTACGGGGAAAACCATACCGCCTTTGAACAACAAATTGATCTTGATGCAACCAGTCTGCCGAAAGACCTAGTGCACTCAACCATACGGATAAAGGACGGCAAGCGGCAACTACTTGTGATACATGCGTACTACACCACAGCCAGTTTTCTGGTTCAGGGTAGGTCCTGCCGCCAGTGGGTAGACAGGGAGTTTGCTGCGCTGAGAGAAATCGTCAACACCTTGACCGCTCAGTCTGGTCACAGTCAGCTGGCGCTACCGTCACCGCCCTCTTCAGTTGACACCAGCCTGTCAGTAACCGATACCCAGACCATCACCGTCATGGACGACACCGAGGGTGCTACCTATAGCGACAGAACCTCTATCACCAATATCGGCGGTACTGGCATCACCAGCGACAGCGACAACAATGCTAGTGCTGCCACTACCTCCGACGTCGGCGGCACTGGCACCATCACCGACAGCGACAACAGAGCTAGTGCTGCCCCTACGTCAGACATCGGCGGCACTGGCACCACCAACACAACCGACAACAAAGCTAGTGCTGTCCCTACGTCAAACGTCGGCGGCACTGGCACCATCCACACCAGCGACAGCGACAACAGAGCTAGTGCTGTCCCTACGTCAGACGTCGGCGGCACTGGCACCACCAACACCAGCGACAGCGACAACAGAGCTAGTGCTGCCCCTACGTCAGACGTCGGCGGCACTGGCACCATCAACGCCAGCGACAGCGACAACAGAGCTAGTGCTGCCCCTACGTCAGACGTCGGCGGCACTGGCACCATCAACGACAGCGACAACAGAGCTTGTGCTGCCCCTATCTCAGTCGTCGGCGGCACTGGCACTGGCACCACCAACGACAGCGACAACAGAGCTAGTGCTGCCCATACGTCTTGACGTCGGCGGCACTGGCACCATCACCGACAGCGACAACAGAGCTAGTGCTGCCCCTACGTCAGACATCGGCGGCACTGGCACCACCAACACCAGCGACAACAGAGCTAGTGCTGCCCCTACGTCTGACGTCGGCGGCACTGGCACTACCATCACAACCACCTACAACAACTGCAACAACAGTGCCTTCACCTCCGACAACGGCGGCACTGGAGCTACCACTATCTCCCCCATCGACCTCAAAGCTCGTGCTGCCCCTACCTCCGACGTCGGCGGCGCTGGCACCATAACCAACGACAGCATCGACAGCGATTGTGCTGCCATCACATCTGACGTCGGCGGCATTGGCACTCAGCCTCCTGCCCCTGCTGATGTCATGGTTATCGAGTCTGCGTGCCAGACGGTCTGCCCTGTTGTTCTCAACCCAGACCCCCTGGCCATGGAGCGCGTAATGGCAGAGATAGCTGCTCTCCGGTCATCAGTTGGAGAGATCCGCCACGCCTACAATATTGAGGTGGATGCGCTGAAACTGAAATTAGACACCTCCGACAACGAATCACCCAGCTGGAGGGGGAGAAGGAGGGATCGAGGACCGGCAAGAAAGGCAGCAAGAAAGGCATTTCTCCTCCCGCCAACACCGAGGCAAAGCAAGCGCCGGAAAAATCGCCTGCCACCTCCAAATCCCCTGCCACCACGACCACACCTGAACCCCCGCGTCCAGCTCACGACAACACTGCTATCCGGCAAACGCCCGAGCACAAGGAGCCGGTACCAACACCCCGACCCTCTCCAGGCTCTGACAAACCCACCGACCGTACTGGGATTCCAGAGCTAAAGCCTGTCACCCAGACGCTGCTTTTAGGTGACTCTGTCCTACGCGGTCTGCACGGAAAGCTGATGTCCGTCACTGGCACTGACAAGGCACAGGTCGTGTCAGTGTCGGGCCTCGACAGAGCCGGCATTCTACAGCGCCTTCATGATGCCGAACCCACGAATACAGTCAGCACAATCGTCATACACGTTGGCATCAACGACTGTAAGCGTGGGTTCGTCATCGGCAAGAAGGGCTGGAAGGATGTGATTTCTGCTGCCAGACGAGTCTTCCCCAAGGCAGAAATCTCCATGTCTTCCATCCTGCCCACGAACAACCAGCGTCAGCAGCCAGACCCATGTATCACTGACACCAACCTCTGCCTGAGGGAAATGTGCGCATCCCTCAAGGTCAAGTTTGTTGACAATGACTACGCCTTCTCTACAAGAACCGGCGAGGTAAAGAGCGGCTGGTTCAGAGACGCCATCCATCCCAACAAGCGGGGTTCTGGCCGCACCTCCAACAACGCAGCCCGGCCAGAACCAAATCACCCAAAGTCTCTCCACCATGAACAGCTACCTGGGCACGGTGACACACACGGCAAGTCTGGTGCCAAAGACAAAGAGCCTCAAAGAGACCGACGCTCTCAGCGCCCAGTCAGTTCCAGCCTTGCACCCCGATTCCGACAGGAGCATACTGTGGAAAAAGACTGCAGTCAAGCCGACTGCACGCCGCTAGTCACCCAACATAGCGGTGGATCAAAGGCCGGAACTGCTCCGGAACAGAAGTCACAGCGGCCACCCTACGGTTACTCCACACCAACCATGCCCCCCCCCCCCCCCCCCATCTTCGTAGCAGACGGCCGACCGGTGTACCCGTACTCAAATCCCTCCGGATTTCCATATCCCCCACTACCCCCGCCCCCAGGAGTGCCCCAGCTTAGTGAAAGTGACTGCGCAGCCTTGTTTTCTCTGCTGCAGAAATTTAGACCACGCGCCGGACATTAGGACACGAGTCTCTAGATTGACAGCTTGTGTTAGACAGTCATAGGACACACCCTTCTTATTTGACAGCGTGTATTTCAGACAGTTTTTGTTGTTTTTTAGTAGTTTTCTCGCAGCCTTGCCAAAGTTCTATTGTGCGTGTTTCGTGGATCTCTTTGTGACATTAATCCTCGAGTCGAGTTGAATTGATTTTTTTTTTTTTTAATCTAGAATTACATTTTCGACTTTAATGACTGCGGTTTTGTTCTGTCCGTAGTTAGCTGTGCTTGATTTTAAAGTCGCAGTGACTTTTTTGTTGTTGTTGTTGTTTTGCTTTAAATTATAGAAGTCCATTTTATTTTGATGTGCGATTATTACTATAATAGTAGTTAGGAGCTGCAGCATCGGGCGAGCATGCCTAGGTGCGCTTGGAAGTGTTTTTTAAATTTTATTTTCTGATTCTTTCTACATAGCTGTCGAGCCTTTTATTTTGTATCTGACATTACCAAGCAATTCGAACTCGCAGCGGACTCTGACCACGAGAGTCAAAAACATTTTAATTTTGCTTTATTGTTGTTGCTGTTGTTTTTTCTACGTTTTCTTGTCGCTTTCTTATTCATTATACATTGATATTATTTTTATTATTTTTGGGGGAATATTATTGCTACGTTTGTTCTGTTACCAACATGCCAAAATATAATGTAAAAACTGCCCCACAGCGACCTGATGAGTTGAGAATTGGTCACCTCAACATTTACCATTTAGTTAATAAGGTGCCAGATTTGTCTGTGTTCTTAAACACGCCAACACATTTTCATGTTTTTGGTGTATCCGAGTCGAGGCTCAAAAGCACTGTCAGGGATAACTCTATCTCAGTTCCAAACTTCTCAGTACTCCGCAGAGATGCCTCAAGTCCCCAGCACACTGGACTAGCAGTATATATACATTATTCGATAATTAGTAACGTTAAACGACGACAGGACTTAGAGTCAGCCGAAGTTGAAAGTTTATGGGTCGAGGTGAAAACATCTAAATCCCCCACAGTCCTGGTTGGCTTTATCTATAGAAATCCAGCAGCCAACTGGGACTGGTATGATGACTTCGTAGAAATGATGGATAAAGTTAATCAAAGTAAAGATAACATTGTTCTTCTGGGCGACTTTAACATTGACCTACTTAAGCCCAAAGGGCACCATGCTGCATGGGCATCAACAACAGCCTTATTCGGTTTAAAACAATTAGTTAAAAAAACACCACTAGAACCACATCTACATCCTCAACCTTAATTGATCACATTTACGTGACAAATGACGATACAATATCAAATGTGCAGGTTCCCTCCTTAGCTGTTAGCGATCATAACCCAGTATGTTGTAACGTCTCAATGAAACTAGACAAGCAAAAAACTAAAAGACATAAAACTATAAAATATCGCTCCTTTAAACACTTTAATAAAGACGAATTTCTGTGGGACCTGCACAATGCTTCGTTTACTGAGGTTTATGATCACCAATCTCCTGACAGTGCCTTGTCGTGCTGGATGGATCTGTTTCTCAGTGTACTCAATAAACATGCGCCAATACGTGAAAAACGAGTTAAACATTCCACCATACCACCGTGGTTAACAGCGGATATCAAGCAGGCCATGTCATTTAGAGACAAACTGAAAAAAGAGCAGAAGTACGAAGAATACAAAAAACAACGCAATCGTGTCAAATATTTAGTTAGAGCGTCTAAGAAGTCTTTTTTCCAACAAATGATTCGAGACAAAAAGGACACGGCATCTGTTTGGAAAGCTCTGAACGTCATAACAAAGGGTAAATCAGCACCCGAAATCCCATCTCATATGTCAGCTGATATATTAAATAACCATTTCTTAACGACAGCCGAAATATTGGCATTGTCAGCTGCAAATAACAGTAAACCGTATGAAGTGCCGAGTTCTCTCAGAGAACACTTTAAAAAAAACAACTATATCAAATACTTTCACCATCCCTGATATTACAGTTGTGGAAGTCGGCAGATATATTTCTAGCATGCCCAACAAAAAGTCTGCTGGCATTGATGGTATTGATAATGAAACCCTCAAAATCTCATTACCGTATACAGTAGAATCACTAACATATATTTTCAACCTCTGCATAAAGCAAAGTACATTTCCAACCATTCTTAAAGAAGCAAAGGTAATCCCAATCCCTAAATCAAAAGATCTTGAAGATATTAATAACTATCGTCCAATCTCCCTTCTGTCAGCTTTGTCAAAACCCCTTGAAAAGCACATTCAAAAACATCTCCTTGATTTTCTGGAAAAAAGGTAAATTACTTAATATTCACCAGTCTGGTTTTAGACCGAAACATTCTTGTCAGTCAGCACTGACACATATTGTAGACAGCTGGCTGGAATCAATCAATAAAAGCCTGATGTCAGGAGCAGTTTTCTTAGACCTTAAAAAGGCGTTTGACCTTGTGGACCATGACATTCTCCTAAATAAGCTAACAGTTTATCACTTAGATGCAACCGCTATAGCATTCTTCCGATCATATCTCGAAGACAGAAAACAAATGGTGTACGCCCATGGAAGATACTCTAAGCAAGGAAATGTAAAATACGGCGTCCCCCAGGGATCTATTTTGGGCCCTCTTCTATTCATACTATTTATTAATGATCTACCGTTGCATATCACTAATTCTGACGTTAATTGTAATCTATTTGCTGACGATACGAGTCTTCATGTTTCTGGCAAAAAAACGACGGACATTAGCCATAGTTTACAATGCAGTCTCAATGAGGTATCTGACTGGTGTAGACAGAACCATATGGTTCTTCACCCAGCAAAAACAAAGAGTATCTTAATCGCCACGCGGCAAAAACATCAACGCCTACTACAGCCATTACAATTACAATTAAACGCTGAACCTGTTGAACAAGTCACTGAGCGTAAATTCTTAGGAATACATGTTGATGATCAACTGTGCTGGGAGACCCATATAAATGCTGTTTGTAAGACCATTGCTAAAAACACTTTCTTATTGTCCCAGCTTAGACATGTAACGGATACAAATACCCGTAAATTGTTTTTTCATGCTCATATAAAGTCCCATGTTGATTATGTCTCCACAGTGTGGGACGGCTGCAGTGATGTCCACATGAAGAGATTAAACTCCATATACAAAAGAGCTGTAAAAATGATAGATAGACGCCCCATTCCTACCACAGACAAATTTAGATATTTAAACATTCTCGGTCTGCGTCAGCAACTTACATTAAACAAATGCGTCTATATGCATAAGATACTGAATAATATGACACCCCAGTATCTAACCACTAAATTTATATCTCACCAAGAACGTGAACGGACCTCAAGAAACAATACCTTACCCCTACCACTTCCAAGAATTGACCTTTTTAAAACTAGTATGTCATTCTCTGGTCCGTTTGCTTGGAATTCCATCCCTGCACATTTGAAAACTATTACCTCACTAGGAAGTTTTAAAACAAAACTTTTTGATTACCTGATGAGTCAGACTTAGTACGTTTCTCAGGTACTGTAATATTTCCTGTACCTCACGTATTTCATACAGATGGTTTTTATATGTGTGTGTGTGTGCTCGTGTTTGTTTGTGCGTGTGGGTGTATGTGTGAGCGGCGCGCGTGCGTGCGTGTGTGCATGTGTGTGTGATGAGTATTATTATTTTTCTGTATATAATGATGCTATTGGGTTTTGTATGTACATATATATTTTATAGTTTCCCTTCTTTTTTATCCTGTAGATGTTAGCAACGGCAAGTTTGTAAAATGACGATTTGTTTTCTGTCAAAACTTCTTACCGTTGAAAAATAAAGTTTCATCATCATCATCATCATCATCTCTCTCTCTCTCTCTCTCTCTCTCTCTCTCTCTCTCTCTCTCTCTCTCTCTCTCTCTCTCTCTCTCTCTCTCTCTCTCTCTCTCTAATAATAATAAAATAATAATTACGATATTTATAATGCGCTTATCTTATACTAATCATAACTCTAAGCGCGCGCTCACAACTCGCGCACGCATGCGCACGCTTTAGACAACGACTCACGTACCACAAATAGTGAAATACATTACGACAGTCAGCTTGAGGTGGGGAGTGTGGTGATATAGTGCTAGAACTGTTGAAAGAGGTGAGTTTTTAGGACGGACTGAAAGGAGGTGACAGAGAGTGTTTCTGACGGAGAGAGAGTGGGAGAGTGTTCCAAGTGGATGGACCGTATACCGAGAAGGAGCGGGGGCCGAAAGTGCTGAGTTTGGTGCGGGAGGTGTGGAGGCGGAGAGGGTCGGAGGCGGCGAAACGGAGGGAGCCGGGAGGAGTGTATGCGTGAAGTAAGTTTGAGAGATATGCAGGAGCGCAGTTGTTCAGGGAATTTGTAGCAGAGAGACAGAATCTTGTATTGGATGCGTTGGGGGATGGGGAGCCAGTGAAGGAGTTTGAGCAGGAGAGTGATGTGGTCAGATTCTTTCTTTCTTTCTTACTTTCTCTCTCTCAATCTCTCTCTCTCTCTCTCTCTCTCTCTCTCTCTCTCTCTCTCTCTCTCTCTCTCTCTCTCTCTCTCTCTCTCTCTCTCTCTCTCTTTCTCTCTCTCTTTCTCTCTCTCTCTCTCTCTAGTCTCTCTCTCTCTCACCCCAACCGGGTCTGCCCTGGGGGACTTGGGTAGGGTTAACTACTTTTTAGTTTCCAGGGTCACCCTGGTCAGCCCCACGGTGGGTTTTCCCCTCTATTCTGGGGCATGTCTTTCTATCTGCCCTTGATCCATTTGCTGTTTGCCTTTTAAAAACTCTCCCTACTGTCTGCACTGCCTGTAGCTTTTGATATTGGATGTGTGTTGCTAAATGGTCTTAGATTTATTTAGGCCCCATGTCGTAGGTTTATTTAACTTACTGGACCGGCTGACGACATACATTCAATAATATTTTTAGTTTTGTTTAACAATCAGTGCAGGCACGTCCTGAGAAAGTCTTGTTGTTGTCGGGACGTTAAGCAATGTACAGTCAATCAATCAATCTCTCTCTCTCTCTCTCTCTCTCTCTCTCTCTCTCTCTCTCTCTCTCTCTCTCTCTCTCTCTCTCTCTCTCTCTCTCTCTCTCTCTCTCTCTCTCTCTCATTCTCTCTAGGTAATATTAGGCAACTTTTCTTAGTCCCCAAAACATGAATTGATATATACAAATCTAGTTTGTCATTCTCGGGAACGCAGACTTGGAACACGCTTCCTGATTATGTGAAATCCGCTTCCTCTCTAGCCCGTTTCAAAATTAGTCTCTTCAAGTACTTTTCGAAGCAGTCGTAATCATTACGTTGTGAAATATATACTGCCCTGTAACCCTGATTATGTATGCTCCCAATTACAAACTCTGTATGTGCGTGTGTGATGGTGTGTGTGTGTGTCCGTTTAGGTGTGTGAGATCGTCATGAGACTTTCTTTCCCTAAACCAGCAATGTTTTTGTTTCATTTACATGTAACTATGTACTTTTTTTTTGTATTTTGTCTCGTAGTTTTGTAGCAACGGCAGGTTTGAAAAATGGCTATGTCTATGACGATGTCAATGCCTCAATGCCTTGATAAATAAAGCTTTATTGAATTATTGAATCATTGAATCTCTATCTCTCTCTCTCTCTCTCTCTCTCTCTCTCTCTCTCTCTCTCTCTCTCTCTCTCTCTCTCTCTCTCTCTCTCTCTCTCTCTCTCTCTCTCTCTCTCTCTCTCTCTCTCTCTCTTTCCCATCTAGCCTCCAAATTGTTTGTTCTGTTTTCCAACTTGTTTTTGATAGTACACAACATATCATACCAACTTATATGTTAGATAATTATGTGCGCACGTACGTGTGTATGTGTATGTACAAAAGTGCGCATGTGCGTGTGTGTATGCGTGTGTGTGACGTTTATTATTATTTAGTTTTCGTTTTTTGATTGGTGTTCCTTTTTTTTTTTTTTAAGTAGCTTAGCAAGGACAGATTGTAAGAAAGGCCTGCGCGCCTAATATCTCAATCCTTGGAAAATAAAGTTTCGTTCGTTCGTTCGTTCGATCGTACTTTCTCTCTCTCTCTCTCTCTCTCTCTCTCTCTCTCTCTCTCTCTCTCTCTCTCTCTCTCTCTCTCTCTCTCTCTCTCTCTCTCTCTCTCTCTATCTCTCTCTTTCTCTCTCATTCTCTCTCTCTCTCTCTCTCTCTCTCTCTCTCTCTCTCTCTGCGCCACCGAGGATACACTGTGCAGTCTACTTTTTCACACCTCTACTGGGAATGTGTATTTGTTATATTCATCTGGAACTAAATTCTTGAAGTGCACTATGTGCGTGTGTGCAATAGACATGGATTTCTATTTTTGTGTTACATAATACTGAACGATCGTTGTGAGCACTTGAAAAGCTATTTTTGTTCCACGACGATCGTTGACCTAACCTAACCTTGAGTGCATCACTGCACCAAGTGTTTCCGGATTCCTGGAATACTACTTGTGCGTGTTTTTATTAGTGCTTGCTTGCTTGGAAAAACTCACGTTCCTTCAGGAACAGTACTTTCGAGTTGGTCGGTGATCCTCACGATACCGTTTTTTCCACGGCATTCGTCTCTGTCCATCATCGGAGTACTGAAACGGGTCTGTTGGGTTTCCTGACTTGACTTTTTGTGAGTTCAGTGATTCTTCTGACTTGGCTCTGCTATTTCCAGGTGAGCGTGTAATCTTTGTCTGGGGACGGGTTTGTCCACGAACTGAAAGTTACTTTTGGCATTGGGAACGTTGAGGGCCAGAAAAGCCTGGCGCCCATCGGCAAGCTGTTCTGGCACCACCCTTGAACTATCATGATATATCTGTCTCCTGACTTGTAAAACAGTCTTTAGAGGACAACTGCAAACTTTGGGGATTTCGACCTTGGGACACAATGAGTTAAATTATTCCGTTTTTTTTTTCTTCTTCTTCTTTTTTTTCAAAAAGTACATGCAGACAAAAACTTGCACTTCGTACGTTTTGTCGCCTTTATACGAGAAGCGTAACCCTTAAGTGGGGTTCACATGGCCGATTTCTCAACGATTTTTGTCTGGCGATTATTGGCCAACACGACGTTGCCCATGTGAACGCTCACCAATTTTGCGACGACTTTCCAGCGACACGCCACCAACTTTCGCTACTTCGTGCTGTTCCGTCGACACTCGGCACACCTCGGTCAAAGGGGCATCACCCCATGAACTCGACAACAGGTTGACTGAATATTGAAAACAAAATCATATTTGATTGGCTAGTTCTAACCAATCGTCGATCAGGAAACAACCCGCTTGCTTGGAGTTGGTGGGAAATCGGTGGAAAGTCGAGCATTGCTCTACTCGCTGCCAACTCCCCACCGACATCGGGCAATTGTGGCCAACTCCAAAACGACAAAGGACGCCCATGTGAACAGGTGGAAACTTTTGTCGGCCAATTATTGCCAGACAAAAATCGGTGAGAAATCGGCCATGTGAACACCACTTTACAGTAAAATATATCTCACTTAACTCTTTAACTCCCAGAATTAAATGACTTCCATTCTTTAGAATGAAAGTCATTTCAGTTTGGCACTACCCTTGAACTAAAGCCATTGGTCTATATCCTTATTTGTAAGTACTATAATGTAGCTTGCGTATGACAGGGTACAAATTAACTTGAAGCTTTTAGCCTCAGTGTGATATAGGTTAAATCAGAGATGTGTAGGGACATCCTCTCCCCTACATATCTCTGGTTAAATGAACTGGTCAATGCATTTTTAATTAACCAGTTGCACGGTTGATCAGACAGTCACTCCCCCCCCCCACCCCACTCCTTCCTTCCGTGTGTCTTTACTTACTTATTTACTTACTTATTTACTTACTAGACCATTCCTAGAGTGACATCTAAATTAGTATGCATAGAAATATCTTACCATCTGGTATTTCTGTACCAAATTTGGGTTTGCAGTTCGGTTGTGAATAGTAGAATATAATTTTTTTTGGTCAGAATATGACTATTTTTATCCTATTCCCTGGTCTCTTGTGATGCTTGACCTTCCCAATTGGTCATCCAAATTAGTATGCACAGAAAGGTCTAACCATCAGGTATCTTTGTACCAATCTAGGGTTTGACGTTGTGAATAGTATTTGAGGAAAACCAACTTTTGTCACAATATGGCTATTTTTAACGCATTTGCCAATTCTCAGTGACCTTGAACTTTGAGAGTGGTCACTGAAATACTGGAATGTTTAGAAAGGACTAGTCACACAGTATCCTTGGGCCAAGTTTGAAGACTGTGGCTTGAATAGTCTTCGAGCGACAGACGGACAATCACTGGTCCATGACATAGACTCACTTTTGCTATCGCACACGTGTGAACCAATGAACACAAAATTGCTGACAATTCGTCATTTGATTAATGTATTAATAGCAGTAAAGTAGTACATAATGTAGGAATAAGAAAGTGAATACTGACCTTCACAGACGAAACTGCCCAATGAAATCGAGAGCAAGACAATATAACGCAGCATATTCACACGCGAGTTCGTCCGGCGAAAGCTCGGGCAGGACAATACTGTAGAACACCGCTACATATTCACACGCGACATCATTTATTGCCGGCTGTTACTAATGATATGTCATCTGCACCTCAGTGCTGGTGACACCTTGCTTGGCTAATTGAGCCATGTCACACACAAACGGATACTGATAGACCGTGCTAATTCAAGTGGGGTGCGACCATGACACTTCAAGGGTAGTGCCAGGATAGCATGGCGCCTCGAGGCGCCATGCTATCCTGGCACCACCCTTGAACTGTCATAAGTTGTCAATTAGACAGGTGGTCGCTCTTTTACACAGATAATGCATCCTTGGCAAATTCGTACAAATGAAATGACCTAGGCTGGTATCCCAAAAGCTGAAAAGGCAGACCGGTGTTGTGTGTGTGGACTTGTTAAGCCTACATCTAATAGTCGATGTGTACAGCACACTCTCAGTTTCACTGTTTGACACGCCATGACGTCGCGTTACGCTTGCTTGAGTCTACAGTTTAAGTGTTCACCGAACCCCCTCTATCTGCAAATGGCGTAGATACTCACGGGCTTCTGCAGGCGGCAGAAGCTCATGGGGACATACGCCTTTTAACCCCTCGACTACTGAGATGGACCTGCTCCATGTTAACCCCTAATAGCTAACTCTTACCCCGGCCTTGACTGCTGCTGTCGATACCGCCAGGCGGGAAAGACGAGTTGTCGTATCGTTGGCAGCTGTCACTGAAGGGGTTATTAAGAAACAGCCGTAGCTATAATAGCTGTCGATCCATCTCTCACAACTGCCACAGGGACAAAAAGCGATCAGTCTAATCAACAGTCTCCAATGTCATCACATAAGTAATGCGAATCTTCACGCGGCTGTTGCGGGGGCTACACGTCGGCTATCCTAGTAAGCAAAAGACCCTAGGGCCGACATCGGCCGCAGTGGGTCCACGCAGAGTCGTGGGCGGGCCCGCTGCGGCCGATATCGGCCAGATGACCGTTACTTACTGGGTGTATAACCAACTGGCCCAAGCGCTCACGGTAAAGGACAGTTTTCACCACGTAGAAGGCGATCAGACATTCATTTTCAGATAGCCCAGTGAGCAAAGGTCCTCTGGCTCGCACGGCTGTGAACGGGGCGACTGCGGCTGACTTGGGCCAGAGAGACTTTCAACTTACTGTATCATGAAAATGTCAGCAGGTGTGAAACATCGACATCTGCAACACGGAACATAACCCTGTCGCTTCAGTTGTATTCTACATTACATAGATGGCTGGATGAATAGCTGGATGGATGGATGGATGACCGGCCGGCCGGCTGGACGCCGGACGGACGGATGGATGGATGGACGGATGGATGGATGGACGGATGGGTGAATGCGTGTATCGGTGGGTGGGTGGGTGGGTGGACGGATGGATAGAAGGATAGTTCAGTCGACCAACTTGTCTAATATACGGATTGGCTGATAAATCAAAGAATTGATTAAGTGGTTGATCTCTGCTTTCAGCTTTAATCAGCATCCATCTGCTTTGCAATCATTCACAGTAGCCGGGTTTAGTGCCATTTAAATAAAACGGGTTATCAGTGCTATTGTCCATCTCCTTTGCACACCGATCCGGCCAGTAGTTGGTCGCGTCCAAATTGACCATTACCCACGCTAGATCCTTGTGTGTATGCCAATATCCATCCAGATCAGAATCAAAGAAATTGTTTGCTTCACGTCGGTCTAAGAAGACTTTCTCGGTGTCGTTTTTAGTGCAACTGTCAAGACAGTTTTCAGTGCAGCTGTTAGCACAGTTTTCAGTGCAGTTTTTGAAGACTTCCTCGTTGGTGTCGTTTTTAGTGCAACTGTCAGCACAGTTTTCAGTGCAGTTGTCAGCGCAGTTTTCCTTGCAGTTTTCAGGATCCTCTGATAGAAATGGAAGGAGCAATCAAATGAATGCACGAAGAAACATAGAGGCGAAATACCGAACGAAACACCCCTACCACCACCACCCACTGACCCCTATCTAACCCCATTCCTCAAAAGACCAACAACAAACCAAGAACAACAACAACAACAACAAACACAAAAAACAACAACATAAAACGGAGGAAACGGATGGTCCGACTGGACCAACAGGTCCAGAGGACCTCTGCGTTTTATCCTGTTTGGTTTGTTAGTTTGCACCTAGCCTCTCCTCCTTCCGCGTGTTTCCGTATCCTCTGCGGCAATGTCTTGAGGCTGCACATTTTTAAAGTACGTTCCAACGAAGAAAGAAACGCCGCATTAAAAAAAAAAAGAATATTACAGCACCATTTCTTAATATTTCGGGTTTTAATTAAATATTATCTCATTGGAGACTTGCCGCATCCGGATACGCGGCTTAAGCCGCGTATCCGGATGCGGCAAGTCTCCAATGAGTTAGTATAATTATTCAGTACCAGCTGACACATACTGAGTTTTTGCAATCTTCGTTGATCCAAGACCCCCCTCAAAAATGCTCTAGATGGTCCACGGAACAGGGATTCAAAGTGGTGTCAGCAAGAGGCATATAGATCTAGACCTCTAGCTGTTGGGTTTTCTCTCGATACTGAAGGAGTTCATCGGCAATTGTAATTGTGCTGTAGTTGCCTTTTTTTCTTCAAAATAGACGTGCGTACACAAAAAGTACACAATTCGCAACTTATCTATTGACGAATACACACGACAAGAGCTATCACTTTGCTTTATCAAAAGATAAGTGGCATACAGTGTACCAGTTTGAATATCTATTATGGATAAAAAGTTTTATTCCATTTTAACCCACGGGTGCATTTTGCAAGTGTTACTTAAAGACTGTGTACCAGTTGCCGGACAAGGTGGATTGATCGTGATAACTCAAGGGTAGTGCCAGATTAGCTTGGCGCCTAATGGCGCCAAGCTAATCTGGCACTACCCTTGAATTATCATGGTCAATCAATCTTCTGCTGTAGGGACTCGGGGCTAAATGGGTTAACCGGAAGTACTACAGAATACATTGTGTTGTATACGTCTTTTGACATCGGAGCGCACAACGTTTTTTCGCAAACATGTTTTGCAAATGGCCGCTTTTCTGTACCAATCTTAGAACAAATGTCATTCAGGGGCATATGACGTAATATGATTTACTTTGACAAATGTCATTCAGGGGCATATGACGTAATATGATTTACTTTGAAAATGTCATGCAGGGGCATATGACGTAATATGATTTACTTTGACAAATGTCATTCAGGGGCATATGACGTAATATGATTTACTTTGACAAATGTCATTCAGGGGCATATGACGTAATATGATTTACTTTGACAAATGTCATTCAGGGGCATATGACGTAATATGATCTACTTTGACAAATGTCATTCAGGGGCATATGACGTAATATGATTTACTTTGACAAATGTCATTCAGGGGCATATGACGTAATATGATTTACTTTGACAAATGTCATTCAGGGGCATATGACGTAATATGATTTACTTTGACAATGTCATTCAGGGGCATATGACGTAATATGATTTACTTTGACAAATGTCATTCAGGGGCATATGACGTAATATGATTTACTTTGACAAATGTCATTCAGGGGCATATGACGTAATATGATCTACTTTGACAAATGTCATTCAGGGGCATATGACGTAATATGATTTACTTTGACAAATGTCATTCAGGGGCATATGACGTAATATGATTTACTTTGACAAATGTCATTCAGGGTCATATGACGTAATATGATTTACTTTGACAATGTCATTCAGGGGCATATGACGTAATATGATTTACTTTGACAAATGTCATTCAGGGGCATATGACGTAATATGATTTACTTTGACAAATGTCATTCAGGGGCATATGACGTAATATGATTTACTTTGACAAATGTCATTCAGGGGTATAGGACGTAATATGATTTACTTTGACAAATGTCATTCAGGGGCATATGACGTAATATGATTTACTTTGACAAATGTCATTCAGGGGCATGTGACCTAATATGATTTACTTTGAAAAAACTCGAACAATGTATACAGTCGTAAAAATAAGTCTTTTTTTTTCTTTTTTTTTTTTCACGAAATGATTGATTTTACATCCCTAAATATGCCTATGTTTCTACCTTCGTTAGGGGTGTTTTCTGCATTTTAGGTCACATTACATAGTCAAATTTGGCCAGTTCAGGCAGTGCAAGGACCGTGTTTTTTAAAAATAATTTTTGCCTTGTTTGAAAATTTTTAGTAGGGCTGAATGTTAGAATTTGCTGGAAATTTCTGGTTAGATGAGAGGAGACATGTTTGGTGCTTTGATTCATACCATCCTGAGCTTATCCAGTGGACAATTGTGGGCCTATGTTGAGTTGCCGTTGACGTAGTGATTTGAGGGGCAAGTTGATTTCAGCTGTGCTTGGGTGTGGGGTTGGTAGGGAATCGGGTTCATAGCCAAGAAATGAGACTGTCAATGTGCTGTTTTTCTTGTTATTTTGTGCATGGCAAATGTGCAGCTGGTGGGCAGTAGTGTTTTTTAGGGGATTGAAATATTAGGGGATGCCTGGGACTGACTATGGTTAAGAGACTGTACAGTACGGAAACGCCACTGTGTTCCGTGGCCTTTACACGCTTTTCAGTGACAAACGAAAAACCAAACGAAGGGACAAACGCACGAAAGAGCGTAAGAGCGAACGCATCCGGCCAGTCAAGAGACCATCCACAGAAAAGTAAAAAACGACAAAAGACTGACGGATTACTAGTACTACCCCAGTAGACAAAAGACTGACGGATTACTAGTACTACCCCAGTAGGCAAAAGACTGACGGATTACTAGTACTACCCCAGTAGGCAAAGGTCTTTGGGCCCACTACGGCCGTCGTGGGTCCGAAGACATTTTGATTTTGCTACTGGAGACAAACAGTATGAGGCTTTTGTCTGAAGTGGGTTCCGTCTGTGTGTGCGAGTGCCTATACGTATATGTGTGGTTTAAAAATGCATGTGTGTGTGTGTGTGCGTGCGTGCGTGTTTGAGTGTGTGCGTGTGTGTGTGTGTGTGTGTGTGTGTGTGTCTCCGCTTGCGTGTGTGTGTGTGTGTGTGTGTGTGCGCGCGCGGGAGGGGCGGGTGTGCGTGCCTGCGTGCGTGAGAGTGCGTGCGTGCGTTCCAGCGTGTGTGCTTGCGTGCTTTTTCGTGCGTCGTTAACCTGCGTGCGTGCTTGCGTTTGCGTGCGTGCGTGCGTTTGCGTGCGTGCTTGCGTCTGTCCGTCTGTTACCTTGGCACACGATGCAGTGAAACACACATCCAAGTAAGACCACCCATAACGCAACGTTTCCGTAACACAACATAATCTTGCCCATCCTCATCGACATCAGGTTGGCCAATATTCCACGGCTTCTCATAGTCATAGTCAGCATTGTACGGCTTCCGATTCTGAATCTCGTAAACCCAAATTAGAAAGAGAGCTATGCAAGGAAGACGCGAGGTTTAAATAGATTGCAAGCAGTTGCAATCAGGGAAAGCGAACATGATCCAGCTGCAAGAGGCATAGATCCTCATGAGCCCCCGCAGTTGCGGGGGCTCATGAGGATCTATGCCTCTTGCTGACTCCGCTTTGAGTCCACGCTCGTTGGACTTGTGGGACTCTTTGGGGTCGAAGTGACGATTTCAGAAGCACGTTCTGCGTTCAGTGGCAGTGCAAGGGTCAAATTAACCCCTCTGCGTATGCATCTGCTGGTACTGTGAACAGTATCGGCGGCTGAATGCACGTGGGTTAACCCATTTAACCCCACGACAGCATTTCCCCTATTTATTAAATTTTGGAGATGTCGCCAAAACGACAAAATACTAGTTTGCGGGAGATGGATCGACCATGATAATTCAAGGGTTAGTGCCAAATTGCGGCTAGGCGCCTGATGATTGGCTTATCGGGGCTAAATGGGTTAATAAAGAGAGTTGTTGAATATTCTACTCGATGACTCTCAAAAGACTGTGGGTCCTGTTAACCGTAACACAATGAAATCTCGTTTTTCACACACACACACACACACACACACACACACACACACACACACACACACACACACACACACACACACACACACAGAGAGAGAGAGAGAGAGAGACACACACACACACACACACACACACACACACACGCACACACACACATACAGACACACATACACTCACACACACACACAGACACACACACGCACACACACACACACACACACACACACACACACACACACACAAGGACTTAACTCATTCGCGGCCAGCCGCATCCGGATGCAGCTGGTCGCGAGTGAGTTAATCACTTGTGAAGGCAAAAGACGATAAGGTCATTTTGTGTAAAAAGCCAGATTTTCATTGTATTACGATGAGCATCTCGCGTTTCACAAATTGAACTTACTGTCTTTTGCTTCCACAAGGCATTATCAATATTATACAACCCTACGTTCACTTACCATTTACCATCAAATGTTGACACCCTTCTCTCAGCACTCCATGTCATCGTCGAAAGAGATGAATATAGCTCAAGGGTACTGCCTGATTAGCTTGGCGTCTTTCAGGCGCCAAGCTAATGAGGCACTACCCTTGAGCTTTCACGGTCGCGACTGACCCACCGAACGCAGGTTTCGCTAGGGGTGAAAGAGAGAGTGTCTACCATGTACTTCAACAGTGTGTGCAATTTACTTTATGTGCGAACTTGCTTGGCGTGTGGTGAGATAATATTTATAGGTTCGTAAGATGTTTTGTGCAGTGTCCCAATTCAATTTGCGTTAATGTCTGTGTGGTTTTTGGTACTTAGTAGTTTTTTTCTGTAGTATTCAGAAAAGTAAAACAAATTTAATTTTGGTTAATGTCTATATCATCGCGATTGAGTCAGTCGTTGAAGAATTACTGTCTGGTGGGAAATTATTGATGCATTTGTCGCCGAGTATTAAATTATTGATGGGTTATCTTGGCAGACTGCACGCACTCCAACACAAGCACACTCACACGCGCGCGCACGCACGAAATAACACACACGCGCAAGCAAGCAAGCGCACACACACAACACACACACACACACACACATACACAGTGGCGGATCCAGGGGGTGGGGCCCTGCCCCCCTCCCCCTCAACCCTGACAACAACAAAAAAAATTTTTGACGGTTATTGTGGAAGTTGTGCTTTACTATTCGATGGTTCTTCTTTTCTTGTACGGTGTATTTCACAATCATCTCATGTGTTCATGGGCCTATAGTCAAATATCCTCACTTAGCACTCCTTACCTGCACCTGTCACAGTACTTCACCCAGACATAGAGTGCCATGTGCCCCGCACTCACAGGGGCTCCTGTAAATCGGTGCCTCATGCTGTGCGATACAATCCTCATTGCATCCTTAGACTGAGGCAGCCATTTGGCAATAAGCCGCTGACTGCGGGTCAACTCCAGCGGTGGAAAAGTGTCCAATCATTGCTGAACTAGGGCCCAACTCAGTCCCTCAGCCAGGGGCTCATGAAAAGCATTATCTCTTTCTGTGCGGTACGAATGGTATTGCATCCTCATACGTGGCAGTCATCTAGGATTAAGTCTACGCCTGTGTTCACGCCAACTGTGATCAGAAAGCGAGAAATCAACTGAGCTGTGATTGATTGATTGTACATTGCTTAACGTCCCGACAGCAACAAGGCTTTCTCAGGACGTGCCTGCACTGCTTGTGACAAAAAAACTAAACAGAACATTGAATGTATGTCGCCAGCCGGTCCAACACGTTAAATAAACCTACGACATGTGGCCTAAATAAAGCCAAGACCATTTAGCAACACACATCCAATATCAAGAGCTACAGGCAGTGCAGACAGTTGGGAGAGTTTTAAAAAGGCAAATACAGGTGAATGGACCATGGCTAGACAGAAACACATGCCCCAGAATAGAGGGAAAAACCCACCCTTTGGGGCTGACCAGGGTGACCCTGGGAACTAAAAAGTTCTGTGAGTGTCTCCCCCGGGGTGAGCAGACGACTGGCCCGGGTGTCACAGGTAATTGCTAATCCCTTAATCCTGTCAACCATTACTCTCTCAGCACATTGGGTCTCCAGTCTCACACAGATTGCGTAGCTTTGTCTTCCGTGGACATGCACAAGTGCCCATCAGAGTAGCAATGTGGTCATTGATGCGTGTCACCAGAGGAGAGGTATGTAATGTCTTGATTTTGATCAACCTTGAACAAAAGTGCCAAAAGCGGTGCTGTGTCCAGTGACGAAAGAAGAAACGTTTTAGCAAATAAAAATCGTAACCTCTGCAAACTCTAAAAATGTCTCAGAAACCCCCCCCCCCCCCCCCCCCCCCCCCCCGCCCTCCGCCCCCCCCCCCCCCCAAAAAAAAAAATAATAATAATAAAAAATAAATAAATAAATAAAAATTAAAGAAATTAAAAAAAAAAAAAAGAAAAATAAAAGAAGAAAGAAACACGCGTAGAGAAAACGGTTACAACTTACTTACTTACGCCTGTCACCCCTACCCGGGTATAGGCCGTCGACGAGAGACCTCCAGCAACTCCTGTCCTGTGCTTCTCCTTCGATTCTACTCCAGGTGGTTCGCAGTCTCTTGATGTCTGCTTGGAGGTCTCGACGCCAGGAGTTTCTCGGCCTACCTCTTTTCCTCTTTCCCTGGGGGTTCCATGACAATGCCTGCCTAGTGATACTGGAAGCTGGCTTTCTCAGACTGTGACCGATCCATCCCCATCTTCTTCGTCCAATTTCATTCTCTGCTGTTATCTGCTCTGTTCTCTCCCAGAGTCTGACGTTGCTGATCTTCTCTGGCCAGTGGATTTTCAAAATTCTTCTAAGGCAACTGTTCATGAAGGTCTGTACTCTGTTGACTGTGGTTTTTGTCAATCTCCATGTCTCTGCTCCATATAGGAGAACTGCTTTTACATTGGAGTTGAAAATCCGGACTTTGGTGTGTTGTGACAGCTCTCTGGAACTCCACACTTTTTTCAACTGGAGAAAGGCTGCTCTGGCTTTACCAATTCGTGCTCTGACATCTGCATCAGTGCCGCCTTTTTTGTCTATGATGCTCCCGAGATAGGTGAAGGACTCCACCTCCTCCAACGGGGTGCCAGCAAGCAAGACTGGTTCTTCCCTGGTTGCGTTCAGCCTCATTGTCTTTGTTTTCTGTTTGTGAATGGTGAGGCCCACTTGGGACGAGATGTCAGCAAGCCTCGTGGTCTTGTCCTGCATTTGTTGATGGGTGTGAGACAGTAATGCCAAGTCGTCTGCAAAATCGAGGTCGTCAAGCTGTGTCCACAGTGTCCACTGTATTCCACTTCGTCTGTGCTCTGTGGTCATCTTCATGACCCAGTCTATGGCCAGTAGGAAGAGGAATGGAGACAGCAGACACCCCTGCCTGACACCAGTTCTGACCTGGAGCTCTCTGGTGAACTGCCCTTCGTGGATCACGCGACATGTCATGCCATCATAGCTGCTCTTGATCAGGCGGACGAGCTTTGTGGGTACACCGTAGTGTCGTAGGAGTTTCCACAGAGTCTCTCGGTCCACGCTGTCAAATGCTTTCTCATAATCCACAAAGTTGACGTACAGCGGGGAGCTCCACTCCAGAGACTGTTCCACGATGATGCGGAGAGTGGCGATCTGGTCTGTACATGATCGGTTCTTCCTGAATCCTGCTTGCTGGTCTCTCATCTGGGGGTCAACGGAGCTCTTCATTCTCTCTAGGATGATCCTGTTGAAGACCTTTCCTGGTACTGACAGCAAGGTGATTCCTCTGTAGTTGGAACACTTGCTGAGGTCGCCTTTCTTGGGAAGCTTGATTAGGTACCCCTCCTTCCAGTCAGCTGGCATCACCTCCTCTTCCCAGATCTTTCCAAACAGTGGGTACAGCATCTCAACTGTTGTCTCTAGGTCTGCTTTCAGAGACTCCGCTGGGATGCCATCTGGCCCTGCTGCTTTGCCATTCTTCAAAAATGCCACTGCTTTTCTGATCTCTTCCCGGCTGGGTCTGTCACAGCTGATGGGTAGGTCGGTCTCTGCCGGCTGGATGTCGGGGGGGTCGGGTGGGCTAGGTCTGTTCAGTAACTCTTCAAAATACTCGGCCCATCTGTCGAGTTGGTCTGCTCTGTCTGCAATAGGCTTGCCTTCTTTGTCTTTTACTGGTCTTTCTGTATGGCCATACTTACCCGACAATCTTCTGGTAATGTCGTAGAGCTGTTTCATGTTGCCGCTGCCTGCTGCCTTTTCTGCCTCTGCTGCCAGGCTGTCTGTGTAGGCCCTCTTGTCTGCCCTGATACTCCTCTTCACCTCGCGGTTGGCTTCCGAGTATTCCCCCTGTGCCCTTACTTTGGCTGCTCTCGTGCGACTGTTGTTGACCGCTGCTTTCTTCTGCTTCCTCGCTTCTATCTTCTTCAAGGTCTGTGCCGACAGCCAGTCCTTGTGGTGGTGTTTCCTGAACCCTACAGTGTCTTTGCAGGTTGAGTTCAGCGCCTCTCTAACTGCCTTCCACTGCTGCTCTGTGGTGACCGCCTCCTCTTCATTTACTAGCTCCTGTAGCGCTTGAAACCGGTTGGACAGCACCAGTTTGAACTCTTCTCTAACTCCAGTTTCTCTCAGGAGGCCTACATTATAGCGCTGTCTTCTTGTTGTCTCTGTGCGGCTTTTCTTTAGCTTGAGCTTCATTCTTAAGGTAAGCAGATGGTGGTCTGAGGCGACATCTGCTCCCCTCCTCACTCGAACATCTTGAAGGGATCTTCTAAATTTCTTGCTAATGCAGATATGGTCTATTTGGTTCTCTGTTGTATGGTCAGGTGAGACCCAAGTTGCTTTGTGTATTCTTCTGTGTGGGAAGATGCTGCCTCCAATGACAAGTCGATTTAGAGCACAAAAGTCTACAAACCTCTCCCCGTTCTCACTCATCTCCGAGCCTAGTCCCTGTCTCCCCATCACCTCTTCGTATCCGGTGTTGTCCTCCCCTATTTTGGCATTAAAATCGCCCATGACGATGGTGATGTCTCGCTCCGCACATTTGTCCACGGCACTCTGGAGTCGGTCGTAGAACTCTTGTTTCTCTTCCTCGTCGCTGTCATTGGTGGGCGCATAACACTGGATGACGTTCAGCTTGAGCTTTTTCTTAGTTCTAAAGGCTGCTGTTATAATTCTTGGCCCAAGAGGTTCCCAGCCCATCAGCGCTCTCTGTGCCACTGGTGACAGCATGAGTGCTACTCCTTCTGTATGGGGGGCATTCTCCTCTTCATGACCTGAATACAGAATCATCTCCCCACTTAACAGCCTTTTCTGGCCAGACTGCGTCCATCTGGCTTCACTGATGCCTAGCAGGGAAAGGTTGTACTTTTGCATTTCCGCTGCTATCTGGGCGGCCTTGCCGCTCTGGTACATGGTCTTGACGTTCCATGTGCCCATGGTTGTATCCCTGGATAGAGAGAGGCGGCTCGGTCCTGTGGCTTCCGAAGACTTCCGGCTTTCACCACAGGACGTCATAAGTCTTCTAGTAGAAGAACCTTCCTCCTCCAGGAAAGGAATTACTGTTAATCTTTTCGTCGGCGTTTTTGTAGCTATTTCCTTTTTTGCAGGGTGGGGAAGCTACCCCCACGCCCAACCCCCTTACTAGGAGGACCAGGGGTTTTCTGTCGGGGTCACCTTCCTTTAGACCATGTTGGTTCACGGCACCTTATTTCATTCGGTGCACCCCTCTCACGAGGGACCCCCTATCCACCACCCAGGGGACGCGCCTCAACGCCGTATGGTCCCAGCACGAGGAAACGGTTACAACACTATAGTACAATTTTTAAAGAAAATCCCAAAAAGAAAAGCACCAAGAAAGAATAATTTCAACACAACGTATTTGTAATTGTTCAATTTAAGCGCGTTTCTTTCTTTGTTATGAATACTTTATGCTCGTCTGATAGTCACTGTTTTGGTCTGGATTTCTTTTGTATGACACAGTTTGGAAAACTGGGGGGGGGGGGGGGGCAGGGAGTGGTGTCGGGCACCCCCCCACACTCCCCCCCCCACACACACACCGCCCCCCCCTCCACACACTCCCGTCGAGATACCCCTGGATCCGCCAAGCAAACAAGCGCGCGCGCACACACACACATACAAACACAAACACAAGCAAACAAGCGCGCGCACTAACACACACACTCGCACATACAAACATACACACACATAGACTCACGCACGCACACACCTACACACACGGACAGAGACTCACAGACACACACACACGCTGCCTCTTGCTTGCATCATTCATGTAATTTTGACTCGAGGCAGACAAATGGTTTCCGGCCGGGAATCTGACAAGTAGGCCTGTTCAGGCTGAGACAAAAATTAACCCTTTGCGTGTCGGTAGCGGTTTTAGTCGCGATGATTCCTGTAGGATGTCAGGGTGTTATTCCTGTAGGAATCATCAGATCGCGACTAAAACCGCTACCGACACGCAAAGAGTGAAATTTTTCTAGGCGCAGACAGTGCATCTCTCTTGACAAATGCAGCATACGGACCAATAGCCACATGCAAGATGCATGGATCCTCATGAGCTCCTGCACCTGTGCCTCTTGTTGACCCACTATCATGTATCCGTGTCACTTGGGCTCTTTGTTAATTTATGCAGATTTCATTAACATAACTTAACCCATTCAGCCCTGACGCACTACCGCAGGAGATGGGTCGGCGCCAAGCTAATCTGGCACTACCCTTGAATTATCATGGTCGATCCATCTCCTGCAACAGGTGTATAGTCGTTAGATGACGCCTCCGAAATGTGGGAAATTCGCGCGTGGGGCTGAATGAATTAATTGTGGCGGTCGGCAGTGATGAATTATCAGCCCAGGCCGCACAGCCGAGAAAAAAAATGAACACGATCCATCTGCAAGAGGCATAGATCCTCATGAACACTGCGGGGGCGCATGAGGATCTATGCCTCTTGCTGACGCCATTTTGTACCCATGTTCCTAGGGCGGTGTTGGCCTTTGGTCGTGGAATCACGCAACATTTCGGAAACAAAAACTGATGTGCGTACGGTGTAAGTACAGTGTCAGGGAAGGGATTAAGCACAATTAAAGACGCAATCCAGCTGCACGAGACTTAGCTTCTCAGGAGCGCACCTTACTGCTGGAGTCTCCCGTGTTTTCATTCATTTTCAGTAGATGTGCGCCAAGTATGTTACATCATTTCATAATAGGTTTTACGGTATACTTAGCTCATTCAATCCAGACCAAAAAGGTGACTGCCAAGCGTGTAATATGCAAAGAAGTACCCAACGGAGAAAGAAACACGCTTAGAAAAGGGTATTTACCCGAAATATTAATAAATTGTGTTGTACCCGTCTTTTCTAAGCGTGTTTCTTTCTCCGTTGGGTACTTCTTAGCTCATTCAGCCCTGACGCACTACAGCAGGAGATGTGTCGACCATGATAATTCAAGGGTAGTGCCAGATTAGCTTGGCGCCGTAGGCGCCAAGCTAATCTGGCACTACCCTTGAATTATCATGGTCAATCCATCTCCTGCAACAGATGTATAGTCGTTAGATGACGCACCCTAAATTTGGGAAATACGTGCAGTAAAAAAAAAAAAAACACAACAGTTTGGTGCACAGTAGTCCTAGAAATAAAAGTGAAGAAACAAGTGGGTCTTGAGGTGCCTCCTGAAGGTGCCAATGCAGTCAGTCAATCAGTGACGAGAGAATAATTATCCTCTCGTGTATGAGCCAATGCACAAAAGACCATTAGGCCGACGTCGGCCGCTGTTGGCCCGCGCACGGTCCTGGGGCAGAATGTGTTAATCTGCTGTTTGAAAGAATATTTCATGTTTACTTGTACTCCGTTTTATCGTGTGTTTTTGTTATGATTATCATGTTTGTTTAGTTGCATATGCGTGTTTGTAAAGCTGTGTAAGCCTACTGGGGATCCTGCGACACATAAGAAACAATTATTATTATTAGACATGTTGTGGTATATACAGTTAAACTTAAAGCGACCTGCTCCAGATCGTGGAAGGTTAATAGTTCACAGTATCTTTTTTTAACACATTTAGCCCTGACGCACGACAGCAGGAGATGGGTCGACCATGATAATTCAAAGGTAGTGCCAGATTAGCTTGGCGCCTGTCGGCGCCAAGCTAATCTGGCACTACCCTTGAATTATCATGGTCAATCAATCTCCTGCAACAGGTGTATAGTAGTTAGATGACGCCTCCAAAATTTGGGAAATACGTGCGTCGGGCTGATTGAGTTAGATGTTCGCAATATGCCTGACTAGAATGCTGGATAAAAAGGCCTAAACTTACAAATGAAAGCCTTTTCAGTTGCTTTTTTTTCTCTTAGTCCGTACATGGGAGAGTTTTTCCGTTACTCACAAACAGCAGCAGAAAACCTCAGCTGCTTGCGCTTATTCACACGGATTTAGAAAAGAAGGGTAACAACGTTTTGATAAACTTGTAACTGCGAATTTTAGCAATCCAGGCACACCGCGTAGACGCAAATCGCTCTAACCAAGCAAACAACTAGATTTAACCCCTTCACGTGCACTGAGAAAAAACGTGAACGCGAATCATCTGCAATAGACATAGACATCTGCAAGAGACATAGATCCTCATGAGCCCCCGCACTGCGGGGGCTCATGAGGATCTATGTCTCTTGCTAAGAACAACTCGTATCCATGTTCCTCGGACGGTCTTGGTTTTGAGTCACTGTGTGCACGCAGATTTCTGAAACAAAATATACGTCCAGAGGCAGGGGAAGGGTTAAAGGCCCACTACCACCGTAGGCCTAAGTGTTCAAAGATACACTTCTGTAACAGGTGGTTACGAAACGCTACACACAGGTCTAGCTATGGTTCATTTAGACACATGCCTGCTTGAAGAGGTGAGTTTTCAACGACCTCTTGAAGTCAGAGACAGACTGTTTCTGACCTCAAGAGGAAGTGTATTCCATAACACTGGGGCTTGATAAACAAAAGTGCGCTGACCAAATATTTTAGTTTGGACAGAAGGTACACACAACCCTTCCGTTTATCAGAAGAGGAGCGGAGCTCACGAGAGGGTGTATACACATGCAGCAAAGAAGACAAGTATTCTGGGCTGGTGCCTGAAAGGCAGTTAAAACAGATTGACATAACTTTGTATTGAATACGTGAGGCCACAGGTAGCCAGTGAAGGGACTTCAAGATGGGTGTGACATGCTCAGTCTTACGGACTCTCACAACAAGCCGGGCTGCATTGTTCTGAATTTTTTGGAGGCGATCAATGAGATACTGAGGGCAGCCACAAAGCAAAGAGTTACAATAATCTAGCTTGGACAGCACAAATGCACAAACTAGTGTTTTAGTGGCTTCCACGGTCATCAGGTGACGAACTGAACTAATACGACGAAGTTCCAGATAAGCGGATCTACACACTGCACTGACATGCTGTGACATAGATAACTCGCTGTCAAGTGCAACACCCAGGTTTCTCACACTCGCAGAGAAGCCAATGAGTGTTCCATCCACAGACAATGATGACGGTAAAGGCAGGGACGAAGATAATCTTGGATTAGCCACCAACATTGCTTCAGTTTTGCCATCATTTAACATCAGTTTGTTGGTGGTCATCCATGATTTGACATGGTCAATGCATGGCTTATACTTTGGACGGCATTCACAGCTCGCTCGACAGTATCACTTTTGTACATCTGCGTATCATCTGCAAAACATTTCGTGAAAAGACAAAAACAAGCCAATTTCATAACCCTAACAGAGCTTTTTTTTTTTTTTACTTAACTCCTAAGTGTTCATAAATACACTTCTGTAACAGAAGGTTACGAAACGCTACACACAGGTCTAGTTATGGTTCATTTAGACACAGGCCAATCCAGCTCAGCAAACGTCGTACAGATAGCAAGTAATTTGACAATGACGCCACTCCGTTCTATAAATACAACGCTTTCAGTGCGAGAAACAACTAAAAATAGATTGACACGCTAACGTCTGGGCAAAATAAATAAGTGCGATTACGCGTGTGCTTTTGCTGCGTGTGCCAACTGCTGTTAAAGCTCATTACGTGTGTCGACAAGGCATAAGAAACACAAATGGTGCTGAAATGTGTCGTCAAATTTACGCGTAATGGTACTTTAAGTATTATAGTTACGCAATGCTTGCATTGACTTGGATTGCATACTTCTTTCCATATTTTTCCTACCCTTATTATAAATCACGCTACCAGGTTAGTTTCTCTTTTCTCCTAACTGGGGTGTCAGCTTCCGAGGCGTGGCGCAATACCCTTTTGTGCATGCACACTGACATGTCTCGAAATCAGGCCAGGGTGTGCATTTCGCATTGAATACACCATGTATACACTCAACCTAAATAACGTCCTCAATTTTAAGGGCAAATCTAGAGGAAAAACACAGTCTGCAAGAGGCACTGATTCGCATGAGCCCCTGCGCTTGCATGGGAATATATGCCTCTTGTATAGCATGGCTGACTTTGAGTGGCGATGGCCTACTGCGTGTAACAGATAGAATAAAAGACAGTACCCAATGCGCACAAGGTCATCGGGCCGATGTGGTCCGCCGTTGGCCCGCGCACGTCCGTGCGCGGGCCAACGGCGGACCACGTCGGCCCGATGACCTCTTGCGCATTGGGTTGCGCCGGGTCTGTATTATTCAAGTGTTCTCACAACCAGACACACAATCTACCCTGCTCAGTTGTCGTGTACCGTGGCTGTGCAAGGACCGTGGTTGTACCGTGAGTGCTGTTTTAATTTTGTATCATTATTAGTTTACACGTATCCTATTTTTTGGGGCGATATAATGTCAAGCAGGCATTGGTTGATTGTGTGTATAAGGTTTGTAATCGGAGCGCACAACGCTTTAAAAAAAAAAAACCATATCTCCGCCCAAAAATACTTTTCTGTATCACTTTGAGAACAGATATCATTTAGTGCCAACTGACCTAACATAGGCTATTTTTTACTTAACTCCTATGATTTGTTGATTCTGCTGGACAGTTGCAAAACATTTCGTGAAAAGACAAAAACAAGCCAATTTCATAACCCTGACAGAGCCCCAGAGGGAAACGTCAGTCCAGCTTTCAATATCGAGGTTAAGCAGGCCGATTTCATGTATCTATGCGCTGTTACAGTTTGAAAGCGTAGTCATTCATATCTGTGGCACTGACATTCAGGGATGTAAAATCAGCCATTTCGTGCAACAACACATTTTTACGACTGTACGGCGAAACTGACAATATTGTTCGAATTTGTTGCGAGTAACTCATATGAGGTCAACTGGTACTGAATCTTATTTGTTCTAAGATTGGCATAGAGAAACGGTTCTTTGCGAAGCTATTTGCGAAAAACGTTGTGCGTTCTAATGTCAAGCAACCTATACTGCACAGGCATGGCGTGACAGTTAGTTGAGTAGTCAGTAACTGAGTCTATCAATAGCACAGCTGCTACGTCCTGATACTCTTTTGTCATAAATAATTTTGACCGCTACGATAGTTCAAGGGTGGTGTCAGAATAGCTTGGCGCCTGAGGCGCCAAGATATTCTGACACCACCCTTGAACTAAAATGGTGGACCTGTCTCCTAATGTGCAACAGCAGGGCCGTCATAGGACAATAAGTAAAATAAAAAAAAATTCAGCATCAGGTTGCAGTGCTATTAATACCGCTATTTCGTGTCCAAGAAAAAAGGTCGGAGATCGTTTGCGCAAAGCTACTCCCAGTGTACAAGGTTTCTGTTATCTATTACAATGTCATTACCGGTTCTCCTCCCCCATATTTGTCCGACCTGGTTCATTATGTATATATTTACACGCCTTTAAGATTCAATGATTGTGTACATTTGCGTCACGCGTTCTTTGAACTAGAGCGGCTGACGCGTCATATGGAACTAGAGTACCAAGTGCGTCACTTGGAACATGAGCGCTGACGTTGATCAATTACCTCCCGCTCGCAAGTGACTTCCTCTAATAAAAGCTCTATCCCTATCACGCACTGGTATCATGCTGGCATATAGCTAATCCCTTGCACTGTGGTGCCCTTTCTGCAGTGCACTAACAGCTCCTTGCCAATAAATCCAGTGTATGACTGTCTAGTGTGTTCGTGTTAGCAAGATGGCGGACTAGATAACTCCAGTGAAGGACACTAAACTAAAGCCATGCCCCCGCACACGAGATCTATCAAAGCCAAATACTCCATTGACTTGGAAAAAGTTAAGAAAACAAAAGACTGGCATCAGATCACTTTTGATACAAACGGTCTTCACTTGCCGGTGTGGAGGCATGCTTTACGAGAACGATACCAGTTCGCATACAAACCCCCTGAGCTTTCCTCTACATGGGCTGACCACCAAAAGGACCACACAAAGACGCTCTCCCTCACCCATCCCCTGGCCACTGACCTTCCTCCCGAACTTTTTAAATCGGTGCTTGATCTCTCGCTTGATGGAAATAAACTATTAAAAATCTCCATCTACTATACCACGGGCACAATTCTAGTCCAGGGGAAGGCGTGTGTGGACTGGGTGCAAGAGGAATTCGGCAAACTGAGGTCAGTCGTGAACCTCCTCCTCCCCAGCTATAGCATGTCTGGTAAACCTCCTGATCAACGGGCCCTGCCACCATGCGCCACTTTGTGCTCACAGCTCCCTAAAGCTGACGTTACTGACACGGTCGGTGTAGGTCTCGAGCAGGTAGCAGGAAGTGCTAATATCGACCAGGACCAGGACAACGCCAATGATATGGTTGCCAGTGCAGTTTCTAACAGCGCGACTGGCAGTGCCGATGTTGCTTCAGCCGGCATTGACCGCAGTGGCTGTACCTGTGACGCCACTCCTTCGGTGGCCAGTGACCAGTGTGACAGCCCGGGCGGTTGCCCCCCTCTCGCGGACACCAATTCTGCCTTGCAACCGTCTACTTCCATGCTCCAAGCTGACACGGCCAAGAAGCTGACGGAACTCGGCCGTGTTGTTGATGGTCTCGGTGCTGCGATCGGCTCTCAACACGACACAGCCATGTGTGCAGTGTATGACTTACAGAAAGAGGTGCGTGAGCTGGTCCGGATTGAGATTCGTGACCTCAAGGCCGAGTTCCACCAGCAGCTTGAACAACTTTGTTGTCGTGTCAAGTCACTGGAAGCTGAAAACAAGAAACTCAAGTCTCAGCTTGGTGACCACAACAAAATGTTTACTTCACTGCGCATCACTTCCCAGCCCTCCAAGAAGCAGATGACAGATGCACAGGTGGACGGCACTCTGTTGTCAACCAAGCCTGGCCCATCCCTGACCTCCTCTCAGCCCCGACAGGCCGTTCCCACTGACCAATCTCCGCCTGCCATCAACCTAGCCAAGACTCCCTCCGTTGGTATGGCTTCCCCGTTATCCATTCAAAGCTCAGGTCTCACTCCCTCCACTCCCTCGCCGAACCAGCCCGCACACAACACTGGCCGTGCCTCATACCGTGACGTTGTAGTCGCCGCCGTGCCTGTGTCCAATCGTTTTGCTGCCCTCTCTGTTGACGACTGCACAAACGACCAGGTCAAAAATATAGGCATGGAATCGCTCAGCAACACGTGCCGCCCCAAGCGTGTTCAACATCAGGATCACCCTATCCCCGCTGATGTCTTGACCAAAGAGAGGGTTTTGCCTGGGGTCCCTGCTGTGCTAATAGGTGATTCAATCTTGCGAGAGGTGGGTAGCAAGATTGTATCACCGACTGTACCTATGCAGAAGATATGCGTGCCGGGCATGTCCATTGCTGAATTGATGGCGTGGCTCGACTCGCAGCCTCCTGCACCGCACATTGTTTTAGCCGTGCTGCATGTCGGGATCAACACATGCAAACGCCGTCAAGTGATCAGTGTGGACACCTGGGCCGCCCTCCTCAAACTGGTGAAAATTAAGTTTCCATGCGCCTCCGTCAAAATGTCGTCTGTTTTGCCTGCTTTTGGTCGACACCCCGCCAACAGCGCCATCATTCCATCCAACAGGAACCTGATGGCGGCGTGTGATCAGGCGAGGGCTCTGTACATTGACAACGTGCCAGTGTTTCTGTCTCGTGGTGGGGCCCCACGTAAGTTGCTCTACAGACAGAATGATAATTTCCATCCAAGCACTGAGGGGGCCTCACGACTTGCCTTCAACCTTAGGTCCACAGCTCGTGCGTCCCTACCGTCTATGCGGTCTAGCTCTGCCCACCAGCCTGTGCTGCGGCCACCTATGTGTGACGACCGCCCCATGCTGCCTCTAGGAGGCTTGCACCGTAACGGTCACTTACCCATAGATTTCAACTGTAAAGTACCCTTCCTCCCCACCCCACATTATCCACCCCAGCCACTGACCAATCGGCGTGTTTCCAACCCCGTTGCCCCTTCCCCCAAATTTTCCTGTGATCCTGCCACTTGGAGTGTTGCTTTCCCTGTGCCACCTGTTGCCCCTAGCCATGGCCGTTACGACTACATCCCCTGTCCAGAGTATCATGGGCGGCACTATGAGACCCTCGTCTGAGTGAATTTCAGTGTGAACCCACACTGTTTGCATCCCTCGATTCTCACCAGTGGTTCGACCGGCACAATCAGTGTCGTCTATCGTTCGTCCCTTAACTGAGTGAAGTGACATTCTGAACCCACGCTCGTTGTCTCCCTTGATTCGTTCTGGCGGAGCGACGGAGACAACTTGCGCGGCGTACCATGATGTCTCAATGTCGTATTTATAAGTCCACATGGGTTGTCTCCCTCGCTTCTCTACTGTGAATCGACAGTGTCAACCAGTGTGGCGCACACCTTCCCTCTCATACGGAAAGACAGTCACTCAGTGTAGCACAAACCTTACCTCTCATTAATTATGAAAATATGAATCTGACAATCTGGCAAATTGTTTAGTGTCCGACATTGAATATATAGTTTTTCAATCAAATAGCACTTTGGATTTAATTCGTGACATGAATTTTTTCTTCTGTGAATGGTGACGATTATTATCTTCCTGCATTTTCCTTTCTTTCAAAACGGAGGAAATATACTCTTCTTGATATAGCGAAGGAGCCTGTGTGTGTATCGTATATTATACGGTCTCCGACCAGTGACTCATTTATTTCGCTTTTCAGAACGTAACAAAAACATTATTTCCCCTTACGTGGGATGTGACGCTAAGGAGCCAGTTTAGATATTTATATATCGCAGATACGGTATACGTTCAGTGACTAATTCGCCTACGGAACGTAATGACCTATTATTTCCCCTGCGTGGGGTGTGACCTTGTCGGCAGCGAAAGCGATAGACTGAGCTGAGTTTTCAGCACTGTAGTTTCTCCTGGGTTTTGTTTAACTTTGTTAGAGTTCAAAAGTTTTCATTTGTTCTTAATTGACTTTTGTAAACATTTTCCCCCCACGTTTTGCTTCATCATGCCTGCCTGTAGCCCACATGTACATCAGTGTTCGCTGAATAAGCATGATTTACGGATAGGGCACCTTAACGTTTATCATTTATACAACAAAGTGCCCGACGCCACTGTTTTACTTTCACAACCCCAACCCTTTCATATATTTGGATTTACTGAGTCTAGACTCAGGGAACATATTAGTAACGCCTCGATCTCCATTTGTAACTATACTGTATTCCGTAGAGATGCATCATCCCCCGGTCATACCGGTATAGCTGTGTACATTCATAATTCTATCCGCCAGTACGTTACCCGCCGCATGGATTTAGAGTCTTGTCACGTTGAAAGTTTATTTCTTGAATTGAAATGTGACAAATCTTCCCCCACACTAATTGGATTTATTTATCGCACCCCTTCAGCCACATTCTCATGGTATGATGATTTTGTCGCCATGATGGATAAGGTGCAACAACGTCACAACAAAGATATACACCTTCTAGGCGATTTTAATATTGACCTGCTAAAGACTGGTAATGCGGCGTGGAATTGCACCACCTCATTATTTGGCCTGCAGCAGATGGTTCGGTCTCCCACTAGAGTTTCTTTGTCATCCGCCACATTAATTGACCACATCTACACTACAAATGCACCTGCTGTCACACACGTCCATGTGCCGAATGTTGCCATTAGTGATCACTTTCCTACTTGTTTTAATCTTTCAGTTAAACGTGATAGACCCCAGCACAAACACCACACTACCATCACATACAGGTCTTACACAAAGTTCAACAAAGATGACTTTCTTCATGACCTCTCACTCACGCCCTTTCACCTTATTTATAACACTTATGATCCCAATGAAGCCCTCTCGCTTTGGTACAAGCTATTTCTTTGGGTCCTCAATAAACATGCCCCACTCAGGACTAAACGCGTTAAACACCCTACCCTTCCGCCTTGGTTGTCAAAGGACATCATTCACGCAATGAAAATAAGAGATGACTTAAAGCGGCAGAAAAAGTTTGCGGATTTTAAGAAACAACGTAATCTTGTAAAATCCTTAGTTAGAAAAGCACAGAAAACGCTTGCGGAAAAAGTTATCGCAGAGGGTAAAGATACCCGAAGTGTCTGGAATGCAATCAATTTGTTTACAAAGAAGAGGAGTTCCATCAATGCTGCTACCTCTCCAGGCATAACTCCAGACGACTTCAATTCCCACTTTTTAAATATTGCTGAGTCCCTTGTACAGTCTTTTTCCAGTGGCACTGATAGTTACAGTTGTTCTGATAAACTGCGCACACACTGTGAGTCTGCAACTGGTGCGTCATTCTCCATACCTCTTCTGACAGTGTTTGAAGTAGGTAAATATATTTTTACTCTAACAAGTAAATCGTGTGGCCTGGATGGAATAAACAACATGGTACTGAAATTGTCCCTTCCATACACAGCTGACACCTTGACATTTATATTCAACCTTTCTATCAAGCAGGGTATTTTTCCAGATGCCATGAAAGATGCTAAAGTTGTCCCCATTCCCAAATGTACAGATCCCAAAGGTCCAAACGATTTCCGTCCTATTTCAGTGTTATCACTATTATCGAAGCCACTAGAAAGACACGTTCATAAGCACCTACTCCAATTCTTGGAGAATCACCGCCTCCTCGTATCTCTTCAGTCCGGTTTTAGACCTAAACACTCATGTCATACTGCCCTCGTTCACATTGTTGACTCTTGGCTCTCATCAATCAACAATTCCAAATTAAATGGTGCAGTTTTTCTGGACCTAACCAAAGCATTTGATTTAGTCGATCACAACATTCTTTTAGAGAAACTTTCAGTATATAAGCTTGATTCGAAATCTATAGCTTTTTTCTCCTCCTACCTCAGTAACCGCCGACAGAAGGTGTACTCAAACGGAAGATATTCGAAAGAAGGTATAGTCAGGCACGGAGTCCCCCAAGGATCTATCCTAGGGCCTCTTTTATTTTCTTTATTCATCAATGACCTACCTCTTTCCATCTCAAATCCTGAGGTTAAATGCGAACTCTTTGCTGACGATTCAACGCTGCATACATCTGACAAACGTGAAACGACGTTAAACTGTATCCTCCAGCAAAGTCTCGATGAAGTATCAGATTGGTGTACGCAAAATTGCATGCTAATCAGTACTTCTAAAACCAAAAGCATGTTGATAACAACCCGCCAAAAGCGTCAGCTACATCCTGCCCCTCTGAAACTGTCACTTGGCAATAAACCTATCCAACAAGTATCCAGGCACCGCCTACTGGGAGTTGTAATTGACGACCAGCTGAATTGGTCGCCGCATATCGACAGTTTGTGCAAAACCTTGTCCAGGAATGTATTTCTGCTATCTAAACTTAGACATATTCTTAGTACAAAGTGCTGTACATTGTTCTTTCACGCACACATTAAAAGCCACTGTGACTATGCATCCTCTTTGTGGGACGAATGCAGTGAACTTCATTTTAAAAAACTAAACTCGCTGTATCGTCGTTCAATTAAGTTAATTATTCCTAACCCTACTTCCACGGACGAGAAAATAAAATCCCTTGGCCTGCTTACACTGAAGGAACAACTCAAATTTAACAAATGCGTCCTCATGCACAAAATATTCCATTATCAAGCCCCGGAATATCTGCGCATGATATTTAACTTCAGCCCTCGGCATCAACTACATACGAGGAATGACTTGCTTCACTTACCCCGCCCACGGATAGATCTCTACAAGTCAAGCCTTCTATTTTCTGGTAGTTCTGTCTGGAACTCATTGCCATTGAACATTAAATCATTTTCCGATAAAACCCATTTTAAACGTGCATTGCACACTCACATCCAATCAGCGTGACTTCACAGTTTGCCATATAAGAATAATACTGCTGATAACACGTAAACGTCAAATAATTTTCTCTTTCTCTTTACTTTTGTTACCTGATCATCTATTGTCTTGTCGGTGTCTCTATACGCTATTGATGCTGCTGATTCGATGACACTGTCTTAGATGAGTATAATATTAATGCTGTGCACGCGTTTCGTTCTCTTGCTTTTTTTGCATCGGAGGCAGTTACAAATTCTCCATTGTCATTTTTATTCCTCCTTTCGATGATTCCCCTATTGTTCCCCCCCCCCCCCCCCCCCCGTAGTTTTGCTTCCTCATCTTATTATTATTATTATTATTATTATTATTATTATTATTATTATTATTTGCATGCTGTGTTTCTTTTCGTGTTGTGTTCTCTTTTGTTTACAGGACAGCTTGTAAGACAGGCATTGAGTTGCCTAATGGCTTTATCCTGAATAAAAAAAGATTCATCATCTCTCTCTCTCTCTCTCTCTCTCTCTCTCTCTCTCTCTCTCTCTCTCTCTCTCTCTCTCTCTCTCTCTCTCTCTCTCTCTCTCTCTCTCTCTCTCTCTCTCTCTCTCTCTCTCTCTCTCTCTCTCTCTCTCTCTCTCTCTCTCTCTCTCTCTATGTCTATTTCTAAAGTTAGTATTTTTAAGGATCACCTTTATCGCATTTTACTTCAAAATTAATATCCCGATTCAATTTTTCTCTATTGGTGCTGTACTCTCATGTACATGATGACCTTCAGCTCATGTCGCTGGGGGTAGTGGGGGTACACCCCCCACCACACTCATGTAAACCAGATGCCAGGTCAACTGGTTCTCATAGACTTTGAAAAAGCATTTGACTTGGTCGCCTGGTCCTTTTTGGAGAAATGTCTTGACTTTTTCAATTTTGGTCCAGATATGGAGAGATGGATTAGAACATTTTACTGTGATATTAAGGCTTGTGTCTTTGTTAATGGTCGCTGTTCTGGGTGGTTTCCAGTAGAAAAGGGGTGTCGTCAAGGCGACCTAAGCTCTCCGTACCTGGCCTCTATTCTACGCCAGAATGAAAATATAAGTGGATTAAAAGTTAAGGATATATACTTACTTCTGTCCCAGTTTGCAGATGACACTTCATTGTTCTTAAATGGAAGCAAAAGGTCTTTCGAAGAAAGCACTCGCAGTCTACACTACTTTGCATCTATCTCGGGTCTCAAGATAAATATGGACAAAACGCAGGCGGTCTGGCTTGGAACTATGAGGAATTCATACATTCGATTCATGCCCAAATTCAGCTTTGTCTGGGACCCTGGGATTTTTAAGGTTCTTGGTATAAACTTCTTCATAAACATTAATATTATAACTGCTATTAATTACGAGGGCTAAGACCTCATACTATCGGGCCATGAAGGCAGAGGAAACTCTTTGCGCTGGACTGGTCATCACGGGGAGATAGGCCTTCATCCCCGAGAGTTCGACTTGCCCAGGGCGGGTGATGAGAGTATTAAGGAAGATGGGGACTCGGTTTCAAGCCATTGGAGTAAAGGATCGGGCGGAATGGAGGGAGCTCATCCCGAAGAATGAGATCTTCTGCATTTGCCCGAACAGCGACTGGTCCAATCGGGGGGGGGGGGGGGTGGGGGGTGGGGGGGGGGGTGGGGGGTGGGGGGAAGGGAACACACCGCCAGTTCAGTCCACGTCGGGTTTCGAGGTCACCCGGGCGCGCAACTTTAGGCCCCAGGAAAGGGGCCTGGGACCTCGGCAGTGGTGCGAGACGTATCGGGACGTCGTCGGTAAGATCCACTGGTACAGTGGTGGGAGACGAAGGATATCTCCAAGTAAATTCCACTGGTGGCGGGGGTGCAGGGACGAGCCTGAGTACAGGCCGAGGCTGCACACTTAGTAACCGATGGCCACTTGCGAACTTAAATGAACCGAACCGAGTACGAGAACAACACCCTAGGAAAGCCAAGAAAGACACGATCTACAACGGGAAGTCAAGTTTCCATGACTTTCGGGTACAATTCGAGATAGCTGCCAAAATAAACCAGTGGGATGAGGAAGAGATGGCAACAGAGCCGGCAACGAGTCTAAGAGACCTGGCAGTAAGCGTATTAGCTGCGCTGACTTCTGCCCGAAGAGCAGTAGTGTGACCGCTACCGGTCCCTCGTTCAAGCTCTGAAGTCAGACTCGAACCAGATCATCAAACGGAAATTCACAGAGAATAACTGAAAACTAGACAAGAAAAGGGAAGAGTCACTGACTAAACTCGCCCCGAATTTAAAAAGGACCGTACGCAAGGCATACACTTGTGAACCTATGCCGCTCTTTGGGACCAGTTAACGATAGATGCGTTCTTTGACTCCATGAACGACACAGAGTGGAGCGTGCGGCAAGGGAGGCCTACATCCGTTACCCTCGCAATGGAATTTGAAGCATTTCAGCAGACTCGTGCGAGGAAGAAGAGAATGGAGCGAAACAGCCTCTTCAAGATCCAGGGTAGACGGAGTGGGAGACACAGCAGGACCCAAGGCTGGCCTTCGCTGGAGCGCAATCGCAGCACCAGCAAGAGACGGCGGCACAACCGCAGGTCAAATGCTTTCTCTCCACCGTGAGAAAAGGGGCCCGCCGCTGTCAACCGCAGGTCAAATACTTTCTCTCCACCGTGAGAAAAGGGGCCCGCCGCTGTCAACCGCAGGTCAAATACTTTCTCTCCACCGTGAGAAAAGGGGCCCGCCGCTGTCAACCGCAGGTCAAATACTTTCTCTCCACCGTGAGAAAAGGGGCCCGCCGCTGTCAACCGCAGGTCAAATACTTTCTCTCCACCGTGAGAAAAGGGGCCCGCCGCTGTCAACCGCAGGTCAAATACTTTCTCTCCACCGTGAGAAAAGGGGCCCGCCGCTGTCAACCGCAGGTCAAATACTTTCTTTCCACCGTGAGAAAAGGGGCCCGCCGCTGTCAACCGCAGGTCAAATACTTTCTCTCCACCGTGAGAAAAGGGGCCCGCCGCTGTCAACCGCAGGTCAAATACTTTCTCTCCACCGTGAGAAAAGGGGCCCGCCGCTGTCAACCGCAGGTCAAATACCCAGGGGAAAAAAAAATATCAGCACGGTCCGCAAAATAGAAATGACCGTGCTTCCAGATGGTACCAGGTACGAATCACAGACGACCTGGGTGGCGGATCCGTGGTCGGTCATCACCACTGAATCGGCGACCCAGACGGAGGGAGTTCCTGCGGCACAAGTCCGGGAGGCAGGGTATAGCCCGCGCCCGGCCGAAGAGGACTAGAAGTCGGGTAGGCAGGGTGGCCCGCGCCCCGCAAGACAACCAACGCTTCAGGACCAAGGACCTTCATCGTGACGTCCAAGACCACGGAAATTGTTAGTGTAACTGTGTGTAAATGTGGTAAGTTAGAAAAAGAAAAGAAACACTGTAGGACTGGTAGAAGTAAGCGAGTGATTTTTTCGGACAAGATTTGGAAATTTTTTGGTGGCCACAAGAAAAATCAACGTGCGTGACATGACTTTTTAGTGAACCGTGTTAATTGAACATTATTCATGGACTTTCGCCGACGTCTACGGTTAGATCGATTTACGGGTAACCGCGTGCTTTATAAACGTCGTTATTTTTTTTTTTTTTTTCCTTTTTTTTTTTTTTTTTTTTGCAGCTGGACAAGTTTTAGTTTTGCATGACGTGGTTGTTTGTGTAATGAATTTTTTTTTCTCTTGCTTATAATTGGCTATTATGTAATCGTATCTATCGAATCTATATCAGCATGCTTAGTTGTGTCCTAGCTCGATTTTTTGTTGTTTTATTTTTGCCGGTCAAATTGTTTGTTTTTTTGTGTGTTTTTTTTCTTCTCATTTACCTGTGGCAGATGGCACACCTGAGGTTCGTCGACTACATTCTTTTACCAGGTGTTTTGTTTTACCTGGGTGGATTCTTTTGGGACCAGTGTGTTGTAGTGACTGTCACCTTTAAATGGTGTGTCGTTTTTTTTTTTTTAATGCATTAATTTTTTTATGATTGTTTTGTGTGCTTTGTAACGGCCGCATACGTTTTGCTCATGTAACCATAGTTTTAGTTGATTTTTGTGCATGATGGTGTTTAGGTTTTGATTTTTGGTTTTGTTGTTTGCTTTGAAGTGTGAGATAATGACTGATTGTGATCGTCTGCAATACCTGAGGTACCAGAGTATTGGAGGTTAGTCAGTTGTAGCACGTTAGTCAGGTGTTTGTTGTTTTTTGGTTGTTGCAACGGCGATTTTTTATTATTATTGTGTTGCCGTATGACAATTCAAGTTGGTAAGAATTGGGTTTTGTCGTGAAGCGACTTGTAAACCAAAACTTTAATGGATTTTTGTGCGTGTTTTTTTTTTTATATTTTTTTTTTATAACATGCCTTGGTTGTTTATGTAGTCATTTTTACCACTGTGTTTATAGTATGTCTTTTCCGATTGAGGACAATCGCTAAGGAAGCGGGCGGTAGTGTGGTAAAAATGCCTTGTACACGTTTTTTTTTTTTATCGTATTATTTTTCTTCTCTTTTTGTGTAGTCAGTGTGCTCACTGAGGCTTACTGCATCATAGTTCATTTGTCTCCTGCAAGCCTGGCCGGAATTTAGTGTGTACATTTACCGCCAGTAGTAAGAGGCGAGGCTGGTTAGCACAGCAGAACGTTTACACCGCCGCAAAGGCCAGATGTTGTACTCAGTGACTGACCGCACCTCGCCAATATGTCGGTTTCTCCCTTCTTTTCAGACCTCTGCTACGGTGCCAGACAGCTGGTTACTGCGGAGTATTTTCCCCTGACGGGATTTGTTGGATTTTGTTCTTGACCAAATAGTCTTGTAAAAGTACTATTTTTCATCTGCAAGAGGATTTTGCAACAATATGGTGTTTGAAGTGCTCTAAGTGTCGGTAGTAGTTTCAGAACTGACAAAAGCGTATTCAGCTAGGAAAGTAATGTTCTATAGCAAGGAAGAGTGCTAAACCATTTTGTAAGATGTAATGATTTTGGTCGGGCGAGCGACTTTCCGCTACCCGTCAGTTTTCGGCTAGCAAAAGCTCTCGCTGCGATCGGCACCTTCGCGGAGATAGGTGGATTTGAGCGGAGCGGTTGTTGTTTCGACTTTGCCGTTTACCACAGTTCTACAAACCAGCATTTAGGACTCTGTCATTTTTCTGAGCCCTCCCTTAAACGGGAATTCCGGACTCTGTCGTTTTTTTTGGAGTCCTGGGACTTTGCCATTTTTCTGGCGGCTTACTTTGTAACGGGCGCCTTGGACTCAGCCGTTTTTTGGAAGCTTTCCCTTTACAAAGGGCGCTTCGGACTTAGCCATTTTTTGGGAGTCTTCCTTTATAACGGGCGCCTCGGACTCTGTCGTTTTGTTCGAGGCTTCCCTTTATCAAAGGATCTTTTGGACTCTGCCATTTTCTTAGATAGCTAACCTTTTGAAGGGCGTTTCGTTTTTCTGAGGCTTCCCTTTACAAAGGACATTTTTCTGGATAGTTAGTTTTCCTTTACAAAGGGCGCTTCGTACTTTGCCATTTTTTTTTTTTTTTTTTTTTTTTTTGAGTCTTCGGACTCTTGTCATTTTTTTTTTTTTTTTTTTTTTTGGTACTCTTCCTTTATATAACGGTCGTCTCGGACTCTGTCGTTTTTCCGAGGCTTCCCTTTATCAAAGGGTCTTTTTGACTCTGCCATTTTCTTAAATAGCTATCCTTTTGAAGGGCGTCTTGGACTCTGTCGTTTTTCTGAGGCTTCCCTTTACAAAGGGCGTTTTGGACTCTGTTATTTTTTGGGCTCTTCTTTTGTAACGGGCGCCTTGGACTCTGTCGTTTTTCCAAGGCTTCCCTTTTACAAAAGAGCTTTGGGCTTAGTCTATGTATATAGACGTAAGTTTTGTGGTACGTGTTTTGTGCATGTGTACTTGCGTCATTATGTGTGTGTTTTTTTTGTTTTGTTTTTTTTTTAATTTTATTTTATACGTCATTCTAAATTCTCTCTATACAGGATGACGTCTTTTCTTTATGTCGTGTTCTTTTCTGTTCTACGTTTGTTTCCATGTCACCTGAGGAAGGATCTTTGATCCGAAACGTCGTTATTTGTTTCTATTTTAAAGGGTTTTCTACCACTATCTTCTGTTTTTCTTTGGGCTTAGTCATTTTTGTACAGGTCTTCTTTTACCAAAGGCCTCTCTGACTTAGCCACTTTTATAGACTTTCTTCTATAAAGGGCACTTTGGACTTTGTCATTTTTGTCGAGGCTTCCTTTTATCTAATGGCCTCTCCGACTTAGTTTAATAGATTCTCCTGTACCAAGGGTACTTGTTCGGACTTTGTCATTCTTTTTCAGTAGAGACACGAATTAGATATTAGTACTGTGCTGCGCTACTGTAGTAACGTCTGATGACATTGTAACCAGCAGAGAATATACTTTTCTCAAACGGCCTCATGCCGGGGCATTTGTTGTCGCTTTACAATTATTAGCCTTACTACAATAATAGCAATCCAGACCAGACGTGATTTATGTCATCTCCTGCGTGAAATGCGGCCAACTCTATGTTGGTGAGACGGAAAGAACCATCAACGACAAAGAACATCTTCAGTCTGTCAAGTACCAATACAACAGACCGGTCGGACGACATTTCAATTAGGCCGGCCACTCTGTCTCGGACATTCGGGTTAAAGGCCTCTGGCTTATGCAAGCCAGTAATGTCTGGGCCAGGAAAGACCGTGAAAAATTTCTGATTAATAAACTGGGCACTGTGGCGCCACTCGGGATGAATATGAAAGATTAACATTTTTAACCTTGCTTGTGTCTGCAACTGTACCTTTACTTCACTGTTTCGCTTCTGTTTTACTACTCACTAACCCGATAGGTGAGGTTGGCGCTGGTTGATATGTACATTTCCCTTGGGGATTTTCTCAGCGCTGGCCGTACGTTCAGTTGGATCCCTTGCCTTTCCCTGTCGGGAACCCGGTCTCCGGCTCACGGATTGATACGCGGTTTTGGGGCAGGGCGATCGTTTGCATCCCTTGGGGATGTATGTGTTCGTCTTGTTGCCTGCCTGTGTGTTTTTCTGTGGGCTGGTGGGTGCCTGTTGGGTGGGGCTGGTGGTTCTGGCTGGTTGTCTTCCGCCCCTACCCCACCCCCTTTCTTTTTTTTTTTTTTTATTTTTTTCCTATATCTCTCTCCCTCTTTCTTCCCCCCCCCCCCCCCACTACCCCCTTTAACACTTCTCTTTCCCTTCTTCCTCCTATTTCTCCTTCCTCCTTTCCTCCCCCTCCCCCCCCCCCGCCCCCGTATCTCTCTTTCTCTTTCTCTGTGTCTCTTTCTCCCCCCCCCCCCCACCTTATTTTTTGAGTTACCCTTGAAGACGGTTTCACAACTACCTTCTCTCCACTTATCCAATATTCTATTACTGAATTTGATTATTTGCTTTGTTTCAATGACTTATTACTTGTTGTGTACCGTGCTAAATGCTGGGTTTTTTTCCCCGGGGTCCTCCCGTTTTTCCCCGAGGTAGTCCTCAACTTGAAGGTGATATAAAGTTTGCCTTCGGGTTGGTGTTTAGCAGGCTTTGTGTATTAGACACTCAGCCTACTTCGTGCCCAAGGGTACTCCCCGTTCGTTCTCTCTCTCTCTCTTTCTCTCTCTCCGTCTTTCTCTCTCTCTCTCTCTCTCTCTCTCTCTCTCTCTCTCTCTCTCTCTCTCTCTCTCTCTCTCTCTCTCTCTCTCTCTCTCTCTCTCTCTCTCTCTCTCTCTCTCTCTCTCTCTCACTCTTTCTCTGGCCTCACCTACACGCTTTTTCTTTTACTTGCTCCTGCACGTGCTTGCACACACTCTTGTCTCTCGTGTTCAGGTTCTTCCCGAGTCTCTCTCTTACGATTTTTCGTTGACGTCATTTTTCCTTTTTCCGCACTTTTGTTCTTCCTTTTCTTTTATTTTACGTCACCTCCTTCAGTTGCCACATTCCTTCTGCCAATGAAGATAAGTAGCGGCTAATCTCTCTGTTTGTTTGTTTGTCTATTTTGACAAAGGGTATTTACCCGAAATATTAATAAATAGTGTTGTACCCGTCTTTTCTAAGCGTGTTTCTTTCTCCGTTGGGTACTTTTTTACAATAATAGCGTCTATACGAAATGCGATCTTCGTTTCACATGTTTTATTGTAGTCAGTCACCTTTGCAGGTGGTTACCGATAATGGCACAGAAAACGTCAATCGGATCATGAGGGAGGTTCTCAGTGAACTAAACATAGATAATGTCTTGACGAGCTATTATCATCCACAGTCTAACGCTAAGGTACAAAGATTTCATCGTACCATGAATGATATCATGTCAAAGAAAAGTCAGGAAGATATCCAAACGTGGGATTTGCACATCAATCATGCGTTGTCGGCATACAGGGTTAGCGTTTCAGAAACGACTCAGTGCTCTCCATTCTTTCTACTGTATAACAGAGATCAAGTGTTACCATTAGATAACATACTGAGGCCTAGACGGAAATATGTCGGAGAGGACCTTCATAAGGTAGCCTTAGAACAACAGCACAAATTGTTCCCCCAGGTGCACCAACGGATAAAGAAATCACAGAAGAGGGGTGCAAAATATGCAAACAGATAGGTCAAAAGTGACGAAATCAAAGTCGGGGACCCAGTGTACTATAAAAATAATCAAAGGAAAAACAAGCTAGACAGCAAATGGAAACCTTACTATAGAGTGGTCGAGCAAACAACCCCAGTAACGTACAGGATTAGGAACCAATTGACTGGTGAAGTAGTTAAAGTGCATGCAGAGCACATAAGACTCGCTAAGTTAGATGAGTGGCCTAAACCCTCAGCGGAAACAATTAGACCCCTTAGAAAGACTAATTATGCGATCGCACGGGAAGACAGCTCTTCCAGTGACAGCGATGATGTAGGCGACCTACCTTCAAGAGAAAAATGGATCAAAAGACAGCGTAGAGAACGGGAGAACTCGTCTTCAGAAGACGACATACCTCTCATGGAGTTAGCAAAAAGGGTTAGACGCCAGAACAGGAGACAAACAGTCGAAGCAGATTCGGCTGATGTTAGCTCGGGCGAAGGCACATCAGATAACTCTGATGATGATAGGATAAAGCATGTGGACGCGATCCTGCCTAGGAATAGGAGTAAAGGGGTGAGGCGGTTATTAAAGGCTATAGGAGATCTACTTTAGGCTTCATTTAAAATGCAACTCTCAAGTGGTATTGAGAGAGGATCAATCAGGAAATCGTGCAGATAATGCAGTTTTGGGTGTATGAATATACAACTACGGGTGTAAATTACATTTTGCAGACGCGTGCAAGATGAGGTTCGTCCTCTGTCGATTGGGTTTAGCAGATAACGTTTATAATTTATTAGTAATGGCAGTAATCATGTCAATTGTAGGCGAAATAGTGGGAGTAGCCCGATATTTTGAGTTGTTAAAAGCTGGCCCTTTATCGAGACTTAGGCGAGGACATAGTGAGGTTACTCGACCTACACTCGACCCGGGATCGGTGGCTACAACTGTGGCGGATGACAATGACATCTACGGAGCAAGTGCCTCCGCACTGATGATGGAAGACAGGGTGGAACTGAAGACGACATCGCCAGTCGTGAAATTCTACCCGGCCTTGAAATGAGGCGACCTATGAGGTGGATGAATTATGTTGGGACTGTGAGCGCAACGGTGCCCATGAGAGACGAACAATTTCAGTGTTGACAATGAACTTTTTCTCTTTTATTTTATGTTATATGTATTTGGATGGAATAGTTGTTGTTATAATTGGATAAGATATCACGCACCGATTTGAAATGTATTTTGATTGTGTAATGATGTGTAAGTATATTGTTATTATGTCCCGAAGTGTAAACCCCCTGAGCAAGAAAGAAAAATAATCCTGAATGGGATGTATTTTTCTCGGGTTAGGGAGGAATGTTGCACTACTGACGCGTGCCTCCACATCCGGCATCCGGATGTAGTTTCCGGTCACGTATCATATGGTCAGCGTCTGTATGTAACTACCGGACACGCGGGCAGCCCTAATCAAGATAACGGGCCGGCCCTCCGGAAACTGTTACTATATGGGAAATGGATGGCATCTAATTAACGGGACCGTCGGCACGCGGGGACGCCATAATCACGTAACGGGACCGGCCCTAAACGAGGGGCGGGTCCTAAGTGGGAAGATGATTGATAAGGGCAAGGGTATATACATACTGGGGGACACAACGAGGGGGAACACACAACCGGACACACAACGAGAGAGGGAACACAACGAGAGGAGAGTGAGAGGAGAGTGAGAGAGATGGACGAAAGTAGAAGAGAGAGCAAATAGTGAGAGAACGACCGAATTGTAGTCTGTGGTTGGTCTTGCCCAACCCCAGACAATGCTCTTTAGACAGAAATAAACACGAGAGAAAACCATCACTGGACTTCAGTTGTTTTACGTGTTCATAGTGCAACATGTGGTTAAAGATGTCCAGTAGCTTCATTAAGGCAGTGTTGCCAAGGTGTTATAACATCTCGTTTGAGATGCTGTCTGGTCCTAGAGATTGTTTCTTCTTCAGCTGTTTGATGGCCATCTTCAGTTCTGGAAGGGTGATGTCCTTCTTCATTGCATCATGGATGTTTGCATCTTTTGTTCTCTCTTTTTCTTCCTGTCTGATTTCTTTTTCAAGCATTCGTGGGACAGTGGTGTTACTTTCCATTGCATAGATCTGTGCGGACATGTTTGCAGCTTTCCTACCAGTCAGTGCTTTCCTTTCTTCTTCCAGGGTGATCTTCTGTTCCCTGGTGCCCTCATCGTTCAACGCCTTGGTCAGTCTCCACAACTTGGTGGTGTCCCTCTCCATGTTCAGTCTTGCAGTCTTCTCTCTCCAACTTCTTCTTGTGCATTCCAACTTCATCTTCAGATACTGGGCCTTACTGTGTTGTAGCTTGATGTTGTTTTCTTGGCTGGGGTTGGTTTCAGCGTTTTCTCTGGCCCTAGTGAGGTTGTCATGTGCTTTCTGAAGATCTGCAGTCCAGTATGGGGTGTAGTTTTTTCGGACCCCTCCAGGTATGGTTTCCTTGGTTGCCTTACTGATAATGTTGTTAAAATCTCAGACCACATTGTTGATGTTCCTTCCAGATACAGCGAGGTCTTGCATTAGCTAATTTGTTCGGATACTGAACAAGCGCCAGTCTGCCTTTCGGTAGTTCCATCTTAGCCGGTGCGGCGAGCTAGTTGCTGTGCTTCCTGTTAGGGTAAGGAGTTGTTTTTGCTGTCGATGACATGTGTCGAGATTCATGAATGTGTAATATGATACACAACATGTTTACATTGTGTTGGTGTGCGTGTGTGTGTGTGTGTGTGTGTGTGTGTGTGTGTTTCGTGTGTGTGTTTGCGTGTGTGTGTGTGTGTGTGTATGCATACGAGTGCTACCGTGCGTGCGTATGTGATTCTGTGCATACAATAACCGTCAGGCTGACTCAGTGACCGTATAGGAATACAGGCTGTACGCGATGGATCTGCGCTGTGTGACACTGGGACCTAACCTCGCCTGAGACGTCTTAACTTTCTTGTTGCAATCTGTACGTGTGCTGGCCTGTGATTTTGGACCTACGGCATATGGTTGTCAGATAAAAGAATCCCAGATCGACAACGCATGAGTATGCATTGCGCTACATAAGTTCCTGTTGAGGCGTGCGCTCGTAACGCGGGTTGGTACTGGAGCGCTTGTCAAAATAAATTGATGTGTCGTATCGATGAAACTCAGCGAGTGGTTATTCCACTTTACATTGTGGTGTGTTTTCGGGTAATTCACAGTGTGCGCATTCAATATTTTTGATAAACCGTGCGTAATTGTGGCACATTCCTGACTGTGTAAAGGGTACTTGCGTTAGTGGGTGTGGCACACAGCACACATAAGATGAGAGCATCTGAAAAGTTGAAATGCCTTGGGTATGCCGGACGAAGAAGATGTTAGCATGACATGTGTGTTTGAATCACATACCAACCCACATACCCCCCCCCCACCCCACCCCACCCCACCCCCCATTCCCCGTTCTCCGGCACCTCGTCGTTTGATATTGCAGCGACGATATGTATGCGTTTGGAGGCTGTCATCTTTTCTTTTTTTTGCCTCCCCCCCCCCCGCCCTGATTAACCCTCCCCCCCCCCATATCCTGTTCACATCCCCACCCCCATCCTTTACCCAATACCCTGTACATCGCCCCCCCCCCATTCTTTACCACCCCCATCCCCCAATCCCCTGTACATCCCCCTGTTTACCCCCCACCCCAATACACTGTCCACCCGACCCCCTATTCTTAACACCCCACCCTAATACCCTGTACATCCCCCTCTTTTACCGCCACCCCAATACCCTGTCCACACCCTACACCCCTCCTTTACCCCCACCCCAATACCCTGTCCACACACACACCCATCCTTTACCCCCACCCCAATACCCTGTCCACAACCCCCATCCTTTACCCCCCACCCCACCCCAATGCCCTGTCCACACCCAACCACCCATCCTTTACCCCCCACCCCAATACCCTGTCCACCCCGAACCCCATCCTTTACCCCCACCCCAATACCCTGTCCACACCCCCATTCTTTACCCCAAACCCTAATACCCTGTCCATATCCCCCTCCTTTACTCCCACCCCAATACCATGTACATCCCCCCTCCTTTACCTCCACCCCAATACCCTGTGCATTCCCCCTCCTTTGCCCCCCACCCAATACCCTGTGTATCCTCTCCTTTACCCTGTACATTCCCCTTCCTTTAACCCCCCCCCCCCCCCCGCGCAATACCCTGTACATCGTCCCATCCTTTAACAGCACCCCCTCCTCCCCACCCCCAATATCCTGTACATCCTCCCATCTTTTACCACCCCACCCCCACCCCCAATACCCTGTACACCCCCTTTCCATCCTTTACCCCACCCCCACACATCCCTTTCCTTTACCCCCACCCCATAATACCCTGTACATCCCCTAATCCTTTACCCCCCCCCCCAATACCCTGTACATCCCCGCCATAATTTAGTACCACCCCCCCCCCCCGATACCCTGTACATCCCCCATCCTTTACCCTCCCACCCCCACCCCAATACCCTGTACATCCCCCATCCCATCATTTACCCCCCCCCCAATATTCTGTACATCCCCCCCCCATCCTTTACCACCCCCTCATCCCCACCCCAATACCCTGTACATCCCCCCAATCCTTTACTCCCAACCCCCACCTCCACCCAACAGCCTGTACATCCCCCCATCTTTTACCCACCCCCCACCCCCCAATACCCTGTACATCCCCCCATCCTTTACCCTCCCCCCACCCCATTATCCTGTCCACATCCCCCTCCCTCCCCCCTCCCCCTCTCTCAACCCTTTCTTCGATACCATCCAGCGTCTGAAAAATACATACATAAAAGCACGGTTACAAGTTTTAAAAGGTTGTCTGAGACATTCATGTTTTGAGATAATTTCCTATCCCCCCTTCTCCCGAAAAAAAAAAAAAAAAAAAAAAAAAAACTTGGAACAACTACCCCCCACAAGCCCCTCGTCCCCACCCCGCCCCTCGCATTTCCTTTTGACACGTAATTCACCCGCCGTGGTATCTGCGAGAGTGTGCTAAACAGTGCATATATATATATATATATATATATATAATCTCGAAATGACGTGGCGGTTCGTTGCGCTGTGATAAAACGCCTGCCACCAATGCTAGAGCTGCGAGGATCGATCCCGGCGTAGTAATCAACGGTTCTCGGACCTACGACTGCTGTTGTAGTGGGCCCCAATACGTTTTGCTTCTGGGGGGGGGGGGGGGGGGTCCGGCTTCGGACTTTTCTCCTCTAGTAAGTGTTACCGTTAATTCAGGCCGACTTTCCTGGGTTTTTCTCTGGGTGCCCTGAATCTTCATCCCCTTCTCTTTTGGTACCGGTTTCATCCACCCCTAAGACTACGTGAATATGTGCTTGTGTTCAGTGTATGTTTCACGTGACCGGATTCAGCTCTCGGCGGCGCTTTGAGGCGATTTGCAATTGGGATCACTGAAGCGCTTATGTAATGCACTGTATTATGAGTTCAAGACACAACAGGCCCCTTGAGCTCGTAAAGCCTACTACCGAGTGCGAGTGACTGTGCTTGTGTGTGTGAACTTGGCATCCTGACAAGAGCAAACATTTACATACACATTCACCGGTCACACAAACATTGCACCCGGTCAGCGACGCTACAGATTTTGGTGTCGAAGGCTGGGGTGAGGCGATGCTACAATTACAAGCGAAAACGTGTTCAACTGAAATTCACAAGGCGGCGGTGAAATGAGTGACAAAAAAAATCTAGACCTGTTTAACGTCGTAAAATGCAATCCACTGAGACCACAAAGGTGACTGCCAAGCGTGTAAAATGCAAAGAAGTACCGAACGATAAAGAAATACGCTTAGAAAAGACGGGGACAACACAATTTATTAACTTGATATTTCAAGTCGGGTAAATACCCTTTGTCAAAATAGACACTAAACAGAGAAATCAGCCGCTACTTATCTTCTTTCGTAGAAGGAATGTGGCAGAAAGAAGATAAGTAGCGGCTGATTTCTCTGTTTGTTTGTCTATTTTGACAAACTGAGGGTATTTACCCGAAATGATATTAATAAATTGTGTTGTCCCCGTCTTTTTTAAGCGTGTTTCTTTATCGTTCGGTACTTCTTTATAAAACGTCGTGTATACGGCCAAGCCAGAAACAGGCTATAAACGTGGTTGTTGGTGTGCGATGTTTAGCACAGTTTATACACAAGGCTTTAGTTTAGGTTGTTGACATGTCTCGCGTCAGTACTGGCGGGGCGCGTGGCAGCCCGCGTGCGAGTGTGTCAGTGGAGCGGGGCGCAGAGGCATGCGCAGTCCGTGTTTGGTCGAGCGAAGTGGCGTAGCAGGTTACTAGGTCGGTGTTGTTGACCTAGTGTCGTTATATCGAGATATCGCTTGGATTTAACTTTTTGTGGATTTAGCTGGTTATTGATGCATTCTGTTGAAACCGTGCCGGGTGAGTATGCTAATTCCTAATTATTTATGTGGGCTATGCTGAAGAAGAGTGTGTGTTCAGCAGGTTCAGTGCGGCCTGGTCAAAACATGGAGAAAGGAAAAAATGGCATCGCGGAGCTTGCGGCCGACAGCGCTGACCTAGATCAGCGCCCGACAGTCGCTCACTCCGCGCGGCCACAATGATTGTTGATATTGTGTCTAAGTCGGGTTTATACAGTAGTTCAGTTTCTCAACATGGGGTGTTGTGTGTATAAACTGTGCTCAACATCGCACACCATCAACCACGTTTATAGCCTGTTTCTGGCTTGGCCGTATAGATACACGAAGCTTTATGACACAGGTCTAGATTTTGTTTTGTCATTCATTCCCTTGTGTATGCGAACATGCTTTTGCTTGTAATAAGCTCTCGTGTACTGCTCTCGTCAGCGGACCGACCTGACCACACAACACCAAACTTTTCTTTTGTTGCGACTGTTCTGTTTGTTATATTTACATGTTAGTGCCTTTCCTGTTTTCAATTCATTGCGTTGGGTTAGGGGTGCCAGAAGCCGAGAAAGATACAAGTACGTTTTAAAACCACCATTAACACAATGACAGAGTTCACCCCTTTAACATTGCTTTTTGAACAGTCACCGTCTATTTACCCCCCACATAGTAAATACCAACAGAAACATTTCTGAGGCTGAGTAAAAAATAAACTGTCATTTTAAAACCACCATTAACACAGACAGAGTTCACCCCTTAAACATTGCTTTTTGAACAGAAACTGACAGAACGAAGACATCATTCACACGATGACAGAGTTCACCCCTTTAAGATTGCTTTTTGAACAGTCGCCATCTATTTACCCCCACACAATCACACACACACACACACACACACACACACACACACACACACACACACAATCATACACACACATGGACACAAAAGCCTCAAAGTGGGTTACCTACCATTTTATGTGAGAATGGGTTCCCATATTTCTATTTATTCTAGGGCTCTGGAATTGATGCGAATGTTTAGAACTCACCTTATAACTAAGCTCTATAACGTAAAATAAAATAGACATTTTCTAGAAACAGAGCTACTGGATGGAGAAAATTTGGGTTTCTACCAATATATAAAGTGGGTGCCTCTCACACAGTAAATGGCATTACAGTGAAAATGGGTGCCGCTTCAAATCAGTCATTTAAGCATGGAGTTGTATGTATGCATTAACATTTTTAACATTGTATTGTGCAAAATTGAATGAACACTGGCCCCTAACATTTAGATTATGATTTTCACAAAGGAAATCTTTTAATCCTTGTTACGTTTTGTCCCTCTGAAGCACAACAGTTTATCATGGCAGTCTGGAACTTATAAGGGACATTTTTGTATACATGTGCTCTGGAGTTTGAAACAAACAGCAACAGAGCATTTTGAATATTAACCCTTATCATTTGGAATACACCAGTGTGTGAAACAAGTGTGACTAAAATAGTTCAAAGGTAGTGCCAGAATAGCTTGGCGCCTCTAGGCGCCAAGCTATTCTGGCACAACCCTTGAACTAAAGTCTTTGGTCTCTTATCTGTAATTACTGGAGTGTAATGTAGCTTGCATATGGCAGTGTACAAATTTGACGCTTTCAGCCTCAGTATGATACGGGTTAAAAAGTTTGGAAAAATACGAAAGAGAGGAAAAGACTCGGAGGAAGAAACTAACACTAAAAAAATGACAAAATAAAACACTGACATTGATTAATTAACTGACAACATACGAGATCACTTGAAACTTCACCCTTTTTTTAATCACATCAAAGGTGCATACATATAAAATCATAGTAATTGTTTGTAAACACCTCAAATCAAACAACCAAGAGCAGTCAAACATTTTCCCCACAACTTTGTGATGAGGAAAACTAGCTTTTGCCTTTGAGATGTAAAGGGTTTCAGCGACTTCTGTGCCTCTATTCATAAAATAGTGAAATATATACTGAGTTCTAGCATGGGCGACAATATAAGTTATCTTCTGACCTGAATCAGGCCAGACATGACTGATGTCAAAGGGAATTATACATTTATACATAATAGACTTATGCTGTAATTTAAAACCAAGCCCAAGCTGTTTGGATGCCTGTGACTGTTTGATCTGTAAACATTTTTTTCAAGGCATGGCCTATGCGCATTGCGAGATTGCCTTTTTTGAACTGATGTGTGTCCTCATCAACTAACACCTCCTCACCCTGAACCTGCCACTTTCAAATCGGACAAAGAAAGTACAACACTGTCTGTGTCAGAGTTCACAGAGATTGAGGGTGGCACGCAGTCTGAATCCTGTGAACTCGAACCGGGAACAAAGTCCTCGTCATCACTGTCTTTAGGTACAGGGCGAGGTATACCAACTCCGCTAAAATTTATGCTTCATGTGACTTTTGAAAGAGTTAGTTTGTTAGTTGAGTTTAACTCCGAGCAGGCAACTAAGGCCATCTCACGGCGGACTTTTGAAAGAATGCATAGCATGCAAGTGTACCTTAGTAACAACCAACACAATCATGACACTCTTGTAATAAATCATTTGTTAAAAATTGTTTTATTATCTTGTGTTTCGTCCCGATCAAATTCTGCTAGCTCTTTTACAGCCAGGACAACATGATCAAAGCTAGCTGTATTGATCACAGCATTGAAACTGGCCATTTTCATTTCTTGCTACCATCTCGATTATCAATCCCATTAGTTAACCACACTGGTTTGCTTGTGTCAAGATTTGTTAAAGTAATAAACATTTTTATTATCTCATAAAAAAGAACATGATAGAATTAAAATCACCAACCATTACCACAACTAACGCATTTCAATTTAATGTAGATGCCAAATTTATATTATGTCGAACCTACTTATGAACAGAAAATAATTCAACTAAATCAGCTCGATATAGCTGTGTCAGGCACAAGCGTACAAGATCTATTCCAAGTCAAAGTATCAAATCCCTTTGACCATTACCTAAACCCTCCAATTACAGACGATGCTACTGCAAGAAAGTGGTCTTCAAGCTCACTACAGATGTTTCAAAACCAACTCAACTTTGCTATACTGTGTTTTACTACAGGCTGTGGTGTTTCATTTACAGATCACTTGAATCACTCAAACAAACTGATTAGATAGGCGGGGGCAGGGGATCTAACTGTTGTCTGTCCAGCGCTGTGATTCCCCTTGGTTTGAGTACTGACAATTCTGCCAGCGCAAGCCTCACCTATCTGGTTTGTGAGTATCATGTATAACTCGAGGCAAAATTTGTATCGTTACATTGTTGTGTAATGTTCTGTGCATCTACTGTGGGAAATCAGGGTATTTACCCGACACATATAGTAGCGCACCTTCATGTTTGTGTATGTATGTTCCTCCTGCCCACTTCCTAAGTTCCGGAGAAAGACATGAGTTATATAAGAGACCTGATCTATTCGTTTGAGGATGGAAATGATCGTCTTATTCTATACCTGCGTATTTCTCTGTGGGCTGGCGATTGGGTGCCTGATAGGCGGGGGCAGGGGATCTAACTGTTGTCTGTCCAGCGCTGTGATTCCCCTTGGTTTGAGTACTGACAATTCTGCCATCGCTAGCCTCACCTATCTGGTTTGTGATTATCATGTATAACTCGAGGCAAAATTTGTATCGTTACATTGTTGTGTAATGTTCTGTGCATCTACTGTGGGAAATCAGGGTATTTACCCGACCACATATAGTAGCGCACCTTCATGTTTGTGTATGTATGTTCCTCCTGCCCACTTCCTAAGTTCCGGAGAAAGACATGGGTTATATAAGAGACCTGATCCATTCGTTTGAGGATGGAAATGATCGTCTTATTCTATACCTGCGTATTTCTCTGTGGGCTGGCGATTGGGTGCCTGATAGGCGGGGGCAGGGGATCTAACTGTTGTCTGTCCAGCGCTGTGATTCCCCTTGGTTTGAGTACTGACAATTCTGCCAGCGCTAGCCTCACCTATCTGGTTTGTGAGTAAACTGATTAGGATTAGGTCTGTGTATCATTTCCACACGTATTACCAGCTTAGACGTATACTGTCAGAATTACATACACCACTGCCCACTGAATCCAGTTTCAACAGGTATAACAACCCCATGGATATGAAAGCATTTGAACGAATTTGTAATGAATTTAACATAAGCACTAAGTATGACTTTACACAAAAACTTGATGATCACAACGGTATGGGTACATTGTATTATGCTATGAGTCACAGACAATACCCTCAAGATTATTACCCCGGTTACACTTCATTCTCATCAAAATCTCAAGTCCGGTTAGGATCAATAGAACAGAAGCAGTCTAATGCCTGAACCACATTTATTTTAGACAAAAGTGACGGGTTTACTCAAGCAGGAGTCGAGTTTGTAAATGAGTCTATCAGAACATATGTCTGGTGTATATTAGGAGCACAGTCACTAACAAAATCAAACATTTTGAATGGAAGTGGAAAGTTTGAATCTCAAAAACAGTTTCTGGCAAATCTTGAAGATTCAGTAAATTCAGTGGTTGATCTCCCATCAAGCATACAACGCTATCAAGACGTTCTCCATATGGTCAAGAGTACGACTGGGTGTCCAAATGGTGTGACAAGCACCCTGCATTTTCAAAAGCAAAATAATTTTAATATTTTATATACATCTGGTGTACCTTTGCATACATAAACATTGACACTAAGTAAAATTTTTATGTTATTTGCAGTTTGGTTGTTATTAAAGTTTGAAGTTTAAAGTTTGAACATGAACATTTACAATGTCACACATTTAACACTTCACAACAAGCACAAGCTGTAAGTAGGTACTCCAAACCTTCTTTGCATGACTAAGCGTGACCCAAATTTCACCCATTTTCCATCACCAATATTAACCAAAATACGCTGCATATATCAATAAAATGTATACTGGGTTGTAGTATGGTGTCTACTCTTTGTGTTCATGTGTGTTTCTGTGCTTATTTTTACATGTTTAGTACTTTATGCGTGTTTTACTGGCGTATCTATTGTTCATGACTTGCCGCGGCGGCACAGCGTGCGCGCGTTGTTCACAGCACACATCGGCTTTTCAATCGCCTCGCGTGTCGCGTCAAAGCGACACAGGCTAAAAATAGCTAGCCATTTAGGTAGAATAGAGCTAGCCCTTCATTTTCGTATAATTTGACCCCACCCGGGTCTGCCCTGGGGGACTTGGGTGGGGTTAGGTATTTTTTAGTTCCCAGGGTCACCCTGGTCAGCCCCACAGGGTGGGTTTTTCTCTCTATTCTGGGGCATGTGTTTCTGTCTACCCTTTGTCCATTCACCTGTATTTGCCTTTTTAAAACTCTCCCTACTGTCTGCACTGCCTGTAGCTCTTGATATTGGATGTGTGTTGCTAAATGGTCTTAGCTTTATTTAGGCCCCATGTGTTAGGTTTATTTAACGTATTTGACCGGCTGGCGACATACATTCAATGTTCTGTGTTTTGTTTTTTTTTCACAAGCAGTGCAGGCACGTCCTGAGAAAGCCTTGTTGCTGGCGGGACGTTAAGCAATGTACAATCAATCAATCAATCAATCGCGTGTCGCGTCAAAGCGACACAGGCTAAAAATAGCTAGCCATTTAGGTAGAATAGAGCTAGCCCTTCATTTTCGTATAATTTGACCCCACGCGGGTCTGCCCTGGGGGACTTGGGTGGGGTTAGGTATTTTTTAGTTCCCAGGGTCACCCTGGTCAGCCCCACAGGGTGGGTTTTTCTCTCTATTCTGGGGCATGTGTTTCTGTCTACCCTTTGTCCATTCACCTGTATTTGCCTTTTTAAAACTCTCCCTACTGTCTGCACTACCTGTAGCTCTTGATATTGGATGTGTGTTGCTAAATGGTCTTAGCTTTATTTATGCCCCATGTTGTAGGTTTATTTAATGTATTTGACCGGCTGGCGACATACATTCAATTTTCTGTTTAGTTTTTTTTCACAAGCAGTGCAGGCACGTCCTGAGAAAGCCTTGTTGCTGTCGGGACGTTAAGCAATGTACAATCAATCAATCAATCGTATAATTTATTTTTGCATATGATCACGGGAACGTATTCAAATTTCAAGTAGAAAAGTTTCAACGTAATATTCTCACTCTTCTACAAAACAGACGGGAGCGAAAAATAAATGCCTAAAATTGTCAATCATTTTTCTATATTATTGCAAAGTTTCGTACTTATTCATTACTTTGACTCCGCACGCGAAGCAAAAAAGCGCACACGCTGCCTCTGTGTACGAGCTAACGCGTGTTCGGAGAATGGCGTGCACAAACGATAGCGAGGCTGTAGTTGTACCATGTGCTTCAGCTAATATATATTGTCAGATTTAGCCAATCTACCGACTTCAGATGAAAATATCGATATGTAATATCATTTTTGGATTGATCTGTACATTGCTATGTTTTAGATTTGCTTTTCAATTGTATTCGAAGTGTTTCTTTTGAGCAAGCAGCGGTGCTGTCTTGCGAGGTAAACAAAGCGTGTAGGGTTATCATCGGAAATACCGAATATAATTTTCTCTTTAACAAGAAAGCATAAATTTAACATTATTACTTTTATAAAAGATGTTAAGGTACATTTATATTTAAGTCATTATCTTCTGGTGGTCGTAGACTTTGAGATATAGTTATTTTTGTGAAGTCACGTGACCTGCTTGTTTTTCGTCTGCTACTACTGTACTAGTACTAAGTGTGATGAAGTACTTTCTTTTTTGAGATCAGTGTGTAGTTTTCTGTCCGTGATTTGTATAGACAGGCAAATTTCACGCAAGTGTTAAAATTATAATCCAACAATTTAAATAGTTGAAATTGCTGGTGATCAATTTTGTGGTGTTTGTCAATTTTTGGTTTTATTTAAAAAAAAATTTTTTTTTTAGGGAGGGGGGGGGGAGGGGGTGATGACAAAAAAACAATTTCTCTTTGTTTGTAGTCTATCTTGCTTTATTATTCAGATCTCCTTATCCTGATCATTTTGATGTTTAAATGATGTTTCTATCTTAATTACAACACAAGATATAATTTTTCTTGTGTTTGTTAATTTTCAGCCATCAAAATCAGTGATTTTACTAAGTTTGAGGATCATTTTCAGCATGATGCCCTTGTTCAAGAGCCTCGAAAAAACCTAGGCTGTCACAAATTACTATAAAGAGTAGAGATATAATATAGGGGGCTCCTGAGAATCCAAATTTATTTATGCTGCATTAAACACAAACATTTTGGCATTTTGACAATGTCCCCCCCCCCCCCCTCCACCCCCCCCCCCCCCCCCCCCCCCTTTGACTACGCGACCGCCACCCCATCTTTAATTTACCCCAGTGATTTCAAATAAACGCAAGTTTGTCAATGCGGCGTAAATAAATGTGGTTCTTTTGGAAAATAGATTGTTTAATCTCTATAAGCATCACCCACTGCACCCGAGCTAAACAGTATATCAACGATGTATGCGTGTACATTCAAGAATGCGTAGTTTATTGTCTTTAATTAAAGTCATAAAATTAATATTTTTTATTATAAAATGAATCCGGATGAATTACTTCTTCTAAATGATATCAATGCTGTAGAAAACCAAGACTTAGACTCGAAAAAACAGCGCCTTCTTTCTGTAGTTGTGTCAGGCAAATCAAAGACTTATCTCGGAAAACAATACATGACAGAGGATATTGAATCTCTCACCGCTGACGAGCTAATCAAACTTCATTCAAAATATGAAAACCACATCGCTTCACTAATGACTCGTGATTTAAGTCGGTCTCTTGTATGTGATACACAAAAGCAGTGAGTCACTTTCTACCTGTCCCCCACCCGGGTCTGCCCTGGGGGACTTGGGTGGGGTTAGGTATTTTTTAGTTCCCAGGGTCACCCTGGTCAGCCCCACAGGGTGGGTTTTTCTCTCTATTCTGGGGCATGTGTTTCTGTCTACCCTTTGTCCATTCACCTGTATTTGCCTTTTAAAAACTCTCCCTACTGTCTGCACTGCCTGTAGCTCTTGATATTGGATGTGTGTTGCTAAATGGTCTTAGCTTTATTTAGGCCCCATGTGTTAGGTTTATTTAATGTATTTGACCGGCTGGCGACATACATTCAATGTTCTGTTTAGTTTTTTTTTCACAAGCAGTGCAGGCACGTCCTGAGAAAGCCTTGTTGCTGTCGGGACGTTAAGCAATGTACAATCAACTTTCTACCTGTGGATAGTGGCAGTCTTTCACACGACCTTGAAAGCAATCCTATTGTTTCAAGTTCAATAGGCAAATTAGCATGTGTCATGTTTTACAAGTTTGGAAATTACCTTGCACCTGTTGTAACCCTTCTTGTTACCGGGAGTCATATTGATTTTTCGAAAATAAATTTTACTGCAGAAGAAAATGGACGAGACCCAGACGACTCTACAACCGAATCCCAGTCCGGTCTTGACACAGGTTCAAACTGTGACTAAGGCTAAAAGTCCAGGCCGCGATGATGCAGGAAAAAGATTAGCCGAATGGAACAGGCAAAAAAAATTACAGCTTCAAACACAAACAGAAAAGGTTCATGTAACTAACCAGGTGTCAGCACCGTCAGGACCTGTGTCACTACTATCACACCCACAACAAAGTGAGAGACAAACAACCCAGTCTAACCCTGACCCCAAACCTCAATCAACAAAATATATAGTTGCCGGATTTGTTGTCGGATTTGGTTACGTAGGTTATCAATTATACAAAAAATACAAACCACAGACTCGTACAGTGACCAAAAAATCAGACACTCCAAAAACAAAACCACAAGTCGCCACATTACCAGGGTTTGGTTTACCCCTGCGGCTTGCGGCATTACCGCATTGTTCTTGAAAATCCCGCATCGGCTCTCAATTACGAGTGTTACAGGGCGCATTGCTATCCAGTACCAGTGCGCCACCGCGGTTTCGTTTTTCCGCGGAGTTTGGGATGCATCCGTGCCGCTGATTGGCTGAAAACGCTCGGTTCAGTCCAATCACTGAAGGCTTACTTTCACCAGTTCGTTGCTCTGGTTTGCGTTCTGGCGGCGTGTGTTTCACAGTGGTTCTAGACTTTTCTGCCAAGACTTATGAAAAATGCCGCCGAAAAAGAAACCAAAGTTTTTCCAGGACAAGCAATTTTGTCCTTTGGACCGCCTCCGCCCGACTCTGAGTCAGGTCACAGTCAAAAAGTGATCGATCCGGACTGTGGTACCGATCAGCCTCAGCCGAGTACTTTGACGTGTGTCAGTGATCTTACACAACATTGTGACTCTGACACCTGTGTCTACTGTGTGCCATGGAATAAACGAGGACTGTACTTTCCTGTGGTGAACATTTAATTTCTTAATTTTGAATGCCACAATGGTTACAAACAAGTTACTAATCATTATCATTATTAACACATTTGATTTCAAATCAGCTGTAAATTACGCCGCGAAATATGGGGTCCATTGAAATTAGGAGGAAGGGGCCCAATACCCATAGTCATTTTTTGCCAGGCTGAACCCTGCATTACCAGTAACACCCAAAGCCGTTGACCCATTTTATATGCAGTAAATAAAAATATTATTTTAATTTTTCTTGTATTAGAAAATGAGCGACACAAAAAATTTAATGAACCTTGTCTATCACTCTGCCGTAATCAGTGGATTAGCAGTAGCTTATTCTTTGCTAGTAGAAAAAGTCTACTCAAAATGAAATCAGCAGACCTGAGTAGATTAGATTTCGAAGACAGTGCTAAGCTAATTGTAGTTGTCACAGCGTCGATTGCGACAAAAGACTTTCTTGTCAAGCAGGGAATTATTCCCGAAAATGTTTCTATGTAAATAAAATAAATATGGCGACAATAGCTATTATGATTGGTGGGGCAGTTGTTAATGCCCTCGCGTTCTGTGGCTCTAATTATCTCTTTTCAAAAATGGGTAGAGAGGAATCTGCAGAAGAATTGAAGCGTCATAATGAAGCGTCAGAAAAATTAGCACAGGCAGAACAGGATTATGAAAAGAATAGAATTGAGAAACTTGATTTCATCAATGAAAAACTGAGGCTAGAAGGTCACGCACAACATACGTTTTCAAATACAGACGACGCAATCAGGGAATATTTTCTTGTCACAGGTGAAGACATGACTATCCCAAAACCAAAACTCAGTGACTACTATCAACCGAGTACAGAACAAAGAAACGGGGAGATAATCTTTGTTCTAGTGGGAATGACATTAGTTTATTTTACAGGAGTTTTCATTGCTAGAAAAAATGGCAGCCGAAAATAAACTATCAAAAATATATTACTCTCCATCAGGCTACTGGAAAGGAGCAACCGCTATTCAGAAATTACATGCCGCTGTGGGTGGAGATATATCACTCAATCAAGTCAAACAATGGTTACAGAGACAGGCAATTTGGCAGATATATCTTCCTGCTCCAAGAAAGATATCTAGACCCCATTTTGAAAACACTACCCCTAATGACACGCATCAAATGGACCTCTTGTTCCTACCACATGATACAATAAGAAAAAAACGATACAAGTACGCATTAACTGTCGTAGACATAGCTTCAAGGTACAAAGATGCTGAACCCATATCTGACAAAACAGCTACCACTGTTGCTACAGCATTATCAAAAATATATAGTCGAGGCCCTTTAAGATACCCCAGACTTGTTCAAGTTGATGACGGATCTGAATTTAAGGGCGCAGTTAATCAGTTATTTGCTAAGCATGGCGTACTGGTCAGACGAGGCATTCCAGGCGTACACAGATCACAGGCAATTGTAGAGAACTTTAATAAACAGTTATCGGAGAGACTTTTCAGTTACCAGTATTCTAAGGAACTCATGCATGACACACGTAACACTGAGTGGGTAAAGAGATTACCACATGTGATAAAAGCAATGAACAATGAAGGACATCCTAAACCTGCTGATGCTATTAAATTGAAATCAATTACAGAGCCAAAAACAGGACCAACCCCAACCCCAGCACCCGACACAAGTTTATTTACTAAACAGGTGAGATATTTATATCAACCTGGAGAGGCTGAGAACGACGTGAAGCGCAGAGCGACAGACCCCATCTGGTCAACGTCTGTACATAATATAAAAAAAAATAATTCCTGGTGCTGACGCAACAATATATTATCTGTATGACCCTGCACCCCAAAGGGCATTTGTCAGAGAAGAATTACAGATTATTCCCCTAGACACCGTTACTCATTTCAGTAACTAAGTCGTCAATTAATTCATCAACCAGTTCATCACAAATGTCTTCAGATAACTTGAGCCTGTAATGCCCAGGTGCATAAGCTTTTTCTTTACTGAAAAACACACGCTTCGTGTCCCCAACTGCAAGTGACTTTTTGTGTGTTTGAATTATTTCAAGATTATGTTTGTTTGATCTCAGTGACTTGTTTGGATAATCAGGCATTAATGCACCATCTAACACTTGCTTGTAATGTTCATGACGTATGTCTTTATTTTTTATTGCTGTTTTTTTAATTCCTTTGGCTTTTGACTGACTACCTTTCTGATGCAGTATAGAATACATTTTTGATCTCAGTCCAACGTACTCAACTATTGGCACACCATTAAGTTCATCCTTAAACTTTCCAGGCACTTTCTTATTCTGTGTGCTGTACAGCGGATGATCCTTAGGATAGTCAGACGTGTCATACATGTGTAGTTCTTTTTTCATGTCTTCATAAAAGTCTTCAGTACACACATCAATGATCATAGAGTCAGTGTCAGTGTATAGCAGACGACACTCAGGATACTTTGGTTTGAAGTAATCATAATAAAATTCAAGCATTAGTAATTTTGACAACTCAAGAATTGCCATACCAATAAATACTGGCTTGTCCAGTTTAACAATCTTTTTTTTGAGTGACACTGCATACAATGATGAATGAAACTCTTTGTACCCCGTGTACTGTGGCTTACCTGTAAGCTTAATTGCACCTGATTCAGTTGTGACTAGTCTCACATCTTTTCTGTGATGAGGATTTTCCATAGTCTTCCCAAAACAGGCATTGTTCATAAGCTTAAAGAAGTCTTTGTCAAATGCAGTGTTGCCGTCTCTGGCACGCAAATACTGTGTTCTTCATTATGTAATCTTTCATGAAAGCACTCTGATCAAATTGAATTCCTCTATGTACTTTCTTTAGTACTAACCCATGTCTTATGTAAAACTGTAACAAGCGATAGTGACAAATGTAATTGAATTTGTCATTCAAATTTGGTACAAGTTTGGTGTCTTCTTTTTTCCCCGTCATACTCATTTTTTCAACTGCCAACGGATAATCATTATGGTAATCGTGTAGATGGTGTGGGTACTCTAGGTCTACTTCAAAGATCCAACCCTTTGCATCGTTTCGGTCATGATTAATAATATTGTTTGTTATGTCTGTTATGTCATACTGTGACAAATCATACAGACAAAAGTTTTTCAAGGGCAATAACTCACACATCGCGAATCCGTAAAGGTTATTAGCGTCAAGGTACGTAATAAATGACCTTGACCTCGAGGGGTCAAAACCCTGGCCAAGGTCAACATGTCCGTCCAGATATTTATTGTTGGCTCTGGCGTAGTTATTTGCTGCAATACTAATCCCTCCCCTCAATCCACGTTCCACCATTTCACCCATCGTACGATCAGACAACAGGTCTATAAATATCTTACTGGATTTCAAAAATGCATCCCATGTCATGCCAGGACTAGTTATGTAACAAGCAGGGTCAAGCTTGTAGTGTAACAAACCCTTCTCACGGTAACTTTCAAATACGTCTGCTAGCAAGCAAACGTCAGCTTTCAAGTACTGGTCATGGTAGTCACCAATAGTCTGACACCCTAACTTATCCCATGCATCAAGTGCGTGCTGGTATTCAGAGTCAGAAATGCCTTTTCCAGTTAGTGTAGAATAAAATTTCTCTTTTGGTGGCAGTCTTGTTTCCTCAAACACAACCCAATGATCAATGTACTCATACGGATACACTCCTTTCTTAATCAAGTCTGGTTCAAAATATTTACTTGTTATTGGATACTCAGTCAGTCCTTCTGCAAGACTAGCCAACCCTAAAGATAAATGTTGCATAGAGTCATAAAATGCTAATTTGTCCAATCTAAAAGTCAAGTATTTTTCAGTTGTCTGGGCAATACAACTAATGTTTTTGTACGACTCATCTACAGCCTGCATGATAATGTGTGAATCATATCCTTTGAGATTGTGAAAAAAGATTGGCAACTTATATGTCTTAGGATCTGTTTTTAATAATAAGTTACAATTGCTATGTGCAGCACCTCTGTAACACCCAGTTATGTGATCATGGTCACAAACTTTATCACCTCCCAGAGGTTTTTCACAAATCCAACACATCTCAGCTGTATCAAATTTCAGTTTGTCTTCTTCTGTCATCACTAAAGGCATCTGACATGTTGTGAGATATTGTACTACCTGACTATACAGATGTCTCATTTCTGTTAAAAACTCAGCTGCTGCATTTTCACCCCTGTAGATAACGGGCTCTGAATGCAGACCGTCTGACCTAACAATAATGTATTCGAAAGAACACACCACTTGGTCACTGAGTTTTATAGTCTTTGGTAATGACTCTGGAACAGGACCTTCATACGGAACAACCAATGATTAAAAATCAGCATACACTACAAACGGCAACTTTTGCTGATTCCCGTAGTTCTTAAAATAAACCTTGCTGCCAGGATCTGGGTACTTAAGTACAGTCTGTATATCATCAGGTGACCTGCAGTGTAAAACATGTTTGTGTGCCACTTCAATAGAGGAAAACCTTTGTAAACATCTTTTACACACTTCCTGTTTACACTTGTGTTTTGTTGTATGCCCATGAATTAGACGTGACATACTCCTGATAATTGTATAGTGAAAGTTATCACCAGAACTTATTAATAGCATGTCAACATGTTTATTTTCTGACTGTCCGTAGGTTGGAGCAAGTGGTGATACTCTAATGGGTTGTAACTTGTCAACAGATTCATTATCCCACACAAACACATTCACAGATATACCAGGATTTAATTTTTCAAACAAGTCTATGTCCTCTATTTTAACAGGGAACTCAATGCCACTGAAGTTGAGTTCATTTACAAATTTGGTGTAGTTAGATACACGTTCAGGTTTTGACTTTACAAAGTGTAGTTTAGCAAGCACACACCACATGAAACAATAGTTGTCATTGTTCTGTATGTTAACGACAGCCTTTTTGTTTGCAACCTCTGTTGGCAGTGGTATCCATGATTTACCTAATATAGGATGATACCTTGACTGTTTTAGTTTTAGTTCATGTACATGTCCTTCGTGCCAACCAGACCCCTTCATTTTTGCACTGTCAATTGCTTGGAGGAAGTCTGGTAACAGTCGGTCTCTAAACACGTTCTCTAATTCTCTTCTTGTGTTAACTGTGTGTTGTCTTGTTGATATGTACGATACATGTGGCAGATCCTGGAGCGACTTGGCTGTCCCCCAAAGTTCCTCAACATGATTGTCCAGCTACACGAGGACCAGCAAGGCCAGGTCAGACTCAACAATGATCTCTCAGAACCATTCCCTATTCTCAACGGCGTAAAGCAGGGCTGCATGCTGGCACCGACCCTCTTCACCATCTTTTTTAGCATGATGTTGAAGCAGGCCACAGTGGACCTCGATGATGACGATGCAGTGTACATCAGGTATCGTCTCGATGGCAGCCTGTTCAACCTTAGACGACTGCAGGCCCACACGAAAACCCTAGATCAACTGATTCGTGAGCTGCTTTTTGCTGATGATGCTGCCCTCGTTGCACACACAGAGAGAGCCCTGCAGCGCATCACGTCTTGCTTCGCAGATGCTGCCCAGCTCTTTGGACTCGAGGTCAGTCTGAAAAAGACAGAGGTCCTCCATCAGCCGGCACCCAAGACAGTGTATCGCCCTCCTCACATCACCATTGGCGAGTCTGAACTAAAGTCAGTGCACCAGTTTACTTACCTTGGCTGCATTATCACGTCGGACGCCAAGCTGGACAAGGAGCTTGACAGCAGGCTGGCAAAAGCGAACAGCGCTTTCGGGCGACTTTTCAAGCGGGTGTGGCACAATCAACAGCTGAAAACAGGCACCAAGATCAGCGTGTACAGAGCTGTGGTCCTCACCACCCTGCTGTATGGTTCCGAGTCTTGGGCCCTCTACCGCAGCCAACTACGACTCCTCGAACACTTCCACCAGCGCTGCCTGCGTACCATCCTGGGCATTCACTGGAGTGACTATGTCACCAACGTCGAGGTCCTTGAACAGGCTGAAACTGTGAGCATCGAGGCTTTGCTGCTGCGGACACAGCTCCGCTGGGCGGGGCATGTCTCCAGGATGGAGGATCATCGCCTACCAAAGATCACCCTGTTCGGCGAGCTTGCTACTGGACACCGTGACAGAGGGGCACCAAAGAAGAGATACAAAGACTGTCTCAAGAAGTCACTTAGTGCCTGCCAAATCAACCACCACCAGTGGTCTTCGCTTGCTGCGGACCGTGACACCTGGCGCTCCACCATTTACAAGGCAGCTGTCTCCTTTGAGGACTCTCACAGAGCTAGCCTTAAGGACAAGCGGCTCAGGAGAAAAAACAGAGATGCCGCAGCTCAGAACCCTGGCCATACCTTCCCCTGCAGCCACTGCGGGCGAACCTGCCTGTCTCGGATTGGCCTCCGCAGCCACGAACAAGCCTGCAGACGTCGTGGGCAACTCCTATAAAATCTTCGTTCGCGAAGTCAAGCCAAGAGACAAGAGATGTACGATACAATCACTTCACCGTCTACTCTAGTAAATTCTATTTTAGCAACAATCTGAATCTTCACACTGCCTGTAAGAAGATTATCTTGTATGACAGAAAGAGTTTTCTATTGATTCATAGACATTGTTAGTATTATATATAGGCAAATCTGTTGTGTGAAACACGTTTCTTAAACCAGGGTTTGATGGGCCAGGGTTTTGAACATTGTCCATCATTTTTATTTGTCCGACAAAATAATAAATGAAAAAAAATTACCGCTGACACACCATATGTAATACTGTATTATCTGTAGTTATGATAAACAAGTCAACTACTTCCCCGGTGTTTGTCCTGCAGGTGTAATATCACTTTATTGAATGTAACACTTTCAATGTAACAATGTAGTTTTCTTAATTGAACAAATATGTCTTCACACAGTACCTCAAACCAACGCAAGTGGCCACTGTTAGCATTATAAACTTTAAAAGCATTTGTCTTAAGATCAACAGTCTCAAAATCATAATGTGGTGATCCATCTGAATATTCCAAAGTAACATTATATGACGTGTATATTCTTATTGTTGGTGTTGAGAGTTTAAAGCTGGGTCCAAACACACGTGATTTTAAGTCAGTAAAACACTTAACATCTTTGAAGCATTCTGTAACATCAAACACTTGGGTTTGTCCGTCTGTCATTTTTATTGGGCAAACAAAAGAATAAATTAATTTACATCAATTTACTAACCCAAACCCTGTGGGCTGATCTGTCTTTAAGCCTACCCGGCACCGGCCTCCACGTGGCGTAGGTGGGTAGTCCGCTCAGTCCCTGACTGAGTGGGCTAGCAGACGGGTGCCATCTTTGTCCAGGATTAGGACTTGATGTCAGCAGATATGTTGTTCAGCCTTTTCACTGATCCGGTTTTTAAGGAGCTGTGCTAACCTAGGTCGTACCATGTTGGATTGGTCCTTAAAAATACTCGTGACTTTTTGGTCCTTTGGATCCCAAGTGTTTGCCGTGCTTGGAGACCCGTGTCGGGGGAGAAGAGGATCCTGGTGGCTGAGGTTCCCTTTGGGCTGCGGCTCACTGGTGCCAACACTCCACTTCGGCCTTGACTTCTACCTAAACGGGAGGCTAGTCGTACCGGCCTAGTCAATCGGCTCTTGTCACGTTGAGCCCTATCCCACTGTTGACATGCAGGTTGATATGCGGAGCATCATGCTATAGCTTCTGCTGCTGATTAGGTGCTTTACGCCAGTATTCCCCTGCATTCAACAGTGTGATAGAAGGTGGTGGCTCAAACGGTTCAATCGGGCTTACCCCCTTGAGTATATCTTTCGGGCAGTCTCCATTGTGCGTCGGCTGGAGACCCGCCGACATTTGCACTTTCCCTTGTTGGGCTCGGTGGCGGGCGGGGACCCCCGGGGGATGAATATCTCTACTAATATAATATGGAAAAAACAAAAAAAACCAAACTTGCACAGAAGCGGCACATCGCCACCAACATTGAAAATGACAGTGACTCGGACTGTGAGGAAGCGACGCCTCAGGCGTCGGCCGTATGGCCTCGCTTCCTCATTGTCCATAGCAAGGTAAAGGAGAAACCAGTTACCAAGCTGCATCCTTTTCTGGTGGGGGAGACCCTCAGGAGCCGTGTTGGCAGGCCTGACGCCCAGCGCCTCAGGTCTGGTGACTTGCTGGTGGAGTGCCGTACCCAGGCACATTTCAGTGGGCTACTGAGGCTCTCTTCCATCGGAGACACTCCAGTGGAGGTCACACCCCACAAGACTATGAATTCGTCAAGAGGCGTAATCAAAGATCAAGCTTTGGCAGAACTGTCAGAAGATGAACTTGTAAGGAACCTTAAGTCTCAGGGGGTGACTTACGTCAGGCGCTTCGCTTCCAAGCGAGGTGGTGGAGAGATCCGTCTCCCTACCATCATCCTGACGTTTGGCACCCCCACCCCTCCTACTACCATCTGGGGAGGTTACTACTCCCTGAGAGTGAAGAAGTACGTCCCTCTTCCCCTCAGGTGCTTTAAGTGCCAAAAGTATGGCCATGGGCAGAAGACATGCCGTCAGGCAGAGGCTTCATGCGCCCGTTGCACTAGGCCCGGACACTCTGCTGAGTCCTGCACAGCCACCCCCATGTGTGTGAATTGCCAGGGGGCGCATATGGCTTCGGATAAGAAATGCCCTCGGATATCCGAGTGCAAGATTCAGCAGGTGCGTGTGGAGAAGGGGCTGTCCTTTCTGGATGCCAAAAAACTGTTTGAAGGCCCTGGTGCAGCTGCGGCTGCCCCAACCTCTAACACCTCAGTGTATACTTTTAGTGCAGCGGTGGCAGGCAAGCGCCCCACCAAAGACTTTTCATGTCAGACCCCAACTTCTTGGTTGGGGGCGGAGCCTCGGCTCATCTCGCCCCTGGAGAGTAACCCTCCTCCGGTGGTGACAAGGAGCCAGGGAACGCAGAAGGCGGACACTGCCGGTCCGGTTGTGCCGCCTTCTGTTGCCCCTAAGCCTCAGCCCCCACCCAAACCTGTTAGTCAGTCAACTCCAAAGGCTTCTGGCTCTGGTCAGCCTTCTAAGGCCGCTAACTCTAGCGGCAGGAACGCTGCCCAGGACCAGGCGTCTAAGAAATCTATGGGACCGCTGTGCGCACGGGCCCAGAAGGGGAACACAGATGTCCCCCTTCAAAACAAATATGCTGCACTGGAGGAGCGGATGGATGGAGTGGAAGTTGTTGTTGCTGATGCTGCGGCAGCTCCACCCCCTTCCTCTCCGAAGAACCAGAGGAGGCCCGGGAGCCGGCCCCCCTCTGTTTCTTCAACTCCCTCCAAGGTAAAGGAAAAAGGGGGGAAAAACTCCTTACCCCCAGATAAGACTTAATCATGGACTCTTTGCTTCAGTGGAATTGTCGTGGTTTTCGAGCTAACTTTGAGGAATTACGTCTTTTAGTCAAGTGCTATAACCCCTCAGTAATATCTCTTCAGGAGACTTACCTGAAGACTTCTGACCCTGTGTCTTTTAATGGTTTTAATGTTATACATAAAGGCTCTGATTCGGAGAGGCGCTCGGGTGGAGCGGCTCTTCTCATTAGTAGCCAAATTTTATGTAGCCCCGTTAGCATCGACACCTGTCTTCAGGCTGTCGCTGCTCGGGTTACCTTAAAAAAGACCATAACCATATGCAGTATTTACCTGCCACCATCACTGCGGGTCTGTAGCAATGATATTTTTAACTTAGTAGATCAACTGCCCCCTCCCTTTATTCTCATGGGGCCCCACCCGGGTCTGCCCTGGGGGACTTGGGTGGGGTTAGGTATTTTTTAGTTCCCAGGGTCACCCTGGTCAGCCCCACAGGGTGGGTTTTTCTCTCTATTCTGGGGCATGTGTTTCTGTCTACCCGAGGTCCATTCACCTGTATTTGCCTTTTTTAAACTCTCCCTACTGTCTGCACTGCCTGTAGCTCTTGATATTGGATGTGTGTTGCTAAATGGTCTTAGCTTTATTTAGGCCCCATGTGTTAGGTTTATTTAATGTGTTTGACCGGCTGGCGACATACATTCAATGTTCTGTTTAGTTGGTTGTTTTTTTTTCACAAGCAGTGCAGGCACGTCCTGAGAAAGCCTTGTTGCTGTCGGGACGTTAAGCAATGTACAATCAATCAATCAATTTATTCTCATGGGGGATTTTAACGGTCATGCTCACCTTTGGGGTAGTGACCACTATGATGGCAGAGGTCAGATGTTAGAAGATGTTTTTTCTCAACTTAACCTATGTGTCTTTAACGATGGCTCACCTACGTACTCTAACTCCGGTTCTGGATCTAGTTCTGTTCTAGACCTCACTGTGTGTGATCCTTCTCTCATGCTGGACTTTGACTGGAAGGTTCACGACGACCTGTGTGGTAGTGACCACTTCCCAGTAGTCCTGTCATCGGTCAGCTGTGAGGAGGATTCGCCGGTGGGGCGCTGGAATCTCAAGAAAGCTAAGTGGTCTCTGTTTGCTTCTCTCTGTCAGTCTCGTCTTACAGAGGAGGTGGTCATGTCAGCTGAAGAACCTGTTTCTTGTTTTACTTCTATTTTGTTGGAGGTTGCAGGTGAAACCATCCCTAGAACTTCCACATCACTCCCTCGGAAGCCGAGAGTACCATGTTTCAATGAAGAGTGCCGCAAGGCCCAAACAATGCGCAAATCTGCTCAGCGACGTGCTTTTCGTAATCCGTCGCAAGCAAATATTTTAAGATTTAAAAGACAGCGGGCGAAAGCCCGTTACATTTTTAAACGTGAACGCCGTGCTTCCTGGAGACGCTTCGTCTCATCTTTATCTTCTAGGACTCCGTCCCAAAAAGTCTGGAAGGCTGTTCGAAGAATTAGGGGCAGGGGTGGCTCGGCTTCTGTCGGCCATCTTAGAGATGGTGCCAGTTTGGTCACAGATAAAAAGGCTGTGGCCAATTTGCTTGCCTCCACCATTGCCCATAATTCTTCAACAGAGCATTATTCACCTTTCTTCCAGAGAGAGAAGGAAAAGCGAGAATCTTGTGCTTGTGATTTTATATCGGATAACTTGGAAGACTATAATGCCCCTTTTACGTTTTCAGAATTGCAGCAAGCCATGCAGAAATGTACTGACTCTGCTGCTGGATTAGATACCATCCATTATCAGCTCATAACACATCTGCCTGAAGATTCACTCCTTGTACTTCTCAAGGCCTTTAACCATATCTGGATAACCGGTCATTTTCCGCCATCTTGGCGCCAGGCTGTGATTGTGCCAATTCCCAAGCCGGGTAAGGATCCTTCCGACCCGGGCAACTACCGGCCAATAGCTTTGACATCATGTTTATGTAAAACTATGGAACGCTTGGTCAACGCCCGACTGGTGTGGCATCTTGAGTCACAGGGTCTCATCACAGACCTCCAGTGCGGTTTCCGGCGTTTCCGCAGTACAACTGACCATCTAGTCCGCTTTGAATCTTTTATCCGAGATGCTTTTGTCAACAAGCATCATGTCTATGCAATTTTCTTTGATCTTGAAAAGGCATATGACACTACCTGGAAGCATGATATAATGTCTGATTTGTCGGACATGGGTTTTAAAGGGCATCTGCCCGTTTTTATTCACAATTTTTTGTATAACAGGTCGTTCCATGTCCGTGTGGGCTCCACCCTCTCCGACTCCTTTGATTCCCCACCCGGGTCTGCCCTGGGGGACTTGGGTGGGGTTAGGTATTTTTTAGTTCCCAGGGTCACCCTGGTCAGCCCCACAGGGTGGGTTTTTCTCTCTATTCTGGGGCATGTGTTTCTGCCTACCCTTTGTCCATTCACCTGTATTTGCCTTTTTAAAACTCTCCCTACTGTCTGCACTGCCTGTAGCTCTTGATATTGGATGTGTGTTGCTAAATGGTCTTAGCTTTATTTAGGCCCCATGTGTTAGGTTTATTTAACGTATTTGACCGGCTGGCAACATACATTCAATGTTCTGTTTTTTTTTTTTTTTTTTTTTTTTTTTTTTCACAAGCAGTGCAGACACGTCCTGAGAAAGCCTTGTTGCTGTCGGGACGTTAAGCAATGTACAATCAATCCGACTCCTTTGAACAGGTGATGGGTGTCCCGCAGGGCAGTATTCTATCTCCTGTTTTATTTAGCATTAAAATAAATAACATTGTAAAGGCCGTCAAGGATGATTCTGAATGCTCTTTGTTTGTGGACGACTTTGCTTTGTGTGCACGAGGTCGAGGACTTGCGTCCCTTGAGAGGCGCTTGCAGCTGTGCGTTGATCGCATCCAGGGGTGGGTGTCTCTCAATGGATTCAGATTCTCTCCCTCCAAGACAGTATGTGTGCATTTTACTAACCAGACAAAATTTTTTCCAAAACCTAGCCTGAGCATTGCTGGAGTGCCAATTAAGGTGGCCGAAGAGGCAAAGTTTTTGGGGGTCATCTTTGACAAAAGATTGACCTTCTGCAACCATGTTAACTACCTTAGAACCTCTTGTCGGAAGGCCCTCGACATTCTTCGTGTCGTTGGTCGTACTGACTGGGGTGCAGACCGCATCGTCTTACTTAGACTGTACCGGGCCCTTGTTCGGTCCAATCCCCCACCCGGGTCTGCCTTGGGGGACTTGGGTGGGGTTAGGTACTTTTTAGTTCCCAGGGTCACCCTGGTCAGCCCCACAGGGTGGGTTTTCCTCTTTTCTGGGGCATGTGTTTCTGTCTACCCGAGGTCCATTCACCTGTATTTGCCTTTTTAAAACCCTCCCTACTGTCTGCACTGCCTGTAGCTCTTGATATTGGATGTGTGTTGCTAAATGGTCTTAGCTTTATTTAGCCCCATGTGTTAGGTTTATTTAACGTATTTGACCGGCTGGCGACATACATTCAATGTTCTGTTTAGTTGTTGTTTTTTTTCACAAGCAGTGCAGGCACGTCCTGAGAAAGTCTTGTTGCTGTCGGGACGTTAAGCAATGTACAATCAATCAATCAATCTTGTTCGGTCCAAACTGGATTACGGCTCTGTGGTATATGGCTCGGCTTCCAAGTCTGTTCTGCAGCGTCTGAACACAATTCACCATCAAGGTCTGCGCATATGTCTGGGAGCCTTCAGGACATCTCCAGTTCCTAGTCTGTATGCAGAGGCAGGGGAGCCTTCTCTCAGGCTCCGCCGCATCCGCCTCATGCTCAGCTACGTTCTGAAGCTGAAGGCCCATCCAGAAAATCCTGCCTATGATTGTGTTTTTAACCCGTCGTTTGCAGAGATTTACGATGCCCATCCGGGAGCTGTCCGTCCACTTTCCTTCCGTGTCCGACCTCATCTGCAGGCGGCCGGAGTGGACCTGGACAAAGTTTCGGAATCTCTGCAACACGTCACTCCACCCTGGCTACTACCAGTTCCTGACATCTTGCTGGACTTGACTGCCGACAAGAAGGATTGTACTCCACCAGCCATATACCAACAGAGCCTCAATGAACTCCTTTCAATTTTTCCTGGCTATTGTCGTCTTTATACGGATGGGTCCAAGTCTGAGGATGGAAGAGTGGCTGCGGCTGCAGTGTCCTCTCGCCATCCTAGACGCCCATTTAAGCTCTGTCTCCCTGACCATTCCTCTGTATTTAGTGCAGAACTGCAGGCCATTCTGCTAGCACTCAAGCATGCCTATCAGTCTCGGGAAAGGAACTTCCTGATTCTGTCTGACTCTCTTTCTGCCCTGCAGGCCCTTCAGGGCGCGGGAACAGACCATCCACTGCTGGTGCAGATTAGAGAGCTCTATGCGGACTTGATGAAGGAATATTATGACATCATTTTTATTTGGGTCCCAGGCCATGTGGGCATCGAAGGCAACAGAATCGCAGATTCTGCTGCCAACAGTGCCCGCAGTGACCCTGTCCCTGACACTCAGACTGTCTATAGTGATTTTAAACCTGTTATTAGTGCGTACATAGCCCGCGAGTGGCAGTCCGAGTGGGACAAAGAGGAAGGGAACAAGCTTCATGAAGCTCTTCCTAAGTTGTCTGACAGTCTACCTTTCCGCTGCGGCAGCCGCCGTGAGGAGACTGTCCTTGCTCGGCTCCACATCGGTCACACATATGTTACGCACTCTTACTTACTTAAACAGGATGAGCGTCCATGGTGTTTTGCCTGTGATGAGCAGTTTTCTGTTCGACACTTTTTGCTGTATTGTGCTGACCTAATTGACACCAGATATAAACACTTTACAGCAGACTCCTGAAGGTTTTGTTCCGGGATGTTCCCCCGGACAAAATCTTCAATTTTTTGAGAGAATGCAATATTTTTAACAAGATCTGAGCATTCATAGACTATGTGAATTTTTTTTTTTTTTTTTTTTTTTTTTTATTTGCCCTTTTTGAGAGTCTGTAGACGTTTCTTTTCCAGACATGTGCGACATTTTAGCCTGAGATTTTTAATCTATATTTACATCTTGTCTTAAGACCTTGCTTTTAGTCTGGCTGACCAGATTTTTACCCATCCCGCCGTGAGATGGCCTTAGTCGCCTGCTCGGCGTTAAACCCAAATAACTAACTAACTAACTGATCTGTCTTTAAAATGAGCTTTAGATGCTTAGTTGATTTCAGTTTATTTTTCACATCATCCCGTTCATGCTTATTTGGGATGACATCATTCTCTCTGAGACAGTCTTCAAAGCTGTCACGATCCTTGCAGTAAAACAAACAGATAAACTTTAACTGTTCTCGAAAATCTTTCAGTACAGCATTATATTTCTGAGTGAGAATCCATACACTGACGTTTGCATGTCTGCCACTGAAAGCAAGTTCTGCTAATGTGTTTCTCTTCTTGACAATGTCTTTCTCTGCAGAGCAGTCATCAACAATAAACAAAGTTGGCTGTCCTTCAAATTGTTTGTAAAAATATTGTAGGTAGTCATTCAGTTTTTTCTCAGGGTCAACTAAGTATATGTTGCTGTCAGTCCAAATGAATGAACGGTTGTGATAAGCTTTGTTGTGTTTGATTGTAGGACAAAATATCACAATGTTTTCAAAATGATAGATGTATCTTGTTTGTAATAGGTTAAGAACAAATTCAGTTTTCCCACATCCTGTGGCACCACAGAACAAACCACAGTGTGGGTCAAGGGTCATCAAGTTCCGGTTCATTTTAATACACAATATAATTTTAATATATGTGTCCACTCAGTCTGCTCTCTCTTGTATGTTCAGTTGTGCGTCATATATCAGGTACAAATATATATTTATTGCTGCAGCAGTTTCAACCTTCTTTTGTATCTGAATTGTTATTCCATCACTGCCTTTCTCAACAGTACGACCTGACCCATGAAGATAATCTTCGTCCGTACTACGAAGGTCTGGCCACAGTGCATACTTGTTTGTCAGGTATTGACCAATCCTTACATCATACAGATGTAGATCTTTACACACAATGTTTGCAGGTTTATCTCTAATCCTTCCACCCGCAAAATACTTTGTGATTTCGTCATAGTGTTGATAAGGTAACATTCCAGATGCGTACACTTGATTAGGACGGCCTTCGATTGTACAAGACAAATGTGTAATCTTTGGATTATAGAATTTTTCTGAATCTCTTTTGTATGGAGCCGCCGGTTCAACAAACAACATAAGAATACCTTTCAGTGACCTAGCTGGTGTGTTCAAGTTTATGTTCCACATTGGGTCACTCTTGTCTTTGGATATTAAACTGTCTAATCACCCTGTCATAATAAATTGGAAGTCTTGACTGGTATTGATTTTGAATGAGTCTGGCTAGTTCAGTATGTGTGACAATTTCATATTCCAAAGAAATGTTAGAGATTTTGTATGATGCATTGAGATCAGATGATTTAATAATTTTGGAGTAGTCATTGAAAGTTAGTTCAAAACTCAGACGGTCATTCAGTGCCCCTTGATAATAGGGCAAATGAGCTGTTAGGATTTCAAACTCAAGTGGAATGTAAAATCTGGTTCCATATGTTTCTGCTATAATTAGGTACTGGCAGGGCTCGCCGCTGACCGTCCGCAGCGGTGCCGCAACACGCATTTTACTCATCTTTGAAACTGCGATTGTACTAACAAAATGCTCGCGTATTGCAGTCAAATGCATACAACAATAAAGTGGAGCTATTTATCTTTTTAAAAATGTCTTTCTTATTATTGGGAGTGCAGCCGATCATTTTCAGCGATTTTTTAAAAAACGCACCCTCAGGCCTAAACGCGCTGTGTTGGCAACTGTACCGCGCGAACCTACAATCAACCCCCTCGGGAAAACGATTTGCTACTCCTCCCGATGCAAGCTACACATCTAAAAATAGCACAAAGACATTGACCGAGTTCAGACCTACACATTGATATAAAGAAGTGTAATATTTTCTTAAATTTAGCCCAGTAATAGATTTTTTGAAAAAAATAAATGCAATTTTCAATATGATTTTCGAAAAATAACCCCTAGAAGGCTATACTTTTTGGAAAGCCCGTGTTTTTCTCTTTAATTTTGACCAATCAGAAACGCGATAGCTTCAACCGGGAAGAGTAGCTTTGTCGAAAAGCGAGCCCTCTCATTGGCCATTTCGCTTTCGTGTTATTCACAATGGCAGCCATGGCGTACGACGAACACACGACGGTTTTGAGCAATCTGCAGCGTGATCTAGGTAAGAAATGCGTTTTTGTTTGCTTGATAATGGTTCTACAATGTGTTATTGTGACTTAACCTAAGATTTTGGGTAATGTTTGTGCGATAATTTGACGTAATGTGCATATTTCCACACCGGCCATGGTCAGTTTTGTTCGAAGCCACGACCGCGTGCGGTGTGTGAGAGATCGGTCACAACTGCAGGCGTATGTTTACATCAAAAGACAAAACATGAATGTAGGTAATAAAGTGGGGTTTTCTATACATGCTCAATTAATTCCATGGGTATATGGTGGTCTTAAAACAGGTAAAGAAGCGATCAAAAATGATGTGTTGAATGAGAGTCTAGACCGGAAGTGGGACCATCGTCTGCTTGAAAAGTTGTTTCGCTTTAGCGTTATTCGTTTTTTGTTAGCAGATACTGCTTGAGACAGCCCCCTCAGACATTTGCAAATACCAAATAAGCAAATATGGTGAAATATTACCACACTCTTCGCTCTACTCTCTCTGTGACACACACACATCATTGTTAACTGTCTAGGTGTTCTTGCATCAATTGTTTTTAATCCTGTGTTGTTTCCAAATTGCAGAAAGTTCTCCAGAGTTTTTAGATTTGGAGAGAGTGTTTACCCAGACTGGTAAAGGAAGAAGAAAAAACATTGAGATATCAGTGAACAACAAACTATTGCTCCAGATACACCTCTTGAAGATGCGACATAAGAGATCATGGAGCGAGACAGAGGAGTTCGTTCATCGCAATTCGCATTCTTGGAGGAGATGACATCCCTAATGACAGGGGGGGGGGGGGGGGGGGGGGGGAGGGAGTAAAAATAAGGCATATTCAATTAATTGCTTTCTTTACTTACTTGACAGAGCTTGAAAAATGTAGCAAAACACAGTTTGAATTTTTAAAATCGGACAAGAAATGACCGAGATATGCTATTTTGTAGTTTTTACACTCTGAGGGCCAATCGACCGCCTTGGAAAACACACTTTTCAGCTTTTTTAGGGCAGCAGTGTTGCAAAAGTTACAGGCTTATAGACCTGAAAAAAATTGGGCTTCTTCTATATTATATAGAGATACAATTCTGTAATTCTGGGATGTCTGTGTTTAATGTCTTTTGTGTTAGGCTGGCCTGAACTGGGCAAAATCTTTCTTTCGAGCGATTTTGGGTAAAAACTGCGGAATATTTGCCGTAGTTTTTTGCCCATAACTTTTGAACCAATAAACATAGAAAGATAATTTTTTGTTGTGTTGTGTTCTGTTTGTTCTCCTCTATAACAATATGTAGATACTTTATTGCTTATGTTATATTGGAATTTTGACCTGCCAGTACCTACTATAATAACTCTCTCGTGTTTAGTTTCTCTCGGAGTCTTTCTCTTACGATTTTTTTTTTTTTTTTTTTTTTTTTTTTTTGATGTCATTTTTACTTTTGTTCTTCCTTTCCTTTTCTTTTCTTTTTACGCCTACCCGGCACCGGCCTCCACGTGGTGTAGGTGGGTAGTCCGCTCAGTCCCTGACTGAGTGGGCTAGCAGACGGGTGCCATCTTTGTCCAGGATTAGGACTTGATGTCAACAGATATGTTGTTCAGCCTTTTCACTGGTCCGGTTTTTAAGGAGCTGTGCTAACCCAGGTCGTACCATGTTGGATTGGTCCTTAAAAATACTCATGACTTTTTGGTCCTTTGGATCCCAAGTGTTTGCCGTGCTTGGAGACCCGTGTCGGGGGAGAAGAGGATCCTGGTGGCTGAAACACTCCACTTTGGCCTTGACTTCTGCCTAAACGGGAGGCTAGTCGTACCGGCCTAGTCAATCGGCTCTTGTCACGTTGAGCCCTATCCCACTGTTGACATGCGGGTTGCTATACGGAGCACCATGCTATAGCCTTTGCTGCTGATTAGGTGCTTTACGCCAGTATTCCCCTGCATTCAACGGTGTGATAGAAGGCGGTGGCTCAAACGGTTCAATCGGGCTTACCCCCTTGAGTATATCTTTCGGGCAGTCTCCATTGTGCGTCGGCTGGAGACCCGCCGACAGTTGCACTTTCCCTTGTTGGGCTCGGTGGCGGGCGGGGACCCCCGGGGGATGAATATCTCTACTAATATAATATGGATAAAACAAAAAAACCAAAACTAGCACAGAAACGGCATATAAACACCGAATTTGAACATGACAGTGATTCAGACTGTGAGGAAGCGACGCCTCAGGCGTCGGCCGTATGGCCTCACTTCCTCATTGTCCATAGCAAGATGAAGGAGAAACCAGTTACCAAGCTGCATCCTTTTCTGGTGGGGGAGACCCTCAGGAGCCGTGTTGGCAGGCCTGACGCCCAGCGCCTCAGGTCTGGTGAGTTGCTGGTGGAGTGCCGTACTCGGGCACACTCCAGCGGGCTACTGGGACTCTCTTCCATCGGAGACACTCCTGTGGAAGTCACACCCCACAAAACTATGAATTCGTCAAGAGGCGTAATCAAAGATCAAGCTTTGGCAGAACTGTCAGAAGATGAACTTGTAAGGAACCTTAAGTCTCAGGGGGTGACTTGCGTCAGGCGCTTCGCTTCCAAGCGAGGTGGTGGGGAGATCCGTCTCCCTACCATCATCCTGACGTTTGGCACCCCCACCCCTCCTTCTACCATCTGGGGAGGTTACTACTCCCTGAGAGTGAAAAAGTACGTCCCTCTTCCCCTCCGGTGCTTTAAGTGCCAAAAGTATGGCCATGGGCAGAAGACATGCCGTCAGGCAGAGGCTTCATGCGCCCGTTGCACTAGGCCCGGACACTCTGCTGAGTCCTGCACAGCCACCCCCCTGTGTGTGAATTGCCAGGGGGCGCATATGGCTTCGGATAAGAAATGCCCTCGTTGGATATCCGAGTGCAAGATTCAGCAGGTGCGTGTGGAGAAGGGGTTGTCCTTTCTGGATGCCAAAAAACTGGTTGAAGGCCCTGGTGCAGCTGCGGCTGCCCCAACCTCTAACACCTCTGTGTATACTTTTAGAGCAGCGGTGGCAGGCAAGCGCCCCACCAAAGACTTTTCATGTCAGACCCCAACTTCTTGGTTGGGGGCGGAGCCTCGGCTCATCTCACCCCTGGAGAGTAACCCTCCTCCGGTGGTGACAAGGAGCCAGGGAACACAGAAGGCGGACACGGCCGGTCCGGTTGTGCCGCCTTCTGTTGCCCCTAAGCCTCAGCCCCCACCCAAACCTGTTAGTCAGTCAACTCCAAAGGCTTCTGGCTCTGGTCAGCCTTCTAAGGCCGCTAACTCTAGCGGCAGGAACGCTGCCCAGGACCAGAAGTCTAAGAAATCTATGGGACCGCTGTGCGCACGGGCCCAGAAGGGGAACACAGATGTCCCCCTTCAAAACAAATATGCTGCACTGGAGGAGCAGATGGAGGGAGTGGAAGTTGTTGTTGCTGATGCTGCGGCAGCTCCACCCCCTTCCTCTCCGAAGAACCAGAGGAGGCCCGGGAGCCGGCCCCCCTCTGTTTCTTCAACTCCTTCCAAGGTAAAGGAAAAAGGGGGGAAAAACTCCTTACCCCCAGATAAGACTTAATCATGGACTCTTTGCTTCAGTGGAATTGTCGTGGTTTTCAAGCTAACTTTGAGGAATTGCGTCTTTTAGTCAAGTTCTATAACCCCTCAGTAATATCTCTTCAGGAGACTTACCTGAAGACTTCTGACCCTGTGTCCTTTAATGGTTTTAATGTTATACATAAAGGCTCTGATTCGGAGAGGCGCTCGGGTGGAGCGGCTCTTCTCATTAGTAGCCAAATTTTATGTAGCCCCGTTAGCATCGACACCTGTCTTCAGGCTGTCGCAGCTCGGGTTACCTTAAAGAAGACCATAACCATATGCAGTATTTACCTGCCACCATCACTGCGGGTCTGTAGCAATGATATTTTTAACTTAGTAGATCAACTGCCCCCTCCCTTTATTCTCATGGGGGATTTTAACGGTCACGCTCACCTTTGGGGCAGTGACCACTATGATGGCAGAGGTCAGATGTTAGAAGATGTTTTTTCTCAACTTAACCTATGTGTCTTTAACGATGGCTCACCTACATACTCTAACTCAGGTTCAGGATCTAGTTCTGTTCTAGACCTCACTGTGTGTGATCCTTCTCTCATGCTGGACTTTGACTGGAAGGTTCACGATGACCTGTGTGGTAGTGACCACTTCCCAGTAGTCCTGTCATCGGTCAGCTGTGAGGAGGATTCGCCGGTGGGGCGCTGGAATCTCAAGAAAGCTAACTGGCCTCTGTTTGCCTCCCTCTGTCAGTCTCGTCTTACAGAGGAGGTGGTCATGTCAGCTGAAGAACCTGTTTCTTGTTTTACTTTGATTTTGTTGGACGTAGCAGGTGAAACCATCCCTAGAACTTCCACATCACTCCCTCGGAGGCCGAGAGTACCATGGTTTAATGAAGAGTGCCGCAAGGCCCAAACAATAAGCAAATCTGCTCAGCGACGTGCTTTTCGTAATCCGTCGCAAGCAAATATTTTAACATTTAAAAGACAGCGGGCGAAAGCCCGTTACATTTTTAAACGCGAACGCCGTGCTTCCTGGAGACGCTTTGTCTCATCTTTATCTTCTAGGACTCCGTCCCAAAAAGTCTGGAAGGCTGTTCGAAGAATTAGGGGCAGAGGTGGCTCGGCTTCTGTCGGCCATCTTAGAGGTGGTGCCAGTTTGGTCACAGATAAAAAGGCTGTGGCCAATTTGCTTGCCTCCACCATTGCCCATAATTCTTCAACAGAGCATTATTCACCTTTCTTCCAGAGAGAGAAGGAGAAGCGAGAATCTTGTGCTTGTGATTTTATATCAGATAACTCGGAAGACTATAATGCCCCCTTTACGTTTTCAGAATTGCAGCAAGCCATGCAGAAATGTACTGACTCTGCTGCTGGATTAGATACCATCCATTATCAGCTCCTAACTCATCTGCCTGAGGATTCACTCCTTGTACTTCTCAAGGCCTTTAACCATATTTGGATAACCGGTCGTTTTCCGCCATCTTGGCGCCAGGCTGTGGTTGTGCCAATCCCCAAGCCGGGTAAGGATCCTTCCGACCCGGGCAACTACCGGCCAATAGCTTTGACATCATGTTTATGTAAGACTATGGAACGCTTGGTTAACGCCCGACTGGTGTGGCATCTTGAGTCACGTGGTCTCATCACACACCTCCAGTGCGGTTTCCAGCGCTTCCGTAGTACAACTGACCATCTAGCCCGCTTTGAGTCTTTTATCCGAGATGCTTTTGTCAACAAGCAGCATGTCTATGCAATTTTCTTTGATCTTGAAAAGGCATATGACACTACCTGGAAGTATGGTATAATGTCTGATTTGTCGGACATGGGTTTTAAAGGGCACCTGCCTGTTTTTATTCACAATTTTTTGTATAACAGGTCGTTCCATGTCCGTGTGGGCTCCACCCTCTCCGACTCCTTTGAACAGGAGATGGGTGTCCCGCAGGGCAGCATTCTATCTCCTGTTTTATTTAGCATTAAAATAAATAACATTGTAAAGGCCGTCAAGGATGATTCTGAATGTTCTTTGTTTGTGGACGACTTTGCTTTGTGTGCACGAGGTCGAGGACTTGCGTCCCTTGAGAGGCGCTTGCAGCTGTGCGTTGATCGCATCCAGGGGTGGGTGTCTCTCAACGGATTCAGGTTCTCGCCCTCCAAGACAGTCTGTGTGCATTTTACTAACCAGACGAAATTTTTTCCAAAACCTACCCTGAGCATTGCTGGAGTGCCAATTCAGGTGGCTGAAGAGGCAAAGTTTCTGGGGGTCATCTTTGACAAAAGATTGACCTTCCGCAACCATGTTAACTACCTTAGAACCTCTTGTCGGAAGGCCCTCGACATTCTTCGTGTCGTTGGTCGTACTGACTGGGGTGCAGACCGTATCGTCTTACTTCGACTGTACCGGGCCCTTGTTCGGTCCAAACTGGATTACGGCTCTGTGGTATATGGCTCGGCTTCCAAGTCTGTTCTACAGCGTCTGAACACAATTCACCATCAAGGTCTGCGCATATGTCTGGGAGCCTTCAGGACATCTCCAGTTCCTAGTCTGTATGCAGAGGCAGGGGAGCCTTTTCTCAGGCTCCGCCGCATCCGCCTCATGCTCAGCTACGTTCTGAAGCTGAAGGCCCATCCAGAAAATCCTGCCTATGATTGTGTTTTTAACCCGTCGTTTGCAGAGATTTATGATGCCCATCCGGGAGCTGTCCGTCCACTTTCCTTCCGTGTCCGACCTCATCTGCAGGCGGCCGGAGTGGACCTGGACAAAGTTTCGGAATCTCTGCAACACGTCACTCCACCCTGGCTACTACCAGTTCCTGACATCTTGCTGGACTTGACTGCCCACAAGAAGGATTGTACTCCACCATCCATATACCAACAGAGCCTCAATGAACTCCTTTCAATTTTTCCTGGCTATTGTCGTCTTTATACGGATGGGTCCAAATCTGATGATGGAAGAGTGGCTGCGGCTGCAGTGTCCTCTCGCCATCCTAGACGCCCATTTAAGCTCCGTCTCCCTGACCATTCCTCTGTATTTAGTGCAGAACTGCAGGCAATTCTGCTAGCACGCAAGCATGCCTATCAGTCTCGGGAAAGGAACTTCCTGATTCTGTCTGACTCTCTTTCTGCCCTGCAGGCCCTTCAGGGCGCGGGAACAGACCATCCACTGCTGGTGCAGATTAGAGAGCTCTACGCGGACTTGATGAAGGAATATTATGACATCATTTTTATTTGGGTCCCAGGCCATGTGGGCATCGAAGGCAACAGAATCGCAGATTCTGCTGCCAACAGTGCCCGCAGTGACCCTGTCACTGACACACAGACTGTCTATAGTGATTTTAAACCTGTTATTAGTGCGTACATAGCCCGCGAGTGGCAGTCCGAGTGGGACAAAGAGGAAGGGAACAAGCTTCATGAAGCTCTTCCTAAGTTGTCTGACAGTCTACCTTTCCGCTGCGGCAGCCGCCGTGAGGAGACTGTCCTTGCTCGGCTCCACATCGGGCACACGTATGTTACGCACTCTTACTTACTTAAACAGGATGAGCGTCCATGGTGTTTTGCCTGTGATGAGCAGTTTTCTGTTCGACATTTTTTGCTGTATTGTGCTGACCTCATTGACACCAGATATAAACACTTCACAGCAGACTCCTTGAAGGTTTTGTTCCGGGATGTTCCCCCGGACAAAATCTTCAATTTTTTGAGAGAATGCAATATTTTTAACAAGATCTGAGCATTCATTGACTATGTGAATTTTTTATTTGCCCTTTTTGAGAGTCTGTAGACGTTTCTTTTAAAGACATGTGCGACATTTTAGCCTGAGATTTTTAATCTATATTTACATCTTGTCTTAAGACCTTGCTTTTAGTCTGGCTGACCAGATTTTTACCCATCCCGCCGTGAGATGGCCTTAGTCGCCTGCTCGGCGTTAAACCCAAATAACTAACTTTTCTTTTTACGTCACCTTCAGTTGCCACATTCCTTCTGCATCTGAAGATAAGTAGCGGCTAATGTCTCTGTTTGTTTGTCTATTTTGACAAAGGGTATTTACCCGAAATATTAATAAATTGTGTTGTACCGTTTTTTCTAAGCGTGTTTCTTTCTCCGTTGGGTACTTCTTTGCTATAATAACGTCTTTGTCTGCTGACGTTGATTTATCTCCGACATCGATTCAAAGTTTACCAACATTAACAGACTGTATGCCTTGGTAAATACGGTCTTCTCGTTCTTCTCTTGTGAGCCACAAATCTTTGTAACAGTAAAACACAAGTTTTACTTTAATAGTTCTAACAATTGTTCTGCCAAGATTGTCAACCAGTGTTCTGTTTACATCTGCGTCTGATGATAGTTCGATATTAAATGCTAGGCGTGCAGTGCCAGGAACAATAACGTCACTGGGACCTAGGTTTGGAAACTTGACTGTAAGTGTTTGGTTCTGGTCTATGGTACTTGGATTGTTTGTGATGACGATTGATTGTCTTATGCCCTTAACACCCAGAGGCTCACGTAGTTTTCTGTATGGGTCTAACTTTGATCCGTAAGACTGTGTCATTTTTATTATCCACAATAAAAAATAATAAATTAATAAAACAATGGCAGCAGGAGGATTTAATCATAAAGATTTTGAAATGGATGACACGTATGATTTTGGTAATACAACAGGTATGACAGATATGACTGGTACAAGAAATATTTACAGTTTACGTCACGAACTTTTAGAAACCAAAGTGAACTCATTTTACGATCATGTTGGTGGCCGCCCAGACAACGTAGACCCTAATCAGTTTGAACTTGATGGCAAGGGTCATTTATATTTAAATACTGTTGACAAAGGAAAAGTACTATTGACTAACAAAAAAGACCCTAGTAGGTTTAGGGCTTTAAGTACAATTAAAAATGAAGGTGGTGTTGATGCCTTGCGTCAACTTGGTATTGGTGGGTCTCCTGTCACGCCAAGACTGGTTAGTGTTCTTCACGACACACAAACAAAGTTGCCAACAGGGCAACAAATTGAAATGGCACCAGTAACAAGCCTACCAGAAATAGCAAACACAGTGATACAAGAAACCTCATTTACTGAAGGACAAATAAATGACGTTATGAAAACAATCCTCGCGCTGGGACCATACGGCGTTGAGGCGCGTCCCCTGGGTGGTGGATAGGGGGTCCCTCGTGAGAGGGGTGCACCGAATGAAATAAGGTGCCGTGAACCAACATGGTCTAAGGGAAGGTGACCCCGACAGAAAACCCCTGGTCCTCCTAGTAAGGGGGTTGGGCGTGGGGGTAGCTTCCCCACCCTGCAAAAAAGGAAATAGCTACAAAAACGCCGACGAAAAGACTAACAGTAATTCCTTTCCTGGAGGAGGAAGGTTCTTCTACCAGAAGACTTATGACGTCCTGTGGTGAAAGCCGGAAGTCTTCGGAAGCCACAGGACCGAGCCGCCTCTCTCTATCCAGGGATACAACCATGGGCACATGGAACGTTAAGACCATGTACCAGAGCGGCAAGGCCGCCCAGATAGCAGCGGAAATGCAAAAGTACAACCTTTCCCTGCTAGGTATCAGTGAAGCCAGATGGACGCAGTCTGGCCAGAAAAGGCTGTTAAGTGGGGAGATGATTCTGTATTCAGGTCATGAAGAGGAGAATGCCCCCCATACAGAAGGCGTAGCATTCATGCTGTCACCAGTGGCACAAAGAGCGCTGATGGGCTGGGAACCTCTTGGGCCAAGAATCATCACAGCAGCCTTTAGAACCAAGAAAAGGCTCAAGCTGAACGTCATCCAGTGTTATGCGTCCACTAATGACAGGGACGAGGAAGAGAAACAAGAGTTCTACGACCGACTCCAGAGTGCCTTGGACAAATGTGCGGAGCGAGACATCACCATCGTCATGGGCGATTTTAATGCCAAAATAGGGGAGGACAACACCGGATACGAAGAGGTGATGGGGAGACAGGGACTAGGCTCGGAGATGAGTGAGAACGGGGAGAGGTTTGTAGACTTTTGTGCTCTAAACCGACTTGTCATTGGAGGCAGCATCTTCCCACACAGAAGGATACACAAAGCAACTTGGGTCTCACCTGACCATACAACAGAGAACCAAATAGACCATATCTGCATTAGCAAGAAATTTAGAAGATCCCTTCAAGATGTTCGAGTTAGGAGGGGAGCAGATGTCGCCTCCGACCACCATCTGCTTACCTTAAGAATGAAGCTCAAGCTAAAGAAAAGCCGCACAGAGACAACAAGAAGACAGCGCTATAATGTAGGCCTCCTGAGAGAAACTGGAGTTAGAGAAGAGTTCAAACTGGTGCTGTCCAACCGGTTTCAAGCGCTACAGGAGCTAGTAAATGAAGAGGAGGCGGTCACCACAGAGCAGCAGTGGAAGGCAGTTAGAGAGGCGCTGAACTCAACCTGCAAAGACACTGTAGGGTTCAGGAAACACCATCACAAGGACTGGCTGTCAGCACAGACCTTGAAGAAGATAGAAGTGAGGAAGCAGAAGAAAGCAGTTGTCAACAACAGTCGCACGAGAGCATCCAAAGTAAGGGCACAGGGGGAATACTGGGAAGCCAACCGCGAGGTGAAGAGGAGTATCAGGGCAGACAAGAGGGCCTACACAGACAACCTGGCAGCAGAGGCAGAAAAGGCAGCAGGCAGCGGCAATATGAAACAGCTCTACGACATTACCAGAAGATTGTCAGGCAAGTATGGCCATACAGAAAGACCAGTAAAAGACAAAGAAGGCAAGCCTATTGCAGACAGAGCAGACCAACTCGACAGATGGGCCGAGTATTTTGAAGAGTTACTGAACAGACCTAGCCCACCCGACCCCCCAGACATCCAGCCGGCAGAGACCGACCTACCCATCAGCTGCGACAGACCCAGCCGGGAAGAGATCAGAAGAGCAGTGGCATTTTTGAAGAACGGCAAAGCAGCAGGCCCAGATGGCATCCCAGCGGAGTCTCTGAAAGCAGACCCAGAGACAACAGTGGAGATGCTGTACCCACTGTTTGGAAAGATCTGGGAAGAGGAGGTGATGCCGGCTGACTGGAAGGAGGGGTACCTAATCAAGCTTCCCAAGAAAGGCGACCTCAGCAAGTGTTCCAACTACAGAGGAATCACCTTGCTGTCAGTACCAGGAAAGGTCTTCAACAGGATCATCCTGGAGAGAATGAAGAGCTCCGTTGACCCCCAGCTGAGAGACCAGCAAGCAGGATTCAGGAAGAACCGATCATGTACAGACCAGATCGCCACTCTCCGCATCATCGTGGAACAGTCTCTGGAGTGGAGCTCCCCGCTGTACGTCAACTTTGTGGATTATGAGAAAGCATTTGACAGTGTGGACCGAGAGACTTTGTGGAAACTCCTACGACACTACGGTGTACCCATAAAGCTCGTCCGCCTGATCAAGAACAGCTACGATGGTATGACATGTCGCGTGATCCACGAAGGGCAGTTCACCAGGGAGCTCCAGGTCAGAACTGGTGTCAGGCAGGGGTGTCTGCTGTCTCCGTTCCTCTTCCTACTGGCCATAGACTGGGTCATGAAGATGACCACAGAGCACAGACGAAGTGGAATACAGTGGACACTGTGGACACAGCTTGACGACCTCGATTTTGCAGACGACTTGGCATTACTGTCCCACACTCATCAACAAATGCAGGACAAGACCACGAGGCTTGCTGACATCTCGTCCCAAGTGGGCCTCACCATTCACAAACAGAAAACAAAGACAATGAGGCTGAACGCAACCAGGTAGGAACCAGTCTTGCTTGCTGGCACCCCATTGGAGGAGGTGGAGTCCTTCACCTATCTCGGGAGCATCATAGACAAAAAAGGCGGCACTGATGCAGATGTCAGAGCACGAATCGGTAAAGCCAGAGCAGCCTTTCTCCAGCTGAAAAAAGTGTGGAGTTCCAGAGAGCTGTCACAACACACCAAAGTCCGGATCTTCAACTCCAATGTAAAAGCAGTTCTCCTATATGGAGCAGAGACTTGGAGATTGACAAAAACCACAGTCAACAGAGTACAGACCTTCATGAACAGTTGCCTTAGAAGAATTTTGCAAATCCACTGGCCAGAGAAGATCAGCAACGTCAGACTCTGGGAGAGAACAGAGCAGATAACAGCAGAGAATGAAATTGGGCGAAGAAGATGGGGATGGATCGGTCACAGTCTGAGAAAGCCAGCTTCCAGTATCACTAGGCAGGCATTGTCATGGAACCCCCAGGGAAAGAGGAAAAGAGGTAGGCCGAGAAACTCCTGGCGTCGAGACCTCCAAGCAGACATCAAGAGACTGGGAACCACCTGGAGTAGAATCGAAGGAGAAGCACAGGACAGGAGTTGCTGGAGGTCTCTCGTCGACGGCCTATACCCGGGTAGGGGTGACAGGCGTAAGTAAGTAAGTATGAAAACAATAGATGATCCACCTTTGTCAATGCGGGAGATTATGGGCTTGGATAAATCACTGCAGACGATAAGAGGTGAGATGGTTAATAATCTTGCCAAACTGGGAGAGCTTGATAAACACATAGAACGTGAAAGAGAGAAACTGGCTATCGCAGACACAGAAATGAAAGAAAGAATACAACACAGATTAAATGATTTGCAGATAGAAAGATCAGGACGGTTAGAAGTGATTAGTATTGGGAGGGAAAAACTAAAATCACAAGTTAACAGGATTAGAGAAACTATTCAGAAAATACGTCACGAAGACACTACTCTGGCTGAGAGACTAAAAACACTTTTCAGAGAACAGGGTATCACAATTGCTAGTTTAATTACAGCTCTTGGGTTTATTGTCAGTACTGTAGTGCTGGCTGTCTCTGGCGGTGGTGGCGGTGGGGGTGGTGGTGCCGTGGGTCCAACACCGCCAACCCCGACACCTCCAACAGACCCAAAAGATTTACAGTCATGGGTAAAGAAACAACTGTCCCACATTTCAGACTTGCTTAAGAAATTGGCTGTGAAAGCAGTAGACGCTTTGCCTGGTTTAATTGGAAATTTTGTCAGTTGGCTTATTACTACAGCGGCAAAGGCAGTAGGGTTTATGGCAGAGCATGTGTGGGTCTTTTTGGTTACAGTAGGAGGGTTAATGGTGGGTTATTAAATAAAACAGATAAAGAAGTAATACTCCTAGTCCTGTTAATCCTATTACCAATGCGGTTCTTTCTGACTCATGTGTGTCAGGGGTTGTTACTGTCTGTATAGGTGCCGGTGGTGGGGCAGGGGAAGTAATCACCTGTAATGGTTTTTTCAACTGTACATGCGCAGTTGTTCCTCCTAAATTTACAGTTTTATTGAGACCAAGTTTTTGATCACTACCAGCAACAATGATTTCATTATTATAATTTGTTATTGTTCCCATTTGGAGTTGAAGGTCAGATGGGAACATGTATAACCCGACGCCAACTACAAAGTCAACTTTTGATCTTGCATATCTGAGAACATCTTGGTAGCGCTGTATGCTAGATGGGAGATCAACTGATGAATTTACTGAATCTTCAAGATTAGCGAGAAACTGTTTTTGCGAATCAAAATTCAAAATATTTGATTTTGTTAGTGATTGTGCACCTAGTATACACCAGACATATGTTCTGATTGACTCATTTACGCGCTCGACTCCCGCTTGAGTAAACCCGTCACTCCTGTCCAAGACAAATGTGGTCCATGCGTTAGTCTGTTTCTGTTCAATGGAACCTATCCAGACTTGTGATTTTGATGAGAATGAAGTGTAACCAGGGTAGTAATCTTGAGGGTATTGTCTGTGACTCATAGCATAATACAGTGTACCCATGCTATTGTGATCATAAAGTTTTTGTGTAAAGTCATACTTAGTGCTTATGTTAAATTCATTACAGATGCGTTCAAACGCTTTCATATCCATGGGGTTGTTATACCTGTTGAAACTGGATTCAGTGGGCAGTGGTGTATGCAGTTCTGACAAAATACGTCTTAACTGGTAATAAACATGGAAACGGTAGACAGACCTAATCAGTTTGTTTGAGTGATTCAAGTGGTCTGTAAATGAAACACCACAGCCTGTAGTTGAGCATAGTATAGCAAAGTTAAGTTGGTTTTGAAACATCTGTAGTGGGCTTGAAGACCACTTTCTTGCAGTTGCATCATCTGTAATTGGAGGGTTTAGGTAATGATCAAAAGGGTTGGGTACTTTGACTTGAAATAAATCTTGTTCGCTTACAGCTATGTCAAGCTGATTTAATTGAATTATTTTCTGTTCATAAGTAGGTGCGACATTGTATTTGGCATTCACGTTAAATTGAAATGCATTTGTAATGGTAATGGTTGGTGATTTAAATTCCATCCTTCTTTTTATATGAGATAATAAAAATGTTTATCACATTAACAAATCTTGACACAAGCAAACCAGTGTGGTTAACTAATGGGATTGATAATCGTGATGGTAGCAAGGCTGTAGCTATCCATGAAATGTTCTACACAGTAAAATGGTTTAATGTAGAAGATGATATATATAATAAAGTAAATTTAGATGGTAAGACTGAAGCTTTACCACCTGGGTATTATGACTTTTGTACTATAGCTGAATGGTTTCAAAGTAATTTTAAAATTAAAGCAACTTTAAATCCAGCTAACCTACTTGTTACATTAGAATTTCCGACACAAAATTGTTTAAGGATCTCAGATAGATTTGCATATTTACTTGGATTTTATATTGATGAAGATTGGTTGAGATCAGATGATTTAGATGAAGCTATGTTTGGTATTATAACAATGAAGACCAAAAAAAAAAACTTAAAATAACTGGGGAACGCCCTGTTTATTTGGCAGTACACACAGTATTTAATGTTTATTTGAAAGAACTAAACACGACTGAAAATGTACACAATGGAAAGCCTTCAACTTTGCTGAGATGTGTGCCAGCTGGAACTGCTCCTTATTGTGAAAGTGTGGTTGTTAGATTTCCTAATTTACAGTTTAAGAAATTAGGTTCTAGTTTCTTTGAGTCACTGTGTTTATCTGTAACTAATCAGGATGACAAACCAGTTGTTATGCATGATTTTAGTGTTGTGTTGGAAATTAAATAATTTTATTTTTGTTTATAAAAAATGAGTGGTGGTCCAAAGCCGAGAATCATACCAGTTGCATGTCCAGTAACAGAATTGAAAGATTTGGCAGACGTACAGGATTTTGAGAAGGAGGGGGATGTTGGAGAAATATATGGTTTTGAACTTGATTCAACTGGCATGTACAAGAGAAAAGTAATTGTTGACATGAAAGATGGTGAGACAGATTCCTAAACTTGGTCAGCTGCGTGATGTTACTGTACCTACTCCACCTGTAAATAGCGTGCCCTACAACTTAATACATGTGGGAAATAAGTGGGTGGTTTCACCTGTGCCGGCACCAGCACCCGTAATTGACTGGGACATAAAGATTGAATTTATTAGTCCTTATGTATACACTGATGATGAAGGCGCCTTAGTGTTTAGGAAAGTTGTTAATTCTGGGCCGCTGATTGTAAGCCTTGTTCCAAGCTTTGCCCCAGACAACAATAGCAGAGATAAACTGAAAGTTGAAAATTACGAGAGACGGCGGTATCTTCTTACAACTAGAAAGGGTAGATCAGATACCTCTGTTGTTTTTATGCCAGCAAACTTAGTCGTGGCTAGAGAAGCGACAATAGTATTTGAAATTATCATGAAATCTGTAACTGCTGCAAAAGAGGCAAATATTGCACAGGGAATTAAACTTACATGGAATGAAACAGTATCAGAATCAACAAAAGTCTTTATTGCTATTAGAAAAAATGTAGATGTTATTGAAGTTTCGAGCAGTGTTCCGGCTGTCAAGATAATTGTTGATAAACTAACTTTTGTTCGTCTAAATTACATAAACCTTGAACACATTGATCTTGTTTCGTTTTATTATGCCAGCAAATTGTATACTTTTGACAAGTTACAAAATGTAATTGATGATTAAATAAAAAATATTTGTCAATAAAAAAAATGGTAAAATTCTATCCAGTACTACCGACGCTTGAGCCGACTGAATCAATTGCGATGACTAAAACAACGCTTGCACCTGATCCGCATATGCTAATTGCATCAGATAAAACATTACAGGCAGACGCATTCAGATTAAATAATATTACAGAAGCAATTAAATATTTGGAAAGTGAAGAGGCGAAATATTCACGGTGTAAGAGACGGTATAAGACCGTATTTAATTCTGTTCAAAACACTTCTATGGCTATTGGTGCAGTTTCAGCTGGATGTTCTGTAGGAGGTATTGTTTTGTTTGCCACGGGAATTGGAAGTTTGGCTGGAATAGCAGTTGAGGGTGTTAGCGTTGCTACATGCCTAGCATGCTTTGGTTTGGAGGCCTTGAACAAGAGGTTTCACACGAAATTACAGAAACATGAAGCATTAAGTACGCTGGTGCGAAGCTGAGCAGTCTTAAACTTATTATCAGTAAGGCGTTAAATGATGGTAATATTAGTGACGAGGAATTTAAGCGAGTCCAGGATGATTTAAATAATTACAAAAAACAGAAGTCTGAAATACAAAATAAAATGCTCAGTCAATCTCCTGTGAATGTTGAAGAACTGAAGGCTTCTTTTTTAGAGATGGGAAAAAAGATCGGTGTTCAGGAAACCACAGAAAAACTACACAATCTTTTAAACAAATAAAATAAGATTTGGTAATCGTTTATTAATGACATACACTTCACAGAAAAATGACATGCCACCTAACTATTTAACCCCATCAGCACCACCACCACCACCTGACTATTACTAAAAAAAGTTTTTTCATTGTCCTTGTATCTTGACAAATCTGTCCGAGTAAGTTGTGACTTAAGTTGTGACTTGAGTCAAGAACTTACATTTTGTTATGTTTAAGTTCTTATAAGTTCTTGACTTAAGTCATTTAATAACTAATTATAGGTTCTTAAAAGGTTACCTGTAAAGTTATTTGTCAGTTATAATTGACTGTGGAAAATTTGTTATCAAGTATCTGCAGGTAACTTAAATAATTTGTTATCAAGTGCATATAGCAATGTTAATTGGTTGTTTTTTTTTGTGTGTGTGTGTGTGGTTATTATTTAAATAACTATGTTTTGGGGGGTATTGGCACAGAGACAATAAAAAAAAAATGTTCTTGAAATCTTATATCTTATATCTCTAATACACATATATACACGCACACACGCACGCACGCAAACACAGACGCATACACACACATATTCACTCGCACACACACTCGCACTCTCACTCACACACACACACACACTAACCATACAAACCGGGGACGTCCCCGGTTTACTGAAAGTCCCCAGTTGTGGGTGTTTAACCCGTGTGTGTCCGCCGGTTTACGGGATTTACATACTCACACACACACACACACACACACACACACACATTACAGGCAGAGGCATTTCGATTAATATAATACACACATGCGCACATACAGACGCATGCACACAAGCACGCATACACACATACGCACACTCACGCACAGACAAACAAATACAAAGCACGCACACACACAGAGACAAAGACAAACACGCACTTACATGCACGCACATGCACACACAGACACACACACAGACAAAGACAGACAAACAAGGCAAACAGACAGACATATCCACAGACACATGCACTCACACTTCACCGGTTGTATGTCACGCGACACGCAACGACTGTATACTCGATTAGCCACCGCGCACTTAGTTTCGTTTTTAAGACGCTACGTCATTGTATACGCTGGATACAACGATCACATGAGAGTACACAGCTTGCTAAGACCCTTGTAAATTGCTTCTGCTTCCACTTACTGTGCCATATTCAACCGCATCTTATAGATTTCTTCAGACTTGAATTTTTTTTTTTTTTTTTTTTTTTTGGGGGGGGGGGGGGGTGTGAAAATTATACTTTTTTTCATGGAAGTCTTTTACTTTCTGTTCATTCAGTTACCATGATCGCATGAGATAGTTACCGTCTTTTGTAAACAGAATCAGAATTAGCAATAATTTTGCCTTGCTTTTCTTAGCGTGCCACAGATTAAAGCTGATGAGCAGTGGGTTATTAAAATAAACTTTTTAACAAAAGTCCCGTCTGTTTAATCCAATTCCCTATTTGCCTTTTCAAGAGAGGGTCACACATACCCCTCTTGAAGAGGCATTGGGAATTGGATATAGCGTCCGTCGCCCAGACGGGACAAGGGTAGGAAGGACGGACAGACACACACACACACCCCACCCCACCCCTTACCCCCCTTTCCCTTCCCCTTCCCCCCCCCCCTTATTCCCCTCTTTCCCCCCTTTTTTACCCATGCGCACAATTCATTTTATTTATTTGCCGGCCTAGTAATTTGTTTACTGTAGGTCCTACAGCTAATTATTTATTTTTGTCCGGACTTATTTTTGGCCTAATTATTAGGGTTTCATCACTCCCCAGATGTTGGCCTCAAAGACGAGTTATTTACGAAACGAAAGAATTTGAGGCCCAGAGGAGACTCGATCCCATATCACACACGTAAGAATAAATTGCGCCAGATTTTCTCTTAGGTGTATGACATGCGAGCGAAATCCACCCGGCCACCGCGGTGGCCGAGAGAGGCAGTTATTCTGGGAACTTATAACTAAACTAGATCATCGATTTTTACAGGTATGTAGCGTGTTTACCGGGCTAATAATACAGTGGATTGAGCCGGGCCGGGGCTAAAAACATTATTATTAGTCAAATTAGTGTTGTTTTAGTGGGTTGATGCAGTGTTTTTAATTAGAAATGATAGTAATTTTGTATCATTTCTCAGTAATGAGCCACGAAAGTGAAAGCAGGCATAAATTATGATTTCAAAGGAAGTAATTGCTTCATGTTCTTTTGCCTGTGCTGTGTCTGTGTGTAAAATTGACAAAGTGTATGTATATGTATAAGACTATTTATTAAGCAGATTTGGTTGCCGCGTTATTTTAATTGAGAAAATAGACCTAGTCAGTGTGTATATCATTGATTTTTAACTGGTGTAAGAGCGCGCGTGTGTGTGTGCGATCGCCGTTATCGGGAATTTCCACAACGCATGGCACATCGGGCTTAGGCTAGGCGGCTAGCCGCCGTGATCAATAAACTACGCATTCTTGAATGTACACGCATACATCGTTGATATACTGTTTAGCTCGGGTGCAGTGGGTGATGCTTATAGAGATTAAACAATCTATTTTCCAAAAGAACCACATTTATTAACGCCGCATTGACAAACTTGCGTTTATTTGAAATCACTGGGGTAAATTAAAGATGGGGTGGCGGTCGCGTAGTCAATGGGGGGGGAGGGGGGGGGGTAGGGGGGGGGGGGACATTGTCAAAATGCCAAAATGTTTGTGTTTAATGCAGCATAAATAAATTTGGATTCTCAGGAGCCCCCTATATTATATCTCTAGAGTTGATTGTAGCAGAATTTAGTATCAATATCACTGTAAGGTTGGTTCTGTGAAATTCCAAAAATGACAAATCATTCAATTTTCACTGTCGCCAAAAGGTGTGCAAAAAAAACAGACAAATTAATTCATAACTTTTGATCTAATTTTCCGATTATTTTCAACTTGATATCATTGGAATTAGAAAAATGAGACCTATCTGGAAAACATATTTACAAATGTGATCATGTAACTTAAAAAATCACTTTGGAGTACCTATTGTAAGCAATTTTTTAAATTTGTATGTTTCAAAGTATGTTCCCCAACCAAAATAAATGGTATGTCTATAAATAAAGTGTGTTAGTGGAAAATGCAACCTTTTACGCCATAAAAACTGTTTGAACATAACTTTACACCATAATTTCCAAAAGCCACTAATTTTTAATTCTACTTGGAGAAATAATTTTAAAATATTATGCTAAATGCACAGAAACAAGTCTATAATTTAATATAAGTGCAAAAGCCAATTGAAAAAATAATGTTTACATAGTTCTGAATACTGATAAAGTTGTTCAATACACCTTCACTGCAATGTTATTCTCATTTTTTATCTCATGCAATCAAATACAGCTTCTGTAAGCTAAAAATGACTACACTAGATGACTTTTATCTGCTGTTAACTATTCCAATAGAAAATAAGTAAATTTTTACAAACTGAGCCGAGATTTGGCACAAATTCAATTACATTGACAAGATTGAACATAACTTTACACATTCAGCAAATATATTTTTGGTCTCACAAGGGCAAATCACAAACTCTTGGGAAAAAATAAGTATGCATACCAATCCCACTAACAAGCACAGCCATTATATAAAACTAGTGATGCTTATGTGATTTTCAAAGAAGGCTGTTGCAACTTTTCAAGTGTTTGTACATAACTTTACACCTTCTGACTTGCATACAGGAAAAATCTTAAGATTATTCAATCCCCACCCGGGTCTGCCCTGGGGGACTTGGGTGGGGTTAGGTATTTTTTAGTTCCCAGGGTCACCCTGGTCAGCCCCACAGGGTGGGTTTTTCTCTCTATTCTGGGGCATGTGTTTCTGTCTACCCTTTGTCCATTCACCTGTATTTGCCTTTTTAACACTCTCCCTACTGTCTGCACTGCCTGTAGCTCTTGATATTGGATGTGTGTTGCTAAATGGTCTTAGCTTTATTTATGCCCCTTGTTGTAGGTTTATTTAATGTATTTGACCGGCTGGCGACATACATTCAATTTTCTGTTTAGTTTTTTTTCACAAGCAGTGCAGGCACGTCCTGAGAAAGCCTTGTTGCTGTCAGGACGTTAAGCAATGTACATTCAATCAATCAATTAAGATTATTCAAGAGAAGTCTCTAAAGAAGACACTATCATCAAGCCTGCTTTCACCTATAAGCAGTGTGCATACTGTTCTGGTAAAATTTCATTTGTTCGTCCATCATTATTACATAAACAGTAGCAAAAAGAAAGAAAACAGGATGCATGAACATAACTTTACATGGTCACATTCACACATTTGCCTTGTAACTTGACAAGTAGAATTATTTAGAAATTTGTTGATTGCCTGTAGTGTACAAAAGAAGAATGACGATTGCACTAACATGATTTCATGACAAAAACATGAAATAGAAAGGTAAAAAATAATGACATGGCGTGTTTGAACATAACATGACGACACAGGACCATTTTCTAAAGCACAAAAGTAAAGGTGCAGAGTTATGAAATGCAGATTTGAAAGCTGTTTGTGATGATAAATATTAAGATAGTACATGCATAAAGGTTAATGCACTAATTTCAATGCACAACGGGAAATGTAATCATCATTGCATGAACGTAACATGACACGACGTAGAGTTACGTTCATGAGCAATAGCTGTGACATTATCTTGTTTTGCAGTCACTAAAATTTTATAGGTCTTGAAATTCATATTTTATAGATTTATCTGGTTATCTTACCTACTTTATTGCAGGATGGCCAAAGAAATGAAATTGGTGTTTGTTCGTAACTTTACACAGTGCATGTGATGTACTGATGGTGTAAAGTTATGTACAAACAAAAACCAAAGGAATGTTTATCCTAGAAGGTATCACATGCTTTATTATTATAAAAAAGTAAACGGCATCTTTCAGCTATTGGTAGTTTTTTTATATAAAGTGATTTTTGTGATTTTAGGTGATAAATGTTTGAACATAACTTTACATCCCACAAAGTTGTGTCAAGTTATGTTCATGAGGAAAATTTGAAAAGAGTTTCAAATGTGTTGTGTACCAGCATGTGCATACCTATTTTTATGTGTTGGCATCATCTACTATATGATTTGCAACAAAATGTACCCTTCAACAAAACAAATGTGCATACTGGTTTGAACATAACATTTACACGCCAGCACGCAGAAAAGAATATAATAAAATTATTTCAACTGAACAAAATTAGGTATTTTGGGGCCTACCAAGGTCTTGTCTAAATAAGTATAGTCCTACTATAGAATTATTGCAAATTAAATGAAAAGAAAATTATATATCTATAAAGTTTGCTGGACTTCTTGAACATAACAATTTACACCCAAAATTTGGACGCATACTGTAAACCTCGTAAAGGGTTTCTTTCATTTATCACCCATGCATCCTCTTTAAAACCTTGATATAAATGACTACACCAGTTGTCTTCAGCAAAAACAACAGATTAGTAGAGATAAATAAGTGCCTAAACTGTTTGAACATAACTCAACATTTACACCATTCTGAGTACAAATCTTCAAAACTGGATCATTTGATTTTCTATAAGAACCACAAACCTTTCATCATAAATACAAAGTACATACTCTACTCTACAAAGTAACACATAAGTTTTAATAATTAACCATTTGTCAAAATGTGTTATAGTGGTATGATTTCTGCTGACAAAATTTACAACACGTGTTATGTTCAAGCAGGCTCTTATATTATGGTGAATTATGCAAAAGCAACTTGCTCTAGAAAATCATCACCTCAATGGTAATTTAGGCCAACATTGCAAACATCTTGTGACAGTAACAGTGATTTTTCATAGTGCAGCATGCCTTTGAAAATCTGAGTTCCATGGAGCATACATGTGTAAAATGTGTCACGTTTTGTTCTCAAGCTATAATTCGGATTTGGTAAAAAAAACTGTGATAATGTCCCAAATTCTTCTGTGGTCACCCAAAGATTGGTATCACTGGAAACCTTATCCATTTCCCTACAAAATGATGTAACGTAGTTTGATCTGACCACTTCTGATAATTTTGTAGCAGGTTTTGTGAGGGAGGGTGTAGATTTTACCATTAGACACCCAGTCGTACTCTTGACCATATATGCGAGATCAAAAGTTGACTTTGTAGTTGGCATCGGGTTATACATGTTACCATCCGACCTTCAACTCCAAATGGGGACAATAACAAATTATAATAATGAAATAGTTGTTGCAGATGTTGGACAGAAATTAGGACAATGATGTGACGTCATCCAATGACTTTGAGTCTAGAGAAACGCGAGTGACACCAGAGCTAATTTAATCTTTCAATTTCAATTCTCCCAGTAGGAGATGGGGCTACATTTTTACCAGTCTCAAACATTGCGCTGCCTGAGAATGAAGTGCCGAACATGCCGGTGGTGTCGGGATTCGTCGGCGACACACCAGTGAGAGTGTTGAGAGACACTGGTTGTAGCTGCATCATCGTGAGAGAAGACCTAGTAGCTGAAGACCAGAAGCTACAGGAGTGGACCACCCTCATTTTGGCTGACGGAACTGTAAGGATTATTCCCCTTGCCAAAGTCAGTGTCGACACCCCATACTTGACAGGAGAGGTGAAGGCGGCGTGCGTGAAGACACCTGTCTACGACCTCATCATCGGAAACATTGATGGTGCCAGAAACGCAGACGATCCAGATCCAGAGTGGAGACCTGAAACGTGCTGTTACCACGAGAAGTCAAGCAAAGAAGAGTCACCAGACCATCCCTCTAAAAGTGGCGGACAACACGGAAGCCGTCGTGGTGAATAAAGACAGGCTGGTGGTGCTACAGAAAGCCGACTCCACGCTTGACAAGTTCCGGGGTCAGACAGAGCCCGTAACGCGAAAGGGAAAGGAGATAACCTTCAAAACCAGAAAAGATATCCTGTATCGGATATTTGACAGCAATAGAGACCAACCCATGCGTCAAGTAGTAGTTCCTGAACCTTTGAGAATGCAGGTGATGAAATTGGCACATGATTCCATATTGGGAGGACATTTGGGAATCAACAAGACGCTCAATAGAATCCGAGCCGTCTTCTACTGGCCTGATATGGGAGGCGATGTCGCCCGATTCTGCAGATCGTGCGACATATGCCAGAAGACAACCTCCAAGGGAAAGGTGCCCAAGGTTTCTCTAGAGAAAATTCCATTGATCGATATGCCTTTCAAGAGGGTAGCTGTTGACCTTGTGGGGCCAATATCTCCTCCGAGTGAAGATGGTCATCGATACATTTTGACCCTGGTGGACTACGCTACATGTTATCCTGAAGCCATACCATTGAAAAAGATCGACACTCCAACAGTAGCAGAGGCGCTCGTCGACATGTTCAGCCTTTTAGGAATTCCTGTCGCAGCCGCTGGAATTTAGACAGGGACACTTTCTTGCCTGTTGTCTCTTGAAAATCTTTGTGCAGGCATCTAAGTGTCTTGTTGAGGACAGCCTTCGGCACCAGGTCTTTTTTGACAGACTTTCTGTCTGGTATGACAGTAGCCACCTCTGGTTGTTCATACATATCCAGGATGGCTTCGTGCACATCAGATGCAATGGCATTTTTGGGGCAGGTTTTCTTTAGCTCTTCAGCTTCAACATCCATCGTTGACACCCTCTTTATAAAGTGCCAGCGCAACTCCAGTTTCTTTGATAGGTGGCTGATGGGCTCGTCTGTGATGGCAATTACATCAGCCACAAGTTGCCTCCTCCTCCGGAGTGAAGCTACATCTGTCTTTGTCTTTGTTGTTCTGATTTTTTGCTTCAGTCTTTGTAGGAATGATGTTTTTTCTCCTGATTTGTTGGACCCGGTCTTTTTTCTTAACAGCTTTGTTAGGCCAAGCTTCATAATGGCTTTTGTCTTCCTGGGAGAACGAAAAACTGCTTTCAGCTGATGCAGTCTGATGCTGGCAACCTTCAGTGGATCATTGGGATCACTTGATGAGGCCCATGAAGTAGCCTTCCTCAACGCCTCCGGGGTTTTATATGGTGTCCCCAAAGCACTCAAGGTTGAGTTTGACGAATTGCTGGCAAGTGGCGAGGTGCTTTCAGCTGTCACTAAAGAGCAGGATTTGGAGGCAGAGGTGGAAGTGGTAGCAAGCGGTGAGCCATTTTCAGTGGGGAGAAAAGTTGCTGGTTCTGGGGCAGAGGTTGAACTCCCAAGAAGTGGCAAGGTGCTTTCAGTGGGGACAGAAGAGGCTTGTTCTGCAGCAAAGGTTGAAGTGCTGGCAAGTGGCACAATGTTTTCAGTTGAGGCTGTTAAGCAATGTACAATCAATCAATGGTTCTGGGGCAGAGACCGAGGATGGAGCAAACTTTGACGCTGACTGCATCTTTCGCTGCAATCTCCTGAAATTACACAGAACCAAAAACAAATAACCTGCACAGATGTTATCTACTGACACAATGTTCTGACCACAAAGTATCCTCGGGCCTAAGTTAACAGACAGCCTAATGCATAGACTCACTTCGGCTACAATGTACATGCAATGAAATATGAAAGCATACATTTGTTTTAACAGCTCTTTTGCTTCCTGCGACATGCTGGCACGCCTGGCTTGTTGGTACAGGCGCATTTTTTCTCGACGAGCTGCATCCTCCACAAGTTTTTTCTCCGCCCCCCGCCTCGTAGTCTGTTCTGCTCTTTCCTTTTCCCTTTTCCTCTTTCTGTAGGCAATCATTGCTTTTCTTGATCGCTCTCGATCCCTTGCCTTTGCCTCCTCTGTCATACTGGTAGCCCTATAGTTTCGCACTCTTTCTGCATTTGACTTGCGGAAAGCTTCTAAAGTTCCTTGGTCTGTGTGGTCCTGCAGCTGTTGCTGGTAGTACAGTTTGCCCTTTGATATGTTAGGTGCTGCTGGCTGTTCATCATCAGATTCATAGGCAACAGGCCTCAGCGTCCGTAAGTCATACCTCCTAGTCCTAGCCAGTGAAGCAGAATCAGCATCTGGAAATAACAATGAAATGCACATTAGTAGTGAAAGACACAGTCATGAAACATAATGGTATGTCAGATGAGGAAGTGAGTTTGTCAGCTTCTCTCTTGGCTTGACTTCGCGAACGAAGATTTTATAGGAGTTGCCCACGACGTCTGCAGGCTTGTTCGTGGCTGCGGAGGCCAATCCGAGACAGGCAGGTTCGACCGCAGTGGCTGCAGGGGAAGGTATGGCCAGGGTTCTGAGCTGCGGCATCTCTGTTTTTTCTCCTGAGCCGCTTGTCCTTAAGGCTAGCTCTGTGAGAGTCCTCAAAGGAGACAGCTGCCTTGTAAATGGTGGAGCGCCAGGTGTCACGGTCCGCAGCAAGCGAAGACCACTGGTGGTGGTCGATTTGGCAGGCACTAAGTGACTTCTTGAGACAGTCTTTGTATCTCTTCTTTGGTGCCCCTCTGTCACGGTGTCCAGTAGCAAGCTCGCCGAACAGGGTGATCTTTGGTAGGCAATGATCCTCCATCCTGGAGACATGCCCCGCCCAGCGGAGCTGTGTCCGCAGCAGCAAAGCCTCGATGCTCACAGTTTCAGCCTGTTCAAGGACCTCGACGTTGGTGACATAGTCACTCCAGTGAATGCCCAGGATGGTACGCAGGCAGCGCTGGTGGAAGCGTTCGAGGAGTCGTAGTTGGCTGCGGTAGAGGGCCCAGGACTCGGAACCATACAGCAGGGTGGTGAGGACCACAGCTCTGTACACGCTGATCTTGGTGCCTGTTTTCAGCTGTTGATTGTGCCACACCCGCTTGAAAAGTCGCCCGAAAGCGCTGTTCGCTTTTGCCAGCCTGCTGTCAAGCTCCTTGTCCAGCTTGGCGTTCGACGTGATAATGCAGCCAAGGCAAGTAAACTGGTGCACTGACTTTAGTTCAGACTCGCCAATGGTGATGTGAGGAGGGCGATACACTGTCTTGGGTGCCGGCAGATGGAGGACCTCTGTCTTTTTCAGACTGACCTCGAGTCCAAAGAGCTGGGCAGCATCTGCGAAGCAAGACGTGATGCGCTGCAGGGCTCTCTCTGTGTGTGCAACGAGGGCAGCATCATCAGCAAAAAGCAGCTCACGAATCAGTTGGTCTAGGGTTTTCGTGTGGGCCTGCAGTCGTCTGAGGTTGAACAGGCTGCCATCGAGACGATACCTGATGTACACTGCATCGTCATCATCGAGGTCCACTGTGGCCTGCTTCAACATCATGCTAAAAAAGATGGTGAAGAGGGTCGGTGCCAGCACGCAGCCCTGCTTTACGCCGTTGAGAATAGGGAATGGTTCTGAGAGGTCATTGTTGAGTCTGACCTGGCCTTGCTGGTCCTCGTGTAGCTGGACAATCATGTTGAGGAACTTTGAGGGACAGCCAGATGAGGAATGTGAGTTTGTCAGCTTACTGCTAGCTTAAAGCTGAGGTGCAATGAGAAAAACCCGCCCAGCGCGTGTTTTAAAAGACTACAGGACCCAGCTTGGGCCCTGCCCCTAAGTGGGTCAAATCGGTTCGTAACTCAGTTGACGGAGTTGGCAACTGCGTATCCCGAGCTTGCAAAACTCTCGGAAAATGACAGACCACTTCCTGTTGCACGGAAATCATCGCGATTAGCAGATCGGACAACAGCAGACGATTCTGTGACACTTTGAATCTGACCGACAGCCACGGATTTTACGCGCTGGGGACTATGATGGCAGAATGTACGGCTGTACATGCTGTAAGTATGACTCTTGACACTTTGTAGTTGTGAACGAATTTTTTCAACACGTACCTCCAGTCCAATATAGGCTAATATAAATAAATAAAGAAGCATTGTGATGTACAACCAACACAGTAAATTGGATGAGAGAGAGAGAGAGAGAGAGAGAGAGAGAGAGAGAGAGAGAGAGAGAGAGAGAGAGAGAGAGAGAGAATCGACTGTTTACATAGATGCCAAAAGATACAAGGTCGCCATGGGTCAAGCTGATTTTTAGTAGCTGCCCTTCGTATGGAGAAAAAAATTTGCTGTAGGCCACTCCAGATGAAAAGATATAACAACAAACACAAAACGACAAATAACCCCTCCTTTCTCACCCTTCCGATATCAAATAAAGCTTCAGGCTGTGCTGTGTAACTTACTGATAGCTCGGCCTGGTCCATATCCAGTGTGCATCCAGGCAAGACACAAATGGCCTGCTCTGTCCGTCGGGTGGTCGAGTGTTGTCTGCTACTGTTGATATCAGTAAAAATATCGCTGGTTTAGATCAGTGATCGCGGTGCTTACTCGCTGCGATACAGGAAGTGGCCTGTCTTTTTCACGGGAGTTTTGCCAGCACGACAAACGCAGTTGAAAACTCAGTCAACTGAGTCAGTTGCAAACCGGTTTGCCGAAGTTAGCCGAACGTTCACGAAGAGGGCCCTCGCTGGGTCCTGCAAAGTTTTTTTAAAACACGTGCGAGGCGGAGTTTTTTGACTGTTTCTCAGCTTTAAATGCACCAACCTATGTTCATGTTCATTGTGGCAGCAGACTGATATGTTGAAGGCTACATAGGCAAAACAGACAACTGTGACTGAACATAACTTTACAACATGCACTACTGTCATTTTTCGTACAAACCTTTAAAACAGGACGGCGACTGTTTTGATTCAATATTATTAAAATTTAGTATATCTAACCATTACATGACTAGCAACTGTTTAACTGTACATTACATAACAACTCTTTAATTAGAAACTGACTGAACATAATTTTACACCCAATGACCATGCTGTCTACTTTGTCAAGTTATGTTCAAATGGCTGAGTTTCTGAAAAGATTTTCTTACTTTAACTACCATTGGCAATTACCAAATCTGACACACACACAATAAAACATAAATGGCAGCAGACTGTTACTCTAAAAGCGATATAGGCAGAAGAGAAAACTGTGATTGAACATAACTTGACTACATGCACTATTGTCATGTTATGTACAAACCATTAAAAACAGGAAAATTATTATTTTGGATTCACTAATATTCAGCTTTAGTAACTAACCATTTAAGGATTATCTGCTGTTTAACTTTGCATTACATACTTTTTACTGTTAGAATGGGACTTGCGCAGTCATGAACATAAATTTACACATAATAAACAAGTTAGTCTAATGTGTCAAGTTATGTTCATATGGCTGTGTAACCAAAATGGCTGTACACAGTTCAAGTAGCATTATCAATTAGCTAATCTGACATGTAAAATAAAGAACAAATCGCAGCGGACAGTTACTTCCTTGCCAATGTAAAAAACCGAGAAAACCTTCACTGAACATAACTTTACAACATGCACTGTTGTCATGTTATGTACTAAATCTTCAAAACAGAGAACTCAACATTTTAGTATTAATATTGTCCGTTTTTACTTTTAGTATCTTATTTGCTTTCAATGACTTTCAGCCAGCAAAGAGGCTATCACATGTTTGGTAGCACTATGAACATGCTTATGGTGTCATGAACATAACTTTACACACATCTTTATGTCAGCCTAATGTGTCAAGATATGTTCAAACAGCTCTGTAGGTCAAATCCCTGTTTATAATTAAATTACCATGGGCAGCTATCAAATCTGGTCAGCATAATAAGAATAAACTGCATCTCTCTGGTACTTTGAAGACAATGCGTGAAACAAACAGAACTGTGACTGAACATAATTTTACAACATGCACTATTGTCATGTTATGTACAAACCTTGTATACAGGAAACTCAAGTTTTTTGGTCATCATTTTCATAGCGCCTACCCTGCATTAAATGACGTTCAGCTAGCAAACTGTGCATTAAGTAATCAGTAATGCCAGGAAGAGTCATGAACATAACTTTACATAATGATGAAAGTTAGCCTATCAGCCTAATGTCTGGTTATTTTCCAACAGCTTTGTAGTTAATGGCCGTTCATCATTAAATTATCGTGGCAGCTATCAAGCTTGGCCAGCACAACAAAGAGTAAAAGGCATGATAAGACTGTAACTTGGAAGACCATGTGTGAACCAAACACAACTGTGGTTGAACATAACTTGACAACATGCTTTTGTCATGTTATGTTCAAACCACTTAAAACAGGAAAATGCCCTATATTCTGGGTTTACAAATTTATATTTTAGTACCCATGCTGCATTTTGATAAATAACAACTAACAAATTGGGCATCCCAAAGACAGTATACTAGGAATTGTGCTACAGTAATGAACATAACTTTACACTTATTCACAATGTGATTCTTTGAGTCTAGTTTGTCAAGTTATGTTCACACAGTCATCTAGCTAGAATAATAGTTTGTATATTAGTTATATGATGTTGAAGCAGGCCACAGTGGACCTCGACGATGACGATGCAGTGTACATCAGGTATCGTCTCGATGGCAACCTGTTCAACCTCAGACGACTGCAGGCCCACACCAAAACCCTAGACCAACTGATTCGTGAGCTGCTCTTTGCTGATGACGCTGCCCTCGTTGCTCACACAGAGAGAGCCTTGCAGCGCATCACGTCCTGCTTTGCAGATGCTGCCCAGCTGTTTGGACTCGAGGTCAGTCTGAAAAAGACAGAGGTCCTTCATCAGCCGGCACCCAAGGTAGAGCATCGCCCTCCCCACATCACCATCGGCGAGTCTGAACTAAAGTCAGTACACCAGTTTACCTACCTTGGCTGCACCATCACTTCAGACGCCAAGCTGGACAAGGAGCTGGACAACAGGTTGGCAAAAGCGAACAGTGCTTTCGGGCGACTATTCAAGCGGGTGTGGCACAATCAACAGCTGAAAAAAGGCACCAAGATCAGCGTGTACAGAGCTGTCGTCCTCACCACCCTGCTGTACGGTTCCGAGTCCTGGACCCTCTACCGCAACCAACTACGACTCCTCGAACGCTTTCACCAGCGCTGCCTGCGTACCATCCTGGGCATTCACTGGAGTGACTATGTCACCAACGTCGAGGTCCTTGAACAGGCAGAAACTATGAGCATCGAGGCTTTGTTGCTGCGGACACAGCTTCGCTGGGCGGGGCACGTCTCCAGGATGGAGGATCATCGCCTACCCAAGATCACTCTGTTCGGCGAGCTTGCCACTGGACACCGAGACAGAGGGGCACCAAAGAAGAGATACAAAGACGGTCTCAAGAAGTCACTTAGTGCCTGCCAAATCGACCACCGCCAGTGGTCTTCGCTTGCTGCGGACCGTGACACCTGGCGCTCCACCATCTACAAGGCAGCCGTCTCCTTTGAGGACTCTCGTAGAGCTAACCTTAAGGACAAACGGCTCAGGAGAAAAAACAGAGTTGCCGTAACTCATAACCCTGACCAGACCTTCCCCTGCAGCCACTGCGGTCGAACCTGCCTGTCCCGGATTGGCCTCCGCAGCCACGAAAATGCCTGCAGACGACGTGGGAAAGCCCTATAGAATCTTCGTTCGCGAAGTCAAGCCAAGAGAGAGAGAGAGAGAGAGATATTAGTTACAACAGACAAAATAATCAAACCAGTCTGCCACTTTAAAAGAGACTGTTACTATGAAGGAAAATGTTAGCTGAACACTGTTTCAACTGTACATAACTTGACAACATAATTGTTGTCAAGTTATGTTCAAGGCATTTCTTAAAAATTGTCATTTCTTGGGGGCAGAAAAGTTTTAAAAAATGAATAACAAAAATTCAAAAAATGCACAGACTATCTTTACTTATCATAAAACACAAAATCATACGAAAATAGCATGAAGCACAATGTAACATAACTTTACAACCAAACCACCGTAAGTGTTACGTCATGTTATGTTCAGTCCAATACTGCCAGAACAGGGTTACTCTTACTTAATCTTATGTTACATAATAAAGAAAAAATAATATAAAGTACATAAAGACAATGGGAACATTATCACAGCTTAAGATAAGAAAAACGACCATTTTTTGATTGAAAGTGCTGTCTGTTCCCTTCAGCACTGCGTCATGTTATGTACAAACGCTATAATTCAGCAACTCATTACCTATGACCTGAAGTATAAATCAAATTAGCTCAAAATTCCTTCCTACCAACAAAAATTGGTACAAAAAATGTATGACTTGTCCTTCCCCCAAAATGCAAAACTCATGGTTTGAACATAACTTTACGTAAAGATTTACCTGGCCAAACTGTGTAAAGTTATGAACAATCAAACAGCAGGAGCAAAAGACATTTACTCTATTTTTTATATCAGAAACGTTAAAGACAACAATGCTGAATCGACGAAAATGTGTAATAGGTAGTGTTCTTTTTAATCTTTGAAAACAAAGCTGTAATTGCCTGAACATAACGCTGACAACCTTCAACGTGTGTAAAGTTGTGTACAAGCGGACACATTGGGAAGGTGATGGTAAAAAGTAATAATTATTGTTTCAATGTGTTGCTGCGCTACAAAACTTATCCAAACATACATTACTTGTTCTGTTTTATCCTTTGAAATATTGAATATCACATTCAGAAACTTGAACATAACTGTTACAACCAAAACTAAACCGTCATCGTCAGGTGGAGGCAAATTCCATCAAGTAATGTTTTATTCCTTTGTTCAAAACATGCGGTCATTGAGCCGATTGATTTTACATTTGTTTGCGTCAACATTCATTTTAAGTAATTAGAAATGCAGTACACTTACATCAACAAGCCTGCAGACGTCGTGGGCAACTCCTATAAAATCTTCGTTCGCGAAGTCAAGCCAACAGACACTTACATTGCTTTTTAAAAACATTTATGGTGCTCAGTCATCAATTTTGCATGAACATAACCATTTACAACCAAAACTTACCTTCAACTTTGTCGCTTCCCTGCTCCATCGATGTCACCTGTAGGTATGAGGTACGTTGGACTGACCAATCAAAATCTCAAAATGGCCGACGATTCCAGAAAATCACGCGCGATGATGATTGCGAGATTTTTTCCCGTGTTTGAACATAACGCAAAATTTACAACTTTTGGGTTGAAGAAGTTTAAAACGCAGCCTTCTTTAAGTTCTCAAAAGGATTTTGAATTTGTTTACGGTAATCAGAATGAAGAGTAATGTTGTCTAGAATATGTTAATTAGGTGCCTCATGGTACGTTTTTTGTGTTCCGGTTAACAGCGAGATTCGGACGTGTGAAATTGACGACGCACGTTATGTTCATTCTAGCCTTTACTTGCCCTCAAACTACTTTAAAGTTCGCTCTATTTGAGGCCAGTGAACAAAATGACTTTTACCCTCACACATGACCAAGCAAAAATGCTGCTGAAAGCTCTTCTAGTGGTCAAAAGTTGGCTTATTATACATCATGTTAAAGTGCATTGAGTCAGCTTGCAGGCAGAATAAGTAAAAAGTCTGTACTTAACGTAGTTTAGAAGTTGTTGTTTATTTAGCGACGAAGAAAAAATGGTGTCCGGTTTCCAAAAACAGTTTTCACGAAAGTCACTAAGAAGAAAATTTTTTTGTTTCTTGCCCCTTTGTTTAAAATGTGAATCCAGTGTGTGGACAAATCATTTCTACACATTTTTGTGAAGTTTCAAGAAAATGTGTTTGAATTTCTAAGAGTTACGCAACATAATCTACACCGGTCAAGGGCAGGAAAAAGTGGGCGTGTCAACACCTGGCATGACTGAAACAACAAACTTCTCTGAAAATCTCTGACTTGCTGAAAATATCACTGAGGCAATACACAGAAAGTAATAAAACTTGTTTATGTACTTCATAAAGTTTCACGATTCTGAACCAGACAATAGGTAAACAAAGACTCACATGGATAGCACATGGTCAAACCAAAATAGAAAGTGTCACAATGACCTGCGATGGTTTTCTTTCGTTTTTTCCACATCGCTGGTGCTGGAATCATGTTCAGTGGCCTGGTTGCTGGAAGATTCCCCTTCAGTGAGATACTCTTCACTTTCGGACTCAGATGAACTCATTTTGACGGAATATTCTCAGAGAGAAATCGCAAGCAGTGAAAATAACGCAGTAGGGAAAGCAAGATGGTGGACGTAGTGACTCGATCGATAACAAAGGTCACGAACAAACTCAAAATTAATATTTTCTTCATTCTATCATATGAAAGTGACTTTCTAATGTCAATAAGTTATTACAATAATACTGAGAGTAAAAATTAATTGGTTTTAATTCAGTAAACACGATGGAATTTTCCATGGGCAAGGCTTCGTATGTATACATACGATGGCCAAGGGAGCGAACTGGTAAGAGTTAAACTTAGACACACGTAAAAATCGATGATATGGTAACAAAATAGTAACTTGCATTGGCTCTCTATAGGCCTAAACTTGGTTTCGATATTCTATTTCATTCCCCGAAATTTTTATCTGAAAGCGAACACCCGTGAATGATGTCACGTTTTGAAATTTTGACTTCCGCCGCTCGATCGCACAAAACATTGAATAACTCTTTTATCCTATCGGATGTATGCAAAAATGACACAGGATTAAAAGGTATGTTCAATTTCTAACCAGTTGATATAAGGTTGTGTGAGATGCATGCCCGATTTTGAGTTTGAAGGCTTTGTTTTGTCAGTCAGGTAGCGAAACCGGCACTCGACGCCTAGTCGTACTCTTGACCATGTATGTTTGTGTGAGCGTGCATGCGTGCGTGAGTGAGTGCATACATGCGTCAATGTGTGGTATGTGTATGTTTACATGTCTATGTCATTTATGTAGTAGATGTAGCAACGGCAAGTTTGAAAACTGGTCCTGTTACCCATCTACCACTGGAAAATAAAGATTCCTTTTTCATGATTTTTTCCCAGGAAGTACGCCAGTTGATTCCGCAGACTCACTCAGCCAGGCAAATGGAGGCCACAGTAACTGTGAGGTTACTGACAAAGATACGGGACGGGCTATTGTACAGGAATGGGAAGACCCTGTCCAACCCTCACAGGTCAAACTGGAGCTAAACACCCTTGTGCCTGCATCCACCAGTATTGTTGACAGTAGCAATAGCTGCGTGCACAAGGGGGCCAAAGCCACAGGGGAACCTGGTGTCCAGCGTCAGCCTCTGACCAGCCCAGAGTGTGGGGTTTTCCATCAAATGGAACCTTATGTCAAGACAGAGTCCAGCGAGGGGCGTGAACCTCGTGTATACCATATGGACTGTGATGGTAAATACAAACATAGTGTATCTGGAGACCTCTCATTAGGCAAACGGAAACCCTACGCAGAGAAATGTGTGGATGTTGTAGAGGGTGGCATGCCGTTTGTGTGTGAGATGTGTGAGGCATGTTTCCAGTCACAAAGAGAGTTGCACAAACACATGTCTACTCACTCACAGCCTGTCCAAAATCCACAAGTCAAACTGGAGATGGGTTGCGAGGTCAAACCTGGCGTCCAGTTTCTACCTGGGACCATCTCAGAGCCAGAAGTGAACCCCTGTGTGCCTGCAGTCACCAGTACTATAGCCAGTGTCAGTGGCTGCATGAAGAAGGGGGTTAAACTGGAACTCTGTACTCACTCATGGCTGTTCCAACACCCACCAGACAAGCTGGAGCCAGAAGACAAGGTGAAGCCTGGTGTCCAGTTAGGACATGGGAGCAGCTCAGATTCCACTACTGTCGACAGTACCGTTGGCTGCATGTACTATGGGGTGAAATTAGAACCGGACATCAAGGGCAAACATTGTGTCGAGCCTGGGGCCAGCTCAGATTCCACTACTGTTGACAGTACCGTTGGCTGTATGTACTATGGGGTGAAATTAGAACCGGACATCAAGGACAAACATTGTGTCAAGTTAGAGCCTGGGGCCAGCTCAGATTCTGGGGTTAAACTAGAACCTGACATCAGTCTGAAGGCAACGTCTGGGATCAAGACAGAGCAGCAGCACTCAGAGAATGGTTTGGGTTCTGTGGATTGTGTGCACAACAGTGATGTGAACATGTACCAGTGCCAGTCAGAAGAGAAGCCTGACGCAGTCATATTGTGTGACAGTAACGTGGAAAACCTTGATGCTGCCAACTGTAATGTACATAGCTCTGGAGCAGGGTTTGTATCGGTACCTCTGTATGAGAGTGATAAACCTGCTGCAGATTTGTCCTTGGTTCCACACAGTGATTTGATGGCAGCTGCACGCAGTGATTTGATGACAGCTGCTCACAGTGATTTGATGACAGCTGCTCACATTGATTTGATGACGGCTGCACACAGTGATTTGATGACATCTGCACACAGTGATTTGATGACAGCTGCTCACAGTGATTTGATGACAGCTGCTCACAGTGATTTGATGACAGCTGCACACAGTGATTTGATGACATCTGCTCACAGTGATTTGATGACATCTGCACACAGTGATTTGATTTTAGCTGCTCACAGTGATTTGATGACAGCTCCACACAGTGATTTGATGACATCTGCACACAGTGATTTAATGACACACACAGATCAGAAAGCACATAAATGTACAGTGTGTGATGCTAGTTTCTCCTGGGCAAGCAATTTGAAAAGGCACATGTTAACCCACACAGGCCAGAAACCACATAAGTGTACAGTGTGTGGTACTAGTTTCTCCCGTTCTAGCAATTTGAAAAGTCACATGTTTACCCACACAGACCAGAAACCACATAAATGTACAGTCTGTGGTGCTAGTTTCACCTGCGCTCAAAGTTTGAAACGTCACATGCTAACCCACACAGGACAGAAACCCCATAAGTGTACAGTGTGTGGTGCTAGTTTCTCCCTTGCAAGCAGTTTGAAAACACACATGATAACCCACACAGGCCAGAAACCTTATAAATGTACAGTGTGTGGTGCTTGTTTCAACTACCCTGGCAGTTTGAAATATCACATGTCAAAACACACAGGCCGGAAGCCACATAAATGTACAGTCTGTGGTGCTAGTTTCACCTGCGCTCAAAGTTTGAAAAGTCACATGCTAACCCACACAGGACAGAAACCCCATAAGTGTACAGTGTGTGGTTCTAGTTTCTCCCTTGCAGGCAATTTGAAAACACACATGATAACCCACACAGGCCAGAAATCTTATAAATGTACAGTGTGTGGTGCTTGTTTCACCCACCCTGGTAGTTTGAAATATCACATGTCAAAACACACAGGCCGGAAGCCACATAAATGTACAGTGTGTGGTGCTAGTTTCCCCCTTACTAGCAATTTGAAAACACACATGATAACCCACACAGGCCAGAAACCTTATAAATGTACAGTGTGTGGTGCTAGTTTCTCCCAGGCTGGCAGTTTAAAAAGTCATATGTTTACCCACACAGGCCAGAAACCACATAAGTGTTCGTTGTGTAGTTCTAGTTTCTCCCGTTCTAGCAGTTTGAAAAGTCACATGTTTACCCACACAGGCCAGAAACCACATAAGTGTACCGTGTGTGGTGCTAGTTTCTCCCATGCTGGCAGTTTGAAAAGTCATATGTTTACCCACACAGGCCAGAAACCACATAAGTGTACAGTGTGTGGTACTAGTTTTTCCCGTTCTAGCAGTTTGAAAAGTCACATGTTAACCCACACAGGCGAGAAACCACATAAGTGTACAGTGTGTGGTGCTAGTTTCACCTGGGCTAAAAGTTTGAAAAGTCACATGTTAATCCACCCAGGACAGAAACCCTCATAAGTATACAGTGTGTGGTTCTAGTTTCTCCCTTGCAAGCATTTTGAAAACACACATGATAACCCACACAGGCCAGAAACCACATAAGTTCATTGTGTGGTTCTAGTTTCTCCCTCCCTGGCAGTTTGAAAATGTATGTTAACAGGCCAGAAACCACATAAGTGTACATTGTGTGATGCTAGTTTCTCCCAGGCTGTCCGTTTGAAAACTCATATGTTAACACACACAGGCCAGAAAACCACATAAATCTTCAGTGTGTAATGCTAGTTTCTCCCAGGTTGGCAGTTTGAAATTTCAAATGTTAACCCACACACGCCAGAAATAACGTAAGTGTACAGTGTGTGGTGCTAGTTTTTGAAAGTCAAATGTTTACCCACACAGGCCAGAAACCACATATGTGTACAGTGTGTTGTGCTAGTTTCTCCCACACTGGCAGTTTGAAATTTCACATGTTAAAACGCTAGCAACCACTTAAGTGTACAGTGTGTGATGCTAGTTTCTGAACTTTCTCCCACCTTGGCAGTTTGAAAAAGCATCTGTTAACCCACACAGGCCAGAGACCACTACAGTGTGTGGGTTTCTCCCTGGCTGGCAATTTAAATATTCACATGTTTACTCACACAGGTCAGAAACCACATTATGTGACATAAGTGTACAGTGTGTGGTGCTAGTTTCTCCCAGGCTGGCAATTTAAATATTCACATGTTTACTCACACAGGCCAGAAACCACATTATGTGACATGAGTGTACAGTGTATGGTGCTAGTTTCTCCCAACCCCCACCTGGGTCTGTCGGTGTCCTGGAGGACTTGGGTGGGGTTAACTACTTTTTAGTTCCTAGGGTCACCCTGGTCATCCCCACAGGGTGGGTTTTCTCCTCTATTTTGGGGACCCCACCCGGGTCTGCTCTGAGGGGCTTGGGTGGGGTTGACTACTTTTTAGTTTCTAGGGTCACCCTGGTCAGCCCAACAGGGTGGATTTTTCCCTCAATTCTGGTGTTTCTGTCTACCCGTGGTCCATTCACCTGTATTTGCCTTTTCAAAACTCTCCCAACTGTCTGCACTGCCTGTAGCTCTTGATATTGGATGTGTGTTACTAAATGGTCTTAGCATTATTTAGGCCCCATGGCGTAGGTTTATTTAACGTACTGGACCGGCTGGCGACATACATTCAATGTTCTGTTGTGGGTTTTTTTTTTCACAAAAAGTGCAGGAACGTCCTGGGAAAGCCTTGTTGCTGTCGGGACGTTAAGCAATGTACAATCAATCAATTAATCATAGTTTCTCCCAGGCTGGCAGTTTGAAAATGTACATGATTATCCATAACAGGTGTAACGCACGCAGACTTACTGATACTCCAGTCGCACATACAGACTCGCAACGCAACAGGCACATACAATCACACACACACACACTGACTCAGCCGGATGCATTCGTGCCGCACAAACTCAAACACTATTCCCTTTCTCTGTGGCTACCTTTTATTTACATAACTAACAAAACAAACTCAAGAACTACTCTTCACAATTCTCAACACTAACATTACACTCTCACTTCCACACACAACATAGTAAAAGCCAGGTTAGGTATAAGTCCTCATAGTCCAACCTGTTCACTGGTGTTATCGTGTGCACAGTTCGTACCTATATCGATGGGTCAAAGTCTGAGGATGGGAGAGTGGCTGCGGCCGCAGTGTCCTCTCGCCATCCTAGACGCCCATTTAAGCACCGCCTTCCAGACCACTCATCTGTATTTAGTGCGGAACTGCAGGCGGTTCTGCTGGCACTCAGGCATGCTTATCGATCTAGAGAAAGGAACTTCCTGATTCTGTCTGACTCTCTTTCTGCCCTGCAGGCCCTTCAGGGCACGGGAAATGACCACCCACTGCTGGTGCAGATAAGAGAGCTCCACGCAGACTTGATGAAGGAATATTATGACATCCTTTTTATTTGGGTGCCAGGGCATGTGGGCATCGAAGGCAACAGGATCGCAGATTCTGCTGCCAACGATGCCCGCAATGATCCTGTCCCTGACACACAGACTGTTTATAGTGATTTTAGACATGTGGCTAGTGCGTACATAGCCCGTGATTGGCAGTCCGAGTGGGACAAAGAGGAAGCTAACAAGCTGCATGAAGCCCTCCCTAAGTTGTCGGACGACTGTCTACCTTATCGCTGCGACAGCCGCCGTGAGGAGACTGTCCTGGCTCGGCTCCACATCGGGCACACGTATGTTACGCACTCTTACTTACTTAAACAGGATGAGCGTCCATGGTGTTTTGCCTGCGACGAGCAGTACTCTGTTCAACACTTTTTGTTGTCTTGTGCTGATCTAATCGACACAAGGTATAAACATTTCACGGCAGACTCATTGAAGGTTTTGTTCCGGGATGTGCCCCCGGACAAGATCTTCAGTTTTCTGAGAGAGTGCCATATGTTTAATAAGATTTGAGTTTTTATAGATTATGATTTTTCTATTATTTTGACCTTTTTGAGAGTCTTTCGACATTTTCTTTAAAGACCTGTGCGACATTTTAGCCTGACCTATTTTTAATGTATATTTACATCATGTCTTAAGACCTTTTTTTTAGTCTGGCTGACCAGATTTTTACTTTTCCCGCCGTGAGATGGCTTTAGTTGCCTGCTCGGCGTTAAACCCAAATAACTAACTAACTAACTTTAAAAGTACATATGTTTAATCACAGGTTAGAAGCCACATAAGTGTCCTGGTTGAATCACATTGCAAATGTTTGTAAAACAATATCTAAAAATGCATACCAACTTTTTAAACTGAGATTTTTCACTGATGAATCCACCAGCAAAATTTCTATTGTGCTCATATTCAGCCACATTTAGATTATGCCTCTACTATCTGGGATGGGAGTAATGATGTAAACTAACTCAACTCACTCCACAGAATGGTCATTAAACTAATAATATTGTTGACAGGCCCACTGAAACTTACTACTTACGCCTGTCACCCCTACCCGGGTATAGGCCGTCGACGAGAGACCTCCAGCAACTCCTGTCCTGTGCTTCTCCTTCGATTCTACTCCAGGTGGTTCCCAGTCTCTTGATGTCTGCTTGGAGGTCTCGACGCCAGGAGTTTCTCGGCCTACCTCTTTTCCTCTTTCCCTGGGGGTTCCATGACAATGCCTGCCTAGTGATACTGGAAGCTGGCTTTCTCAGACTGTGACCGATCCATCCCCATCTTCTTCGCCCAATTTCATTCTCTGCTGTTATCTGCTCTGTTCTCTCCCAGAGTCTGACGTTGCTGATCTTCTCTGGCCAGTGGATTTGCAAAATTCTTCTAAGGCAACTGTTCATGAAGGTCTGTACTCTGTTGACTGTGGTTTTTGTCAATCTCCATGTCTCTGCTCCATATAGGAGAACTGCTTTTACATTGGAGTTGAAAATCCGGACTTTGGTGTGTTGTGACAGCTCTCTGGAACTCCACACTTTTTTCAACTGGAGCAAGGCTGCTCTGGCTTTACCGATTCGTGCTCTGACATCTGCCCACTGAAAGCATTAGTACAAATGACAAATTCAAGTTGCTAGCTGTCTTATCTCTTCACAAACCTTTTATCTATAACTGGTAGTCATGGGCAAAATCACCCCCTCAGAATCTCTTACTTATCTCACCAATTTATTCCGTTTTGCCCGTAGGTGCAGCCGAACACCAGTAAACATTATGCTAGTACCAATGCCCCGCTTACGTCATCTTTGTCCTATTCTGGGGCCAAATTATGGAATTCTGTTCCGTCATATATTAGAGCAGCGCCATCAGTCAGTACATTTAAATCCCAGCAGCTCAAAGTATCTCATAAATATGTGAAATGCTGTAAAGAGTAAACCACGTGACTATAGCTTTTCGTTTCTCACGTGACTATGACTTTTTGTTTCTGAAGCTGGTGTAGTAAACCTTCAATACGTACATAGCATAGACTTGTTGAAGCTAATCTTGTAAGAGCCTATTTTCCACCACAGCTATATCAATGTATTTTCTTTTTACCATTTTTTTACCATGCAATTTTTTGTGATGCACATATGTATACATACAAACACTGATTTCTATTTACATTTGTTTTTCTTGTAAATGTATTATTACTTTGTACGTTTCCCCACCCGGGTCTGCCCTGGAGACTTGGATGGGGCTAACTACTTTATCTTTTGAAGAGTCCAGGTACAGACAGGTTCACAGTGGAATTCTTCAATTATTTTTGGAGAGGATAGGACATTTTATTGTGAGGACCCTAAACGAAGTTTCAGATGTGGCAAACTGTCTCAGACACAAAAGGAAGGGATAATTATTTGTTTACCTAAAGTGGATAAACCTAGGAATTATATTAGTAACTGGAGACCTATCTCTCTGCTTATCGTCATCTATAAGACTGGGTCAGCCTTAAAGCATCGAGAAAAAAAAATGTATTACCACAAATAATAAATGAAGATCAAACCGGATTCATGGCAAACAGATTTATTGGAGACAATATCAGGTTAGTCTACAACATTAAAAACTATCTAAACGAAACAAACAAGCAGGGTTTGCTCCTCAGCCTTGATTTTGAAAAAGCATTTTTGATTCAATTGACTGGAAATTCATGCATCAAATATTGAAGACCTTTGGCTTTGGACGAGTCATTTTGAAATGGATTAACCTCTTCTACACTAAATTTAAATCTGCTGTGTTAGTTAATGGTAATGTATCTAAATGGTTTAATATTATTGACACTTTAAACAATTTTATTATCAGTTCGGGTTTGCGTCTAAATTTTGGGAAAGCTATCTGGCTGGGTAGTAAGAAAAACTCCACAGTCAGATATTTGTCATACCTTTAACTAAACTGGAACCCACCAGAGTTAAAAGTCTTAGGCTTTCGGCTGACAAATGATTTAAGGAGCTGTCATCTTCGAAACTTTAAAGAAGAAAATGTTGAGACAAAAATGCTTATGAAAATGTGGCTAAAGAGGCCAATTACACCCTAGGAAGAGTCGCTGTGTTAAAATCATTGATCTTATCAAAACTGGTCTACCTATGCAAAGAAGTACCCAATGGAGAAAGAAACACGCTTAGAAAAGACGGGTACAACACAATTTATTAATATTTCGGGTAAATACCCTTTGTCAAAATAGACAAACAAACAAACATAGAGATTAGCCGCTACTTATCTTCAATGGCAGAAGGAATGTGGCAACTAAAGGAGGTGAGGTAAAATAAAAGAAAAGGAAGAACAAAAGTGCGGAAAAAGTAAAAATGACGTCAACGAAAAATCGCGTAAGAGAGAGACTCGGAAAGAACCTGAACACGAGAGACAAGAGTGTGTGCAAGCACGTGCAGGAGCGAGCGAAAGAAAAGGCGTGTAGATGAGGCCAGAGAAAGAGAGAGAGAGAGAAAGAGAGAGAGAGAGAGCGAGACGGAGAGAGAGAAAGAGAGAGAGAACGAATGGGGAGTACCCTTGGGCACGAAGTAGGCTGAGTGTCTAATACACAAAGCCTGCTAAACACCAACCCGAAGGCAAACTTTATATCACCTTCAAGTTGAGGACTACCTCGGGGAAAAACGGGAGGACCCCGGGGAAAAAAAAACCCAGCATTTAGCACGGTACACAACAAGTAATAAGTCATGAAAACAAAGCAAAGAATCAAATTCAGTAAGAGAATATTGGTATAAGTGGAGAGTAGGTAGTTGTGAAACCGTCTTCAAGGGTAACTCAAAAAATAAGGGGGAGAGAGAGAGAGAGAGAGAGAGAGAGAGAGAGAGAGAGAGATGGGGGCGGGGGGGAAGGAGTAAGGAGGAAGGAGAAAAAAAAAAAAAAAGGGAGGGGGGGGGGGCGGAAGACAACCAGCCAGAGCCACCAACCCCACCCAACAGGCACCCACCAGCCCACAGAAAAACACACAGGCACGCAACAAGACGACCACATACATCCCCAAGGGATGCACACGATCGCCCCGCCCCAAAACCGCGTATCAAACCGTGAGCCGGAGACCCGGTGCCCGACAGGGAAGGGCAAGGGATCCAACTAAACGTTCGGCCAGCGCTGAGAAAGTCCCCAAGGGAAATGTACATATATCAACCAGCGCCAACATCACCTAACTGATTAGTGAGTAGTAAATCAGTGAGGTAAAGTAGCAGACACAAGCAAGGTAAACAATGTTAATCTTTCATATTCATCCCGAGTGGCGCCACAGTGCCCAGTTTATTAATCAGAAATTTTTCACGGTCTTTCCTGGCCCAGACATTACTGGCTTGCATAAGCCAGAGGCCTTTAACTCGAATGTCTGAGACGGAGTGGTCGGCCTGATTGAAATGTCGTCCGACCGGTCTGTTGTATTGGTACTTGACAGACTGAAGATGTTCTTTGAAACGGTCGTTGATGGTTCTTTCCGTCTCTCCAACATAGAGTTGGCCGCATTTAACACAGGAGATGACATAAATCACGTTGGTGGTTTGACACGTGAAGTATCTGTCTATGTTGAATTTGTAACGTGGACCATTCACCACGGTGGAAGGGCAAATAAAAGGACACGTCTTGCAATTAGGAACATTGCACGGAGTTGAGCCGGAGGCTCTGGTGGTGACGAGGCTTGAGAGTAGAGCGAACAAGCATGTCCCGCAAATTAATATCCCTCTTGAAAGCTACCAACGGAGGTTCAGAAAAGATAGCAGCAGATTCTTGACTGGATGACAAAAGACCCCAGTTAGAAAGAAGGATTTTACGCACCGGATTGGTGTGGGGATGGTAGATCATGGTTACGATAGGCCTGTCACTATCAGCGGTAGGTTTAGTCTGCAGTGTACTCGCGCGACTAAGTTTTTGAACCGTTTGGAGAGATCCTTGAACAACAGTATGTGGGTAGTGTCTGTCGATGAAAAATCCAGCCATTTCTTTGGATTGAACATCAAAATCTGATTCTTCGGAACATATTCTTTTTAGCCGAAGAAACTGGGAATAAGGGATGCTGTTTTTAGTTTTGGGGTTGTGAGAAGATCGGTAGTCGAGGTAGGAATGTGAGTCGGTAAGTTTGTAATGTATTGAAGTTTTCAACATTCCGCAGTCAATCCTGATGTTCATGTCCAGAAAGTCGACTGAAGTAGCTGATATAGTGTAAGTGAACTTGATGGATGGGTGGAAGTCCTGCACGAAGTGAATGAAGTCTAAAAGTGCAGCTTGGGTCATGTGAGTAGCTCCTAAACCGTCATCGATGTAGCGTTTATACATCTCAGGGATAGGCCCAGTGTATTGCTGAAGAATCTGTTGCTCAAGGAAACCCATGAAAAGGCAAGCATAGCTGGGTCCCATTTTTGTGCCCATCGCTACGCCACTGCACTGAGCGAAGGTGACGCCATCAAAGGTGAAACTGTTAAGAGAGAGAACCAATTCAGCCAGACGTAGAAGTGTATGAGTAGGAGGTTGTTTATGACTTCTTTGGTTGAGGAAGTATGCAAGTGCATTGAGGCCGTCATTGTGCGGTATAACAGTATATAGTGAAGTGACATCAAGGGAAAACAACAGTTCAGGTTTGAAAAGTTGTTTCTGGTTGACTTGGTCTATGATCTCTAGAGCATGGTTGGTGTCTTTAATGTAGGTAGGTAGAGACTGGACAAAGGGTTGGAAGATGATGTCCAGGTATTCGGAGATGTGTTCAGTGGGACAGCTGCAAGCTGACACTATGGGGCGGCCGGGATTGTTGAGTTTGTGAATTTTTGGGAGAAGGTAAAAGTTAGGTTGCTTAGGCCGCTTTTTTATGAGGAGATTAGCTGTGGAAGGAAGCTCTCCTTTAAGAATCATCTCTTTGACTGTCTTAGAGATGCGCTTTTGATCAGCTTGGAGGGAGCATTCGTCAAGGTGTTGGTAGTGTTCTGGGTTCTCTAACTGTCTGTAAGCCTCTTTGATGTACAGACCTCTGTCCCATACAACGACGGCGCCACCTTTATCGGCTGGTTTGATGACGATGTCGCTTCTGTTACGAAGATTGTTGAGAGCGTCCAGTTCAGATTTAGTGATAAAAAGCGATAAAAAAGTGAGATAAAAAGCGATAAAAAAGTGATAAAAAAGTGAGAGCGTCCAGTTCAGATTTAGTGATAAAAAGGTGGCATTCACCTTTTTGGTCTGGATTGGTCTACCTATGGATTTTGCGCCCTAACCCACCTGAAAAACGTGTTGAAGAGTTGCAAACACTGTGCTTCAGATTTGTATGGGACAAAAAAACCCAGACAAAATAAACAGAAAAGTTGCAACAAAAACTTTAGGAAACGGAGGAATCGGTATTTCAAATTTAAAGCAGTATATGAGAGCGTTGAAAATTAGCTGGATTAGAAAATTAAACAGCACAAGGCACAGATGTAAAATGTTATCTTTTACACATATCAAAATCTCAAGTATCTGGACAAATGTGGTCCAGAATTATTCAACAAAATAAGCACACAAATTTGTTCAGGCAAGATGTTCTGAGCACTTATAAGGAGTTTAGGTGCAAAGTGCAACCAAATACGCCAGAAGAAGTGTTGGTTCAGCCCGTCTTTTTGAATGATAATACTATGATTAGAAACAAATGTATTTTGTATAAACAATGAGTCAAACAATGGATATACTGCATTAGCTATAACGAAGTATAGCAGCCTAGGAAATATACTGAATTTAAAAGAAAATATGGTATAAACATCGTCTTTCTTACATATGTAGGGTGCATTCAAGCTATACAAAAATATATTTGCAACACTAACATCCACATTAAAAATAATGATATGAATGATAAACCAAATTCCTTGCAACTCCTTATTCCGTGCAAATGGACCCCCACGCGGGTCTGCCCTGGGGGACTTGGGTGGGGTTAACTACTTTTTAGTTCCCAGCGTTACCCTGGTCAACCCCACAGGTTGGGTTTTCCCGACTATTCTGGAGCATTTGTTTCTATCTACCCTTGGTCAATTCGCCTGTATTTTCCTTTTTTAAACTCTCCCTACTGTCTGCGCTGCCTGTAGCTCTTGATATTTTATGTGCGTTTGCTAAAATTAATGGTCTCAGGTTTATTTAGTGTACTAGACTGGCTGGCGACGTACTTTCAATATTTCTTTTTTCACAAGCAGTGCAGGCACGTCTTGCGAAAGTCTTGTTGCTGTCAGGACGTTAATCAACGTACAACCAACCATGCAAAAGGGCTCAAAATGCTACAATAAAACCTTGACAATGAATAACAAAAATCCACAAAGCTTAGATAAATGGGATAAAAAAAACTTAGCTGTGATATCGACTGGAAGAAAACTTTGCTGAAACTGCAACAGGTAAAAGACGTCAAACTGAAGTGGTTTCATACCAAAATTATTAATAAAAATATTGGCACAAATATAATTATGCAAAAAAAAAAAAATGGTATTCAAAGTTCAGACAAGTGTACTTTCTGCATGAACAAACGAGAAAGTATTGATCATATATTTTGTAAATGTGGTTATGTACAATCCTTTTTGTGTAAACTTAGCAAGCGTTATAGGTGAAAAATGTGAAATTGTAGGTTGTTTCAGTTTCAGCGAAAGACTTTTTGAAAACGATACTAATTTTAAAACAGACAATTTTTTTGTTGTTGATAATACTGATGGCGAAATTCTATATTAATAAATGCAGAATAAAAAAGAGAAAACCAACGATGCGGCATTTTCATACATGGAACACAGACTTTATATATTAAAATGGGTACACTATGACAATTTTATTAACATAGGTTGGTAGCTAGATTTTGGAATGCCAAATAGGAGGGGATGCTGCTAGGAACTGGAAAGGCACATGCGGACGCAACTGCAATGCAGAGATCAACGACAGAGGCTTGAGGCTCCTGGAATTCGCCAGCTCAAATGATCTAAAGCTGATGAACACGTTTGGCCCACACAAAGCATCCAGAAGGGGAACATGCCACAGCCCGAACGGAGAGCACCACAACCAAATTGACTACATCATGGTGAAGAGGCGCTCCCAAACCAGTGTGAACATTGCCAAGACTAGAAGTTTTCCAGGAGCAGACATTGGAAGCGACCATGACTTCCTGATGATGACCTTCCGACTCTGCCTAAAGAAGGTCAACAAGCAGGGTCCCACCAAAATCAAGTTTGACCTCGAGAAGCTGAAAGACCCAGAGGTAGTGGAAGCCTTACAGGCAAAGATAGGAGGGAAATTCGTGCCACTCCTACTTCTAGGTGCTGAAGACACGGATGTGGACACACTGATTGACACATTTAACACTGTTGTAACCCAAACAGCCAGTGAGATCCTTGGCAAACACTGACAAGCTAAGAAACCTTGGGTTACAGCTGACATCTTTGTTCTGTGCGACAAGCGTCGAGAATTAAAGAAAAATAAATCAGAGACAAAAGGAGCTAAACAATACAGGGAAATTAACCAGGATATCAAGAAAAGCATGAAAAAGGCAAAGAATAAGTAGATTGAAGATCAGTGTAAACATGTAGAAGAAAATCTGAACAAAAATAATAGCAAAAAAGCATACCAGCTAGTGAAAGACCTGACCAGTGTAAAACAAGGACGCTGCTAGATCATTCAAGATAGTGACGGGAACTGTCTTACAGAAGACCAAGACATACTGAAGAGATGGACAGAGTACTGCTCAGATTTGTACAACCACCGAGCTACAGGGGACCCAGGCATACTTGTCAACCCACCCGTGAATAACAATGGCAACTATCCCATCCTTCGAGAAGAAGTAGAGGCTGCAGTGAAGTCATTGAAAAAAAGGGAAAGCAGCAGGAGCAGACAACATCCCTGCAGAGCTAGTCCAAAAAGGGGGAGAAGACATCCTTCTTCTTCTTCTTCTTGGCTTGGCTTCACGAACGAAGATTCTATAGGGCTTGACCACGTCGTCTTCAGGCATGTTCGTGGCTGCGAAGGCCAATCCGGGACAGGCTGGTTCGATAGCAGTGGCTGAAGGGGAAGGTCTGGTCAGGGTTCTGAGTTTCGACAACTCTGTTTTTACTCTTGAGCCGCTTGTCCTTAAGGCTAGCTCTGCGAAAGTCCTCAAAGGCGATGGCTGCCTTGTAAATGGTGGAGCGCCAGGTGTCGCGGTCCGCAGAGAAGACCACTGGCAGTGGTCGATTTGGCAGGCACTAAGTGACTTCTTGAGACCGTCTTTGTATCTCTTCTTTGGTGCCCCTCTGTCTTGGTGTCCAGTGACAAGCTCGCCAAACAGAGTGATCTTGGGTAGGCGATGATCCTCCATCCTGGAGACGTGCCCCGCCCAGCGAAGCTGTGTCCGCAGCAGCAAAGCCTCGATGCTCACAGTTTCCGCCTGTTCAAGGACCTCGACGTTGGTGACATAGTCACTCCAGTGAATGCTGAGGATGGTACGCAGGCAGCGCTGGTGAAAGCGTTCGAGGAGTCGTAGTTGTCTGCGGTAGAGGGCCCAGCACTCGGAACCATACAGCAGGATGGTGAGGACGACAGCTCTGTACACGCTGATCTTGGTGCCTTTTTCAGCTGTTGATTGTGAATAGTGACTTGAATAGTTGCCCGAAAGCACCGTTCGCTTTTGCAAGCCTGTTGTCCAGCTCCTTGTCCAGCTTGGCGTCTGACGTGATGATGCAGCCAAGGTAGGTAAACTGGTGTACAGACTTCAGTTCGGACTCGACGATGGTGATGTGGGGAGGGCGATGCTCTTCCTTAGGTGCCGGCTGATGAATGATCTCTGTCTTTTTCAGACTGACCTCGAGTCCAAAGAGCTGGGCAGCATCTGCGAAGCAGGACGTGATGCGCTTCAAGGCTCCCTCTGTGTGTGCAACGAGAGCTGCGGTCTTCAGCAAAGAGCAGCTCACGAATCAGTCGGTCTAGGGTTTTGGTGTGGGCCTGCAGTCGTCTGAGGTTAAACAGGCTGCCATCGAGACGATACATGATGTACACTGCATCATCATTCTCGAGGTCCACTGTGGCCTGCTTCAACATCATGCTAAAGAAGATGGTGAAGAGGGTTGGTGCCAGCACGCAGCCCTGCTTCATGCCGTTGAGAATGGGACATGGTTCTGAGAGGTCACTGTTGAATCTGACCTGGCCTTGCTGGTCCTTGTGGAGCTGGACGATCATGCTGAAGAACTTTGGGGGACAGCCAAGTCGCTCCAGGATCTGCCACATGCCTTGCCTGCTCACAGTGTCGAACGCTTTTGTTAGGTCGACAAACGTTACGTACAGCCCTTTGTTCTGCTCGCGGCACTTCTCCTGAAGCTGTCTCAGCACAAAGGCCATGTCGGTGGTAGTCCTGTTGGCTTTGAAGCCACACTGGCCCTTTGGGAGGTGGTCTTCAGCGATGGCAGGTACCAGCCGATTCAGGAGCAGCCTTGCGAGAATTTTCCCGGCAATGGACAGCAGGGTAATTCCACGATAATTAGAGTAGGCAGACTTCTTTCCTTTGTTCTTGCACAGGGTGATGATGACTGCATCAAGGAGATCTTTTGGCAGTGTTCCTTTCTCCCAGCAGCAGAGAAAGAGGTCATGGAGCTTGTTGTGCAGCGCTGGGTCTCCATGTTTTCAGATCTCTGGCGGGATTCCGTCAATACCTCCTGCTTTGCCACTCTTGAGCAGGTGGATGGCTGTGAGGGTCTCTTCGGCAGTGGGCGGTTCGTCCAATTGAACCTTTAGTGGGAGGTGTGGGATTTGGAGGATGACTGTTTCTTGAAGACATGATAAGCCCTTTACTAACAATCTTAAATAAGATCTGGCAGTCTGGGGATTGGTCCACACCATGGATCCCCACCCGGGTCTGCCCTGGGGGACTTGGGTGGGGTTAGGTATTTTTTAGTTCCCAGGGTCACCCTGGTCAGCCCCACAGGGTGGGTTTTTCTCTCTATTCTGGGGCATGTGTTTCTGTCTACCCTTTGTCCATTCACCTGTATTTGCCTTTTTAAAACTCTCCCTACTGTCTGCACTGCCTGTAGCTCTTGATATTGGATGTGTGTTGCTAAATGGTCTTAGCTTTATTTAGGCCCCATGTGTTAGGTTTATTTAACGTATTTGACCGGCTGGCGACATACATTCAATGTTCTGTGTTTTTTTTTCACAAGCAGTGCAGGCACGTCCTGAGAAAGCCTTGTTGCTGGCGGGACGTTAAGCAATGTACAATCAATCAATCAATCAACCACACCATGGACCCAATCACTTATAATAACTCCCCCCCCCCCCCCCCAAAAAAAAAAAAAAAAAAAAAAAAAAAAAAAAAAAAAAAAAACCAACAAAAAAAACGGCAACTTACATTAATGCCAGAATTATCGCACTATCAGTCTTATATGCCACTTAAGCAAAGTCATGTTAAAGATTTTTCTGAACAGGCTGAGGAAGTTATATGCAGTCAGAGGAAATTATAGCTGAGGAACAGGCAGGCTTCAGACCAGGGCTTCAGACCAGACCAGCACAATTTAGAAAGATCTTCAACCTGAGAGTTCTATGTGAGAGGTACTTCCAGCACCAGCAAGACCTCTATCATGTCTTTGTGGATTTTAAGAAAGCGTTTGACAGGGTGTGGCATGCAGCCCTTTGGTCCACCATAAAGCTATACAACATCAATGCCAACCTGATCAAAGTCATAGCAAACCTCTACAACAAGGCCACTAGCGAAGTGTGCTTCAACGGCAAAATAGGAAACTGGTTTAGGACTACAGTTGGACAAGGCTGCTTGCTCTCACCTACTCTTTTCAACATTTCCTGGAAAGAATCATGACAGACGATCTAAAAGATCATGAAGGAACTGTCAGCATTGGAGGCAGAACAATAACGAACTTGCGCTTTGCGGACGACATTGATGGCCTTGCAGGAACAGACCCCACCCGGGTCTGCCCTGGGGGACTTGGGTGGGGTTAGGTATTTTTTAGTTCCCAGGGTCACCCTGGTCAGCCCCACAGGGTGGGTTTTTCTCTCTATTCTGGGGCATGTGTTTCTGTCTACCCTTTGTCCATTCACCTGTATTTGCCTTTTTAAAACTCTCCCTACTGTCTGCACTGCCTGTAGCTCTTGATATTGGATGTGTGTTGCTAAATGGTCTTAGCTTTATTTAGGCCCCATGTGTTAGGTTTATTTAACGTATTTGACCGGCTGGCGACATACATTCAATGTTCTGTTTTGGTTTTTTTTTCACAAGCAGTGCAGGCACGTCCTGAGAAAGCCTTGTTGCTGTCGGGACGTTAAGCAATGTACAATCAATCAATCAATTGCAGGAACAGAGAAGGAGCTAGCTCAGCTGGTAGAAAAGCTGGACAGTACAGCCATTGCGTATGGGATGGAAATCAGTGCAGAGAAGACCAAACTGATGACAAATAACACCAGGGGCATTGGCACTGACGTCATGATTGGAAGCCAAAAACTGGAAACAGTTAATAATTTCAAATACATAGGAGCCATTGTGACAGATGAGGGATCAAAACCAGAAATACTGTCCAGGATTGCGCAGACAACAACAGCACTGACAAGATTGAAAACCACATGAAAGGACAGAAACATCACACTCTGCTCCAAGATCAGACTGATGCGCTCTTTAGTCATCCCAGTGTTCTTGTATGCCTGCGAGTCATGGACACTCTTAGCATACCTTGTAAGGAGAATACAAGCCACTGAAATGTTAATGTTTCCGAAGGCTGCTTGGCATCTCATACAGAGATCACATCACAAACGAGGAAGTGGGAAGCAGAATCAGGCAAGCCATCGGGTCCTATGAAGACCTATTAGCCATTGTGAAAAAAACGCAAACTGAAATGGTATGGGCATGTCACGCGTTCAGCAGGGCTTGCCAAAACAATCCTGCAAGGCAATTTGCAAGGAGGACGTAGGAGAGGAAGACAGAGGAAAAGATGGGAGGACAATATCTCAGAGTGGACAGGAGTGAGGCTGGATGATACGCTGAGAATGGCAGAGAACAGAGGGGAATGGAGGGAGCTGGTTGCCAAGTCATCAGTGGTGCCCCAACGGTCGGCAAGACTACGGGAGATAGATAGATAGATAGATATATAGATAGATAGATAGATAGATAGATAGATAGATAGATAGATAGATAGATAGATAGATAGATAGATAGATAGATAGATAGATAGATAGATAGATAGATCTATAGATAGATAGATAGATAGCTATAGATAGATAGATGATAGATAGATAGATAGCTAGATAGATAGATAGATAGATAGATAGATAGATAGAATCAATGAATCTTTATTTTACAACGGTAAAGATATTAACAATGCCAGAGGCAATGCCATTTTTCAAATCTGCCGTTGCTACATCTACAACACAACAATTACATTACATTAATACATGTATAGGACGAACGCCTACGGTGTGTTGGGGGAGTTTGTGCAATAGTAAGGGGAAAAAAGAAAAAAAAAAAAAGCAACAACACAGCAGCACTATATACACAGCAGTAGAATGGGTACATTACTAACAATGATATCTACGTATAGAAAGCAAAGCTTAAAGATAGTTATGGCTGTGAAGATAAATGTTCAAAAAGACTTTTCTTGAAACATGATACCGTTGGAGTGGTCTTCGTGTGGGATGGAAGCGAATTCCACAAAGTCGCCCCCTGAGAATGCTAGACTGGTTTTAAATAAGTCTATTCTGGTTTTGGGTACTACATATAGGCTTTTTGTATCGCCATAGCGGGACTGTGACCGGACTAGCAGCTGGGTTAGATATTCCGGAGTGTTGTCATTCCGAATCTTAAAAAGGAGAACATCTTTGTTGAATGCAAACTGCTTTTTGAGAGAAAGAAGTCCCGCTTTGTAAATCTTATCATCCGTTGTCAAAGTAGGATCAGGTAAAATTAATTTCGCTGCTCTTCTGTGTAAGGAGTTCAGTCTTTTTAAATGTACATCTCTGCAGCCATCCCACACCGTCGAAGCTTAATTAATGTGGGACTGAATATGTGCATAATAAAATAATTTTCTGGTTTCAAAGTCAGTGAAGTGCTTCAGTTTGGACAGCATGAAAATGTTCCTTGAAACAGTTTTACACACTTTATGTGTGTGTGCCTGCCATTTGAGCTGATCATCTATGATAATTCCAAGGAGGCGGTGTTCAGACACTTGCTCAATAGGATTGCCTTCGAAGGACAAATCAAGTGAAAGGGGGCTTAATTGGTGTTTTTGGCGTGTCGCAATTACCATTGACTTAGGTTTTGCTGGATGGATACTCATCGAGTTACGTTCACACCAAGCGGACCCTCATCAAGGCTCTGCTGTAAGTCATCTGCAACCACATTAAGGTTTTTATTTGCCGTGTGGATTGACGTATCGTCAGCAAACAAGTCACATTCGACAGATTCTGACGTTAGGTGAAGAGGCAGATCGTTGATGTATAAACAAAATAGAAGAGGGCCTAACACTGACCCTTGAGGTACTCCAAACTTAACCTCCTTCACTTCAGAGTGTGATCCATTAACTACAACCTTTTGCTTTCTTCCCTTTAGATATGAACTAAAGAAGGAAACTGCTGAGACGTTTTTTTAAATAATGACTAAGTTTGCTTATCAGAGTGTCATGGTTAACCAGGTCAAACGCCTTCTTAAAGTCAAAGTAAATAACACCCGTTAGTTGCGAATTGTTTACGTTAGATAACCACTTATCTGCAAGTCTGCTTAGCGCTGTATGACAGGAATACTTTGGAGGAAACCCAGACTGGAAGGGATGAAGCATATTATTTGTCTCTAAATAATGAGACAAATGTTTGTGTACATGTCGCTCGAGAGGTTTGCTTAACATGGACAGTAACGAAATCGGTCTATAATTATTCAGATTTCCCCTGTCCTTGGATTTCGGTAGTGTAATTACTTTTGCAAGTTTAAGCTGTGTAGGAAATACACACTGATGGAGACATAGGTTGTAGATGTATGTCAGCGATTCAACAATGTAAGGTAGGGATAGTTTCAGAACTTTAGGATTTATGTCATCAGGGCCTGATGACTTCTTGTTCGCGAGACTACTTATGAATTTACCTACTTCATGTATTGCAATCGATGGAATGCTAAAAGGAGTCACAGTCTTCTGATTGCAGTAGTTAATTAAAATATCGAAACACTTATCATTGACACTTCCTTGTGTTGAGAAAACTTCAGCAACAGACAGGAAGTGATTATTAAACATGTCAGCGGATAGATCACTAGGGATTACCGTGGATGCACTAGAGCCACGGGTAAGGGAATTCAGGATGCGCCAAATAGCAGACCCGTCTTTGTTGTTTTTAATAGTATTTCTTACAAAGGCTTTTTTCGCTTCACGTAACATATACTTGACGCGATTACGCTGCTTTTTAAACTCGTTAAACTTCTTTTCTCTCCTGAGGGTGTTCCTAAACTCCATGGCCTGCATCAGTTCTTTTGTAATCCATGGGGGTAGTACCGCGCTTTTGACACGCCTCTCCCTGAGGGGTGCGTGTTTGTTGAGTACCCCAAGGAAAATGCTGTACCATGCAGATAGAGCAACCTGGGTCGTTGGACTCGGTTACTGAGTCAAAGCACGCATTACTAAGATCATGTAAAAATGCCTTTTGGTTAAAATGTTTAAAAGAGCGATATGTTACGGTGATATGACCTTTCTTTTTAGTCTTTGGAATTTGCGCAGCCCAGTTACACACTACAGGGAAATGATCGCTAATGCTCAAGTCGGGAACAGAAACGTCAGTCACAGATTTAGGGTTATTGGTATAAATATGGTCTATAAGAGTGGACAATGCAGCAGTAATCCTAGTGGGTGACTGCACCAGCTGCACCAGCCCAAATAAGGAAGATGTTGTTTCCCACGCGGTGTGGGGTTTCAGTAAATTGATATTGAAATCACCCATTAGAATGATGTCGGCGTTTACTTTACAGACTTTATCTAAGTTACAGGTGAAATGGTCGTACCAACTAAAGTCAGCCGCCGGGTTACGGTACAAGAAGCCTACGTATGATGGAGCCAACAAAGGACGCTTTACTTCAATCCACACGCACTCAACATCTGCGGCTTCTAGATCTTGCCATCTACGGACTAAGTGTTGAATAGACTGGTGGATGTAGACGGCAATGCCTGTTTGGCCTGGGGAGGAAGGATCTCTTCTGATTACAGAAAAGTTAGGGATACTAATGGCTTCATCACTGATGTTCGAGCTCAAGCGTGTCTCAGTGACGCCAAACAAGTGAAACGGTGACGGTGTGGGATTGTTAAGAAAACAAACTAAGTCAGGTATCTTATTGTAAAGATGAAACACGTTAAGATGGCCTACACGTAAGGTACATTCCCTTATGCTCGCTTTCGCCATTAGGCTAGCACAGGCATAAAAGATTATAACACAAAAAGAATGTAAACTGTCTCACAACACAAAAGAAACACACACACACACAAAAGTAACAATCATACACACAGTGCAAACCGGATAGGTAAAGGTGAACCGTCAAACAGAACTACACAAAATAATTTGATAAACTGACAGTGCAAGAAAACAAATTAAAGCAATAGCGCGTTTTCACTGCAAAGAAGATAATGTCCAGTTTTGCGCTGATAATGTCAACGAATCTGCACAATCTATACCACAGAGCCAGCGGAAAAGACTATTTTCCACTCGCCCAGCGGTTTGAATGCAGAGGTTTTAAGTGACCTCTGATTCTTAGTATAGATGTGGCACAGCGCACAAACTAAGTCACGCGTTGCGCTTTTCAATAATTAAGTCACAATCACGTTAGTCCACACGCTGTAAGACCTGTGACTTTATCATATGGCCGGGATAGTGCCTTGTACACCAAAACCTGTGGACAATGTCATTAGCAACACAGCCTGCAACAGTCACCACTAGCCAACAGTCTAATCTTGTCAAGAGGCACGACCGTGCACACACACTAACGACATAAAAAGGCAAAATGAAATGTTCCGATAGCCGAAAAGTCTGATGATAGTCACAAACTATAATCAAGTGTTCAGTCGTAATCTGAGATAAAGGCACCGTTCAAACTTCCATATATATGTAACGCGGTTAACGTCTCTTCGTGTGCACACAACTAACATTACATAATTATCAGATAGTCATAAGCAACGCGCATGCGCGTCACGTATGAGTAACCAGTAATTACTATTTCGGATTTTATCAAGACAAATGAGGGGTATAGATATTGGATTATTACCAGATAGTCACGTGCAGCGCTCATGCGCGCTGCAAATGAGTAACCGATAATTAGTATTTCCAATTATCAAGGCTAAGGGATAGTGTATCGGATACTCACAAGCAACGCTCACACGCATTACAAGTGATTAGCCGACAATTAGTACTTCGGTAGAGAAGGCAGCAGTAGTTGGGCGATGATGTGCATGGCCTGGGCTGAATCGTGGCTAGGGTTGCCCGTTAATCCTGATTGTTCCCACCCTCGGGGGCTTGTGGCGGGCGCAGCAAACGGGTGACCGGCGGGTACGTACCCACTAGCCTGCGGTATGCTGGGGAAGTCCACTTGTGACGCGATGTGCGGCCTGGCGTGTCCTTGGTCGGCGAAATGTGAAGGGGCGTGGCCAGACAAGTGGTTGTATGGTCGCGCTGGGGCCGGGCCGTGGTGTGACGTCATTAAGGGCCCGCCATGACCCTGCTCAGGTCCGTGGAGAGAACCGGGGCCGGTGTGGGGGTTGTATCTGTTTCGGCGTGCCAGTTCATGATATTTGGGAAAATGACCGACGCCCCGGGGAGAAGCGTCATGATGGCTGTTCTGGCGAGGATAGTTTCTGGGCTGCCTACTGCCACTGACTTGTCGGTTTTCACCTGCCTCAGGTGTGTTGTGGGGGCGGCGTGGAGCACCTGCCTCAGGTGTGTTTTGGGGGCGGCGTGGAGCACCCGCAAAGCGGATGTTCATGGCTAGTTTCATGGCACTGACAGGACTAGGGTGAATGCCATTCTGGTACAGCTTTTTCCTTGGGGCTCCGTTGGCTGTGAGGAAGGTGGGGGTGTTGTCGATGAACAGAATTTTCATCTGATCACAGGCCTCCCTAAGGGCATCATTAGATTCAGAGGCGGGGGCGAAGAGGGGGGGCATGATGGAAGAGGCCTGAACGCGGGAATTGGGGAAGACGGAGGAATGGAGGCGGATGAGGTACATCCACGCCGGCTTGGTGACGGCGCCCTGCTGTCTGCAACTGTTGATGCCGACGTGGAATGTCACCAGGCGAATGTGTGGCATCGTTGGCTGTTCACGGAGCCACTCAGCGACTTCACTGACGCTCAGCCCCGACACAGACAGATTCTGTACCTTTACTCCGTCAACAGACATCCTCTGCGCGTCAACCCATTTCAGAACCGAGTCGCCGATAAGTAAACGATCGACATCAGTTTTCACGGTCTGGGCTCGCAGGTTGCACAGCGGGGTGCTCGAAGAGGAATTCGAGCGGCCTTGGCTGAATTCACGGGAGTCCTTGGCGGCGTTAGCTGTGGTGGCATCACCGGCATCGACATCATCACCAGAGTTGTGCTGCTTCTTGCCAGCACCAATACCGGCACCAGAGTCCTGCTGGTTCTCGCCGCCTTCAGGCAGGACAGCGAACATATTTTTCACTGTGATGTCAGGGTGTGGTGTGTGCTGAACATTACAGCTAGGAGACAGCGAATGGACGGATGGTGATGAATTGTTTGAGGGACGCGCAGTATGAGCCGTGGGAGTAGCGGCAGGAGCCGGATTGGCATGTAGTTCTGCGGCTGGGGTTAGCGCCTTTACCTGCCGTTCGATCTCGTGGAGCTTACTTGCATGGCTGTCTCTGAAGGAAGTCAGCTGGTTCACGTGATCAGCGAGCCCTTGCTGTTTCTTCGTCACAGGCTCTAGTGACGAGTTGATGGCCTCTGTGACGAATTTGTCGGTGGCTCTGGAGCAGTTTGTTATTTTTACGTCGCTGTCTCGGGCGTGGGTGTCAAGCTGCGCCTGTAGGTCGTATATAGCGGCACAGCGGGATTTCAGCTCTGACAGCTCCCTGCGTGTTTCCTCCAAAGCGGCTGTCAGAGTGCGGATGGTGGCCGAGTTAATCTCCAGCTGTTTCTGCATCTGGAGCATGCACTCTGGATTGGTGACACTAGAGGTGAGGGGAGTGATGCAATCCGCAGGGCGCTTCGTGACCTGATCAGTCGTGTTGACAGTCGGGTCGCCGGAGCGGGGAGGGGTCACGGTGGGCAGAGTTATGAGAGTGAGGTCACTAATACAAATAGTCGAGTCTCGAGCCGCCAGTGACAAGTCACTCACGGGTGGCTGCGCGGGTTCATCTAGCGTGGTGGTGAGTTGCTCGGGGTTCAATGCTTCCGTCGCTTCGGCCCGGGGGCACTCATCCGTAACAGGATTAGCGAGGGAGGGTGAAGGGTCGGCTGGAGTGGGTTGGGTGAGCAGACTGCTGGCCATCTTGGTAACACTGTCCCTCAAGGCTTTAAACTCCTCGTCAACCCAAGTTTGGCAGCAGTTACCTTGGGCTAGACCGGTCCCGGTGTTGTAATACAGTGTTACTGTGATCAGTTTCCGGTCCCCATTCAACAACTGGATAATTGTTTCAAACAGTTCTTGGGGATAGGACGAATCGACCGGAGCAGAGACTGTCAGGTTCTCGTGGTGTTGATTTCTGTCTCTCCATAGGAGGGTGACACCAGGGGGCAGAGGTACATCAACGTAGAAAGAATGTTGAGCTTTTCTCCACAGGGGTAACTTCCACCCCTCAGTCTCAAAGGTCACTTGGATCGGGTCATTTGTTTTAGTTATTCTTTCCAGTGAAATTCTAGAGTTAGCCGCTGTGGAGCGTGTTGTCGGGCGCATAGTGGAAGGATGGTGGCGGTGCCATAATCAGCTTACGCTTGGTGTGTCGACATGTTTATCACGGCTGTTTGGCCCAGCGCTAGTACAGCACACTTAAGGTTTGTTCCAGGCGAGCAGAGAAACTGGGTCAAAGCTGCATGGTGCTCGCGCGGGGATGTAACAAGACTCACGGCTGCCAGGCCGACCGGCTGGCAAGCTGGCCTCCCGAAAAGCGCAGTGCACTTAATTTCGGAAAATGAGTGTGAAATATGAAGTTCACAGTCCTGAAACTACACCATAGCAGAGAATTCACTAAGCACAAACAGTCTGCCAAGAATCATAATTGCAGAGTAAACTTTGCCAGCACAGTATCCAATTGAATGCAGAGAAACTTACACGCGATGCGCACAGTAAACAAGATGGCGCCAGATAGATAGATAGATAGATAGGTTGGTAACTTAATCTATAGCGAATTTGTTGTCTATATAATTGTTTTTTTCTGTTTATGTAATTTGATTGTATTAGTGTAGCAGAGCGCCATAAGCCATAACACAGTTTTTGCTAGTTTCTTTGTCTGGCCGAGCCGTTTCGCCTTCGCGAGGGCGTTGCTCTCTCGGAGGCCTGCGTTATGCCTATTTAATGCCGAGCATCCGGCGCACTTAGCAGACTGACTATTTGCGTACCATTATCAGTGCGTGTAGATTGTAGCGTGGGGGCTTCACGTCGAGTATTTAACTGTGTTTCTGTAACTGGACTGCGGGTCGAGTGCCCTGTAAGTAGTGATTATTTTGTGTACATATTTCTTGTGTTTTTGCTAGTGATGATTTTCTTGATGTTTGATCCTTCATTATTGTCATACCTCGCATTTTAGGAAGCCAGTTTTTCTTCTTTGGATAATGTGTTTCTTTAGATATTATGTTGCGATCCACGTAACTTTGTGGTGGTTTCTCATTTTGTCCCCCCACATTTGTAATGTCATTTTTCGAAGTTTGAGATGTAGTTTTAGCTCGATCATTATAACTGTCTTGTGGGAACGATTGAGAGTTTGTGTTGTATACCCTTTCTTTGAAGATCCCTTCGTTAGAAATCGTACGCTATGACCGGTCGGGGCGTGGCGATAGCGTCACCTCCATGATCGAGTGTGCGTTTAGACTTGCGACAGAACTTGAATCTAATTCTGATTTAAGGAGAATATAGTTCTCAGATGTTGACAATCTTGATGTATCAGCATCGCTTTGTTTAATTCGTGTTAGTAATTTTGGTATCCATTCTTATGTTGTGCTCCCTTGCTATTTTGACTCTATCCACTGTCTTCTCCCTCTCCTTTGTCTATCGCTTCGCTAGTACCCCCTACCTGTGTCTCTTTCCCGCGCTACTCACTGACGTCACTACTATCCGCCATGTTTGTTTATGCATTGCCATGCCTTAGTTGTTTACTTGGCGCCATGCATTAGTTACTTGCCATTTAGCCATGCAATTATATAGTTACTCATTGATTTCATTTATTCATATTTTTGTGTTAGTCACGTATCAGCGGGTGAACATGTTTTACCAAAGATGCAGGTGCGCGCCCCTATGATCCCCGATCATACGGAAACGCTTCTGCAACCATAATCACACCATACTCGGCTGCGAACCCTTAGGATCCTCGATCCTACGGGAACGTGGTTGATAATACGAGTACTAGTTATTAGTTCTATTAATGATAATTCATCGGTTATGATTTGGTAGTTTAGAATCGGGAGTGACTCAATTCTGTCATACGTAGTTGCGCGCCCCTAGTAGGATTCTGAATCCTACGGGTGCCCGCCTCTAGGATCTCTATGCCTATTGGAGCGCATCTGTCATGCTACCGCTAGTGCAGTCATTAATTATGTACTTGTTTGTGGCCATATTTACGGTAGCGTACCTCTATGATTCCAAATCATAGTGGCTCGCTTATGTAAGACTATATTGAGTTTATTGGCCTCCTAAAGTGTGTATTTTGGTAGTTAGTCTTTGAGTATTTAGAGATTTAGTGGTTTTATTAGTACTGCTTTGGTATAGTTCATTTGATTTGTTATTGGTTTGCTACTGGTGCATGACATTTTCCTTCTCCTTAGTTTTATATTCTTTAACATTGTTTACTTATATCCTGTTACTTTTATTTTTCAGGTATTGCTTTTTAATTTTTTTTTTTTTAAATTGTTGGTTATGAAATAAAAGAACCAGAACCATGGAGAGGAGTTAGCTCCCTTTGTCAAACACAACACACACCACCAGCACATCATGTCACCTCCCCTCGGCTCCGTCACATTAGTGTTTGTTTTTGGGTTAAATGTTTTGAGTTTTGTTTGCATTGTTTTTATGGTTATTGTAACTCTTGTGACATTGTAACTGTTTATGTGCATGTTGCATATGTGAAATTAAAAAAAAAAAACTTTTCCCCAGGCATTGTGTGTGTGTGTGTGTGTGTGTGTGTGTGTGTGTATGTGTGTGTGTACACGAAATAGCTCGAATGAGTGACTGTCTTTACCATCCTTATGGACAAATGGGTGTGTGTTAAATTCTGGGTGCCCAAGTCAGACACCCATTTTTTCTGAGGTTTGTTTCTGCATTGTCTTGCGGTAAAGATTCATAAAAAGTACAAAAATCCGTTTTTCTCATTTTGGCGTTAACACATGCAAAAGTACAAAAATCCGTTTTTCTCATTTTGGCGTTAACACATGCACTTTTGTGAACCCTACCCCACCCGGGTCTGCCCTGGGGGACTTGGGTGGGGTTAGGTATTTTTTAGTTTCCAGGGTCACCCTGGTCAGCCCCACAGGGTGGGTTTTTCTCTCTATTCTGGGGCATGTGTTTCTGTCTACCCTTTGTCCATTCACCTGTATTTGCCTTTTTAAAACTCTCCCTACTGTCTGCACTGCCTGTAGCTCTTGATATTGGATGTGTGTTGCTAAATGGTCTTAGCTTTATTTATGCCCCATGTGTTAGGTTTATTTAGTGTATTTGACCGGCTGGCGACATACATTCAATGTTCTGTTTATTTATTTTTTTTCACAAGCAGTGCAGGCACGTCCTGAGAAAGCCTTGTTGCTGTCGGGACGTTAAGCAATGTACAATCAATCAATCAACTTTTGTGAACCCCACCCGGGTCTGCCCTGGGGGACTTGGGTGGGGTTAGGTATTTTTTAGTTCCCAGGGTCACCCTGGTCAGCCCCATAGGGTGGGTTTTTCTCTCTATTCTGGGGCATGTGTTTCTGTTTACCCTTTGTCCATTCACCTGTATTTGCCTTTTTAAAACTCTCCCTACTGTCTGCACTGCCTGTAGCTCTTGATATTGGATGTGTGTTGCTAAATGGTCTTAGCTTTATTTAGGCCCCATGTGTTAGGTTTATTTAACGTATTTGACCGGCTGGCGACATACATTCAATTTTCTGTTTATATATTTTTTTTCACAAGCAGTGCAGGCACGTCCTGAGAAAGCCTTGTTGCTGTCGGGACGTTAAGCAATGTACAATCAAGCACTTTTGTGTTTAACAGACACACCTCTAGTGTGTTTGAAAACTTGTCCCTCCCAGCAATGTGTGTGTGTGTGTTGTGCGCACAGATCCCTGAAAGTGGGCGTGTATGTATGACATCACCCTTCTCAGCTATAAAATAACTTCATAGCTGATATGGGTCAGGAAGGGTGGTGGTGGGTGGGGGGGGGGATATTTTTTTGTTTGAGGGAGTAAATTGTTTATGTTCCTACAAAATTAGGTTTGTTATTTGAGGGTGTGGTTGTTTTGTTAAAAAAGTGTTGAGTTGTGATGTACTTCCGGGGTGATGTGGAGATAGGTCATGTCTAGTGACAAATTTGAGATTCATGTATACGTTCACCAGCGACTTAGCCTATACGTTTTCTATGTTTGTTTCCATGTCAGATGAAGAATATTTGATCTGAAACGTCGTTCTTTGTTTCTATTTTAAAGGGTATTCCGCCACTATCTTCTGTTTTAGTTTGACTTAGCCTATAATTATATTCGTGCGCCGGTTGCTAAGAAGTAAAGTGATTGTATGAGTGCGCAGTGAGAGAGAGGACGTATAGACTTTGGGTGAGGCTGCTGTTGTCTTGTGTCTTTTGGTTCAACCTGTTGCTTTGTTTAAGTGGGTTTGTTGGTGCTATGCTTTCGTTTCGACTGCAACTCCTGTCAGATTGTATGCACAAATTGATTGAATACAATGACGTCACACAGTCAGTGTCGTTAGGTGTGTCGTCTGCTGCAGTCGGTCGTTTAGTGCAGTATGTGATGCTAGGTCAGAGAAAAAAAACCAACAACAACTACCTAATGTTGCCAAAGGGTGTAATAGTAAAGTATTGTTTTAGTGAATGCTGCGTGTTTGAGGGAAGGACTGGAGAGTCGAGTGCTGAGTAAAGAGAGAAGGCGACAATGGGGAAAACTATGATATCCAGCACTATTACATTGGAATAGATTGATTGATTGATTGTACATTGCTTAATGTCCCGACAGCAACAAGGCTTTCTCAGGACGTGCCTGCACTGCTTGTGAAAAAAAAAATAAACAGAATATTGAATGTATGTCGCCAGCCGGTCCAATACGTTAAAGTAAACCTACGACATGGGGCCTAAATAAAGCTAAGACCATTTAGCAACACACATCCAATATCAAGAGTTACAGGCAGCGCAGACAGTAGGGAGAGTTTAAAAAAGGAAAATACAGATGAATGGACCAAGGGTAGACAGAAACACATGCCCCAGAATACAGAAGAAAACCCACCCTGTGGGGCTGATCAGGGTGACCCTGGGAACTAAAAAGTAGTTACCCCACCAAAGTCCCCCAGGGCAGACCCGGGTGGGGGACGTTGGAATAGATGCATAACAGTTACGACACGCCTGTAAATGAAAACACTTTTAACATTAACAAAAGTTGAGTATAAGGAGAGGTTTTAAAACAGATTTAATAAAAACTGTTGCCCGACACGCTTCTAAAACAACAGTTTCTTAGTTTTAAACCTTGCACCGCGCCATAAACGCCGCGATTGCTTCTCACTGAGGTCTTAGCTGTCCTATAGTGTGGAATGTGGGACTTGTCCAACTGGATCCATCTGGTGCACTCCAAATGTGTATAAATTTGTGGGTGGTTTGATGTGCAACTCGTTGCGCGCCTCAGAAATGACCTGATTCCAGGGATAATTAAAATCTTTCATTCAGCATCTCTATAAAACCCAAAGTGATGACACCCCCCCCCCACCTTCACCCCCACCCCTCCCCTCCCCTCCCCTCTCTCCCACCCCCCAACCCTACCCAAACAATCATTAGCAAATCAACCAGAGGTATTTTTAGTGAGGTATTTGTTCACTGTGTTGTTGTGTCATTGTGCTTTACATTTTGAATGCAGGAAAAAGAAGGAATATACATTAAGCTGAAAAAAAAATGACAATCAAATAAATGTGGAAAAGAAGCATCAAATATTCCGTGAACTTTACCTTATTACAGACAACTAATTTTCTTGAGATGTCCATGCTAAAATGAATGATTTGACAAGGACACCCATTTCTACTGTAATGCCAGTTTTTGTGTGAGAGGCACCCACTTTATTGGTAGAAACCCATTTTTTTCTCCATCCAGTGGCTCTGTTTCTAGAAAATGTCTTTTTTATTTTAAGTTGTAGAGCTTAGTTACAAGGTGAGTTCTAAACATTCGCATCAACTCCAGAGCCCTAGAATAAATAGAAATATGGGAACCCATTTTCACATAAAATGGTAGGTAACCCACTCTGATGGTTTTGTCTCCCTGTGTGTGTTTGTGTGCGAGTGTCTGTGAGAGTGCTTGAGTATGTGCGTCTGTGTGTGTGTGTGTGTGTGTGTGTGTGTGTGTGTGTGTGTGTGTGTGTGTGTGTGTGTGTGTGTTTGTGTACACTCCCCAGTTTGTTAGGTAACTTTTACTACCAATACCAAGATAATGTTGCAGTCCTGCCTCGCCACCGATATCAGATTTGATTGTACTTAAAGCTCTTGGATGCTTTTTTTTTCCTTTGTCTGTATTTACTACTAAATGGCCAGTTGCATAATCATATACAAACTGATCAGATTTTATTACTTCTGGGCGGTGATCAAAAAACGAGTTTACTTTCCTTTCTAAAAGTTCCCGTTGTAAGCTAGAAATATTTCTGGTACCAGCCATATCCATTGTATTATTATCATAGTCATACATATCTTCCATTTCAATATCATGGCCAAATTTACCAGCTGTCACTGTTGTTTTTTATTTTAATAAAGTGTTTAATTTTAGCTTAAATAAAATGACACTGGCCTACGGATCAAAGTTAGACCCGTACAGAAAACTACGTGAACCTCTAGCTGTTAAAGGCATCAGGCAATCAATTGTCATCACACACAATCCTAGCACCATAGATTAAAACCAAGTTCTTACTGTCAAGTTTCCAAACCTAGGTCCCAATGATGTTATTGTTCCTGGTACTGCACGACTTGCTTTCAATATTGAACTTCAAGTTCTTTAGACACAGATGCAAACATAACACTAGTTGATAACATCGGTAGAGCAATTAATAAGACTATGAAAGTTAAACTTGAAGGCTAAGAAGTGTTTAGTCTGGATGATGCTGATGTGTTCTACTGCTACAAAGATCTGTGGCTCCCTCCAACGACTCCTGTCCTGTGCTTCTCCTTCGATTTTAGCCCACTCCGCACCGGTCTTCACGTGCCGTGGGTGGGTAATCTCCTCAGTCACTGACTGAGTGGGCTAGCAGAGGGGTGCCATCTTTGTCCAGGATTAGGACTTGATGACAGCAGATAATTATGTTGTTCAGTCTTTTTCACTGGTTCGGTTTTTAAGGAGCTGTGCTAACCCAGGTCCTACCATGTTGGATTGGTCCTTAAAAATACACGTGAGCTTTTGGTCCTTTGGATCCCAAGTGTTTGCCGTGCTTGGAGACCCGTGTCGGGGGAGAAGAGGATCCTGGTGGCTGAGGTTCCCTTTGGGTTGCGGCTTACTGGTGCCAATACTACCCTTTGGCCTTGACTTCAACCTAAACGGGAGGCTAGTCGAACCGGCCTAGTCAATCGGTTCTTGTCACGTTGAGCCCATCCCACTGTTGACATGCGGGTTGCTATACGGAGCACCATGCTATAGCCTCTGCTGCTGATTAGGTGCTTTACGCCAGTATTCCCCTGCATCCCCACCCGGGTCTGCCCTGGGGGACTTGGGTGGGGTTAGGTATTTTTTAGTTCCCAGGGCCACCCTGGTCAGCCCCACAGGGTGGGTTTTTCTCTCTATTCTGGGGCATGTGTTTCTGTCTACCCTTTGTCCATTCACCTGTATTTGCCTTTTTAAAACTCTCCCTACTGTCTGCACTGCCTGTAGCTCTTGATATTGGATGTGTGTTGCTAAATGGTCTTAGCTTTATTTAGGCCCCATGTGTTAGGTTTATTTAATGTATTTGACCGGCTGGCGACATACATTCAATGTTCTGTTTATTTTTTTTCACAAGCAGTGCAGGCACGTCCTGAAAAAGCCTTGTTGCTGTCGGGACGTTAAGCAATGTACAATCAATCAATCATTAAGTATTCCCCTGCATTCAACAGGTGATAGTAGGCGGTGGCTCAGACGGTTTAATCGGGCTTACCCCCTTGAGTATATCTTTCGGGCAATCTCCATTGTGCGTCGGCTGGAGACCCGCCGACAGTTGCACTTTGCCTTGTTGGGCTCGGTGGCGGGCGGGGACCCCCGGGGGGGGATGAATATCTCTACTATTACAATATGGAAACAACAAAGAAACTGGCACAGAAACGGCACATAGCCACCGACATTGTACATCACAGTGACTGTGAGGAAGTGACGCCTGAGGCGTCGGCCGTATGGCCTCGCTTCCTCATTGTCTTTAGCAAGGTGAAAGAGAAACCTGTTTCCAAGCTGCATCCTTCTCTGGTGGGGGAGACCCTCAGGAGCCGTGTTGGCAGGCCTGATGCCCAGCGCCTCAGGTTTGGTGACTTTGCTGGTAGAGTGCCGTACCCGGGCACACTCCAATGGGCTACTGAGGCTCTCGCTTCCATCGGAGACGCTCCAGTGGAGGTCACACCCCACAAAATGATGAATTCTTCAAGAGGCGTGATAAAAGACCAAGCACTGGCAGAACTGTCCGAAGATGAAATTGTACGGAACCTTAAGTCGCAGGGGGTGACTTGCGTCAGGCACTTCGCTTCCAAGCGAGGTGGTGGGGAGATCCGTCTCCCTACCATCATCCTGACGTTTGGCACCCCCATTCCTACTACCGTCTAGGGAGGTTATTACTCCTTGAAAGTGAAGAAGTACGTCCCTCTCCCCCTCCGGTGCTTTAAGTGCCAAAAAGTATGGCTATGGGCAGAAGACATTGCCACCAGGCAGAGGCTTCATGCGCCCGTTGCACTAAGCCCGGACACTCTGCTGAGTCCTGCACAGCCACCCCCTTGTGTGTGAATTGCCAGGGGGCGCATATGGCTTCGAACAAGAAATGCCCTCGTTGGATATCCTAGTGCAAGATTCAGCAGGTGCTTGTGGAGAAGGGGCTGTCCTTTGCGGACGCCAAAAAAACTGGTTGACGGCCCTGGTGCAGCTGAGGCTGCCAGAAACTCAAGTAACACCTCTGTGTATACATTCAATGCTGCGGTGGCAGGCAAGCGCCCCACCAAACACTTCTCTTGTCAAACCCCAACTTCTTGGTTGGGGGCGGAGCCTCGGATCCTCTCGCCCCTGGAGAGTAACCCTCCTCCGGTGATGACGAGGAGCCAGGGAACGCAGAAGGCGGACGCTACTTGTCCGGTGGCACCGCCTTCTGCTGCCCCTAAGCCTCAGCCCCCACCCAAGCCTATAACTCTTACTAAAAAGGCTTCTGGCTCTGCTCCGCATTCTAAGACCGCTAACTCTAGCGGCAGAACACTGCCCAGAACAAGAAGTCTAAGAAGACTACGGGACCGCTGTGCGCACGGGCCCAGAAGGGGGACACTGATGTACCCCTTCAAAACAAATATGCTGCATTGGAGGATAAAATGGAGGGAGTGGAAGTTGTCGTAGCTGGTGTTGCGGCAGCTCCACTCCCCTCATCTCCGAAGAACCAGAGGAGGCCCGGGAGCTGGCCCTCTTCTGTTTCTTCGACTCCTTCCAAGGCAAAGGACAAGGGGGGAAGTAACACTTTCCCCCTCTTAAGACATAATCATGTACTATCTTCTTCAATGGAATTGTCGTGTTTTTTCACGCTAACTTTGAGGACTTACGTCTTTTAGTCAAGTCCTATAACCTCTATCCCCACCCGGGTCTGCCCTGGGGGACTTGGGTGGGGTTAGGTATTTTTTAGTTCCCAGGGTCACCCTGGTCAGCCCCACAGGGTGGGTTTTTCTCTCTATTCTGGGGCATATGTTTCTGTCTACCCTTTGTCCATTCACCTGTATTTGCCTTTTTAAAACTCTCCCTACTGTCTGCACTGCCTGTAGCTCTTGATATTGGATGTGTGTTGCTAAATGGTTTTGGCTTTATTTAGGCCCCATGTGTTAGGTTTATTTAATGTATTTGACCGGCTGGCGACATACATTCAATGTTCTGTTTATTTATTTTTTTTTTTCACAAGCAGTGCAGGCACGTCCTGAGAAAGCCTTGTTGCTGTCGGGACGTTAAGCAATGTACAATCAACCTATAACCTCTAAGTAATATCTCTTCAGGAGACTTACCTGAAGACTTCTGATCCTGTCTCTTTTAATGAGTTTAAAGCTATCCATAAAGGCTCTGATTCGCGAGTCTATAGTAATGATATATTTAACTTAGTAGATCAGCTCCCCCCTCCCTTTATTCTCATGGGAGATTTTAACGGTCACTCTCACCTGTGGGGTAGTGACCACTATGATGGCAGAGGTCAGATGTTAAAAGATGTTTTTTCTCAACTTTACTTAACTTATGTGTCTTTAACGATGGTTCACCTACCTACTCTAATCCAGGTTCAGAATCTAGTTCTGTTCTAGACCTCACTGTGTGATCCTTCTCTCATGCTGGACATTGACTGGAAGGTTCACGACGACCTGTGTGGTGATGACCACTTCCCAGTAGTCCTGTCATCGGTAAGTTGTAGGGAGGACCCATCAGTGGGGCGCTGGAATTTCAAGAAAGCTAACTGACCTCTGTTCGCCTCCTTCTGTCAGTCTCATATTACAGAGGGTGTGGTCATGTCAGCCGACAAAAAACTGTTTATTGTTTTACTTCTATTTTGTTGGACGTAGTGGGTGAATCCATCCCTAAAACTTCCCCATCAGTCCCTCGGAAGCCGAGAGTACCATGGTTTAACGAAGAGTGCCACAAGGCTAAAACAACACGCAAATCTGCTCAGCAACGTGCTTTTCGTAATCCGTTGCATGTGAATATTTTAACCGTTTAAAAAGACAGAGGGCGAAGGCCCGTTACATTTTTAAACGTGAACGCCGTGCTTCCTGGAGGCGTTCCATCTCATCCTTAACTTCTAGGACTCAGTCCCAGAAAGTCTGGACGGCTATTCGAAGAATTAGGGGTTGGGAAGGCTCGGCTTCTGTCGGCCATCTTAGAGATGGTGCCAGCTTGGTCACAGATAAAAGGGCTGTGGCAAAATTTGCTTGCCTCCACCATTGCTCATAATTCTTCAGCAGAGCATTATTCACCCTTCTTCCTGTAAGAATCATCTCTTTGACTGTCTTAGAGATGCGCTTTTGATCAGCTTGGAGGGAGCATTCGTCAAGGTGTTGGTAGTGTTCTGGGTACTCTGTCTGTAGGCTTCTTTAATGTACAGATCTCTGTCCCATACAACGACGGTGCCACCTTTATCGGCTTGTTTGACGACGATGTCACTTCTGTTACGAAGAGTTGTTGAGAGCGTCGAGTTCAGATTTTGTGAAATTAGAGTGAGGAATGGGTTTGAATTTGAGTTGTCCAATGTCAGACATGGTCTTCTTAATGTAGCATTCGAGCTTCCTTCAACAGCTAATCTCCTCATAAAAAGCGGCCTAAGCAACCTAACTTTTACCTTCTCCCAAAAATTCACAAACTCAACAATCCCGGCCGCCCCATAGTGTCAGCTTGCAGCTGTCCCACTGAACACATCTCCGAATACCTGGACATCATCTTCCAACCCTTTGTCCAGTCTCTACCTACCTACATTAAAGACACCAACCATGCTCTAGAGATCATTGACGAAGTCAACCAGAAACAACTGTTCAAACCTGAACTGTTGTTTTCCCTTGATGTCACTTCACTATATACTGTTATACCGCACAATGACGGCCTCAATGCACTTGCATACTTCCTCAACCAAAGAAGGCATAAACAACCTCCTACTCATACACTTCTACGTCTGGCTGAATTGGTTCTCTCTCTTAACAGTTTCACCTTTGATGGCGTCACCTTCGCTCAGTGCAGTGGCATAGCGATGGGCACAAAAATGGGACCCAGCTATGCTTGCCTTTTCATGGGTTTCCTTGAGCAACAGATTCTTTAGCAATACACCGGGCCTGTCCCTGAGATGTATAAACGCTACATCGATGACGGTTTAGGAGCTACACACATGACCCAAGCTGCACTTTTAGACTTCATTCACTTCGTGCAGGACTTCCACCCATCCATCAAGTTCACATACACTATGTCAGCTACTTCAGTCGACTTTCTGGACATGAACATCAGGATTAACTGCGGAATGTTGAAAACTTCAATACATTACAAACCTACCGACTCACATTCCTACCTCGACTACCAATCTTCTCACAACCCCAAAACTAAAAACAGCATCCCATATTCCCAGTTTCTTCGGCTAAAAAGAATATGTTCCGAAGAATCAGATTTTGATGTTCAATCCACAGAAATGGCTGGATTTTTCATCGACAGACATTACCCACATACTGTTGTTCAAGGATCTCTCCAAACGGTACAAAAACTTAGTCGCGCGAGTACACTGCAGACTAAACCTACCGCTGATAGTGACAGGCCTATCGTAACCATGATCTACCATCCCCACACCAATCCGGTTCGTAAAATCCTTCTTTTTAACTGGGGTCTTTTGTCATCCAGTCAAGAATCTGCTGCTATCTTTTCTGAACCTCCGTTCCCCCACCCGGGTCTGCCCTGGGGGACTTGGGTGGGTTAGGTATTTTTTAGTTCCCAGGGTCACCCTGGTCAGCCCCACAGGGTGGGTTTTTTTCTCTATTCTGGGGCATGTGTTTCTGTCTACCCTTTGTCCATTCACCTGTATTTGCCTTTTTAAAACTCTTCCTCCTGTCTGCACTGCCTGTAGCTCTTGATATTGGATGTGTGTTGCTAAATGGTTTTAGCTTTATTTAGGCCCAATGTTGTAGGTGTATTTAATGTAGTTGACCGGCTGGCGACATACATTCAATATTCTGTTGTTGTTTTTTCACAAGCGGTGCAGGCACGTCCTGAGAAAGCCTTGTTGCTGTCGGGACGTTAAGCAATGTACAATCAATCAATCAATCTGAACCTCCGTTGGTAGCTTTCAAGAGGGATATTAATTTGCGGGACATGCTTGTTCGCTCTACTCTCAAGCCTCGTCATACCACCAGACCCTCCGGTTCCACTCCGTGCAATGTTCCTAATTGCAAGACGTGTCCTTTTATTTGCCCTTCCGCCGTGGTGAATGGTACACGTTACAAATTCAACATAGACAGATACTTCAAGTGTCAAACCACCAACGTGATTTATGTAATCTCCTGTGTGAAATGCGGCCAACTCTATGTTGGAGAGACGGAAAGAACCATCAACGACCGTTTCAAAGAACTTCTTCAGTCTGTCAAGTACCAATACAACAGACTGGTCGGCCGACATTTCAATCATGCCGACCACTCCGTCTCGGACATTCGGGTTAAAGACCTCTGGCTTATGCAAGCCAGTAATGTCTGGGCCAGGAAAGACCGTGACAAATTTCTGATTAATAAACTGGGCACTGTGGCGCCACTCGGGATGAATATGAAAGATTAACATTTTTTACCTTGCTTGTGTCTGCTAACTGTACCTTTACCTCACTGTATCGCTTCTGTTTTACTACTCACTAACCAGATAGGTGATGTTGGCGCTGGTTGATATGTACATTTCCCTTGGGGACTTTCTCAGCGCTGGCCGAACGTTTATTTGGATCCCTTGCCCTTCCCTGTCGGGCGCCTGGTCTCCGGCTCACGGAGTTATACGCAGTTTTGGGGCGGGGCGATCGTGTGCATCCCTTGGGGATGTATGTGGTCGTCTTGTTGCGTGCCTGTGTATTTTTCTGTGGGCTGGTGGGTGCCTCTCGGGTGGGGCTGGTGGCTCTGGCTGGTTGTCTTCCGACCTCCACCCTACCCCCTTTCTCTCTCTCTCTCTCTCTCTCTCTCTCTCTCTCTCTCTCTCTCTCTCTCTCTCTCTCTCTCTCTCTCTCTCTCTCTCTCTCTCTCTCTCTCTCTCTCTCTCTCTCTATCTCTCTTTCTCTCCCCCCCCCTACCCCCTTTTACACTTCTCTCTAGCCCTCTTTCTCTTTTTACGCTTTTTCCTTTTCCCTTCTTCCCCTTCCTCCTTCCTCCTTCCCCCCCCCCTCCCCCCCCCCCTCCCCCGTCTCTCTCCCCCCCCCCCTTATTATTATTTTATTTTTATTATTTTTATTATTATTATTTTTTTTTAGTTACCCTTGAAGACGGTTTCACAACTACCTACTCTCCACTTATACCAATATTCTCTTACTGAATTTGATTATTTGCTTTGTTTTAATGACTTATTACTAGTTGTGTACCGTGCTAAATGCTGGGTTTTTTTTCCCGGGGTCCTCCCGTTTTTCCCCGAGGTAGTCTTCAACTTGAAGGTGATATAAAGTTTGCCTTCGGGTTGGTGTTTAGCAGGCTTTGTGTATTAGACACTCAGCCTACTTCGTGCCCAAGGGTACTCCCCGTTTGTTCTCTCTCTCTCTCTTTCTCTCTCTCCGTCTCTCTCTCTCTCTCTCTCTCTCTCTCTCTCTCTCTCTCTCTCTCTCTCTCTCTCTCTCTCTCTCTCTCTCTCTTTCTCTGGCCTCACCTACACGCCTTTTCTTTTGCTCGCTCCTGCACGTGCTTGCACACACTCTTGTCTCTCGTGTTCAGGTTCTTTCGAGTCTCTCTTTTACGATTTTTCGTTGACGTCATTTTTACTTTTTCCGCACTTTTGTTCTTCCTTTTCTTCCCCCACCCGGGTCTGCCCTGGGGGACTTGGGTGTGGTTAGGTACTTTTTAGTTCTCAGGGTCACCCTGGTCAGCCCCACAGGGTGAGTTTTCCTCTCTATTCTGGGGCATGTGTTTCTGTCTACCCGAGATCCATTCACCTGTATTTGCCTTTTTAAAACTCTCCCTACTGTCTGCGCTGCCTGTAGCTCTTGATATTGGATGTGTGTTGCTAAATGGTCTTAGCTTTATTTAGGCCCCATGTGTTAGGTTTATTTAACGTATTTGACCGGCTGGCGACATACATTCAATGTTCTGTTTAGTGTTTTTTTTTTTTTTTTTTTTTTTTCACAAGCGGTGCAGGCACGTCCTGAGAAAGCCTTGTTGCTGTCGGGACGTTAAGCAATGTACAATCAATCTTCCTTTTCTTTTATTTTACGTCACCTCCTTCAGTTGCCACATTCCTTCTGCCAATGAAGATAAGTAGCGGCTAATCTCTCTGTTTGTTTGTCTATTTTGACGAAGGGTATTTACCCGAAATATTAATAAATTGTGTTGTACCCGTCTTTTCTAAGCGTGTTTCTTTCTCCGTTGGGTACTTCTCTGGTCAATGCCTGCCTGGTGTGGCATCATGAGTTGCAGGGTCTCATCACTGACCTCCAGTGCAGTTTCCGGCGCTTCCGTAGTACAAATGACCATCTAGTCCGCTTTGAGTCGTTTATCCGAGATGCATTTGTCAACAAGCAGCATGTCTATGCAATTTTCTTCACGATCATGAGAAGGTATATGACACTACCTGGAAGTATGGTATAATGTCTGACTTGTTGGACGTGGGTTTTAAAGGGCACCTGCCCGTTTTATTATTCACAATTTTTTGTCTACCCCGTCGTTCCAAGTCCGTGTGGGCTTCACCCTCTCCGACTCCTTTGAACAGGAGATGGGTGTCCCGCAGGCCAGCATTCTATCTAGTACCTTTTGCGCGTTGTCTCTGCGGAGACCTATTAAATCCGTCAATTCCATGAGCGCAGTTGGGTTCAACCTGTTGCTGAATATGAGGGCTGCGAGGAGGATTCTTCCCCAGTGTTGAACATTTTTGGTTAACATATTTTCGTATGTTTCTAGGCGCTAGGCCATGTGTTTGCCGGGGCCAAGAAGGTCTTGTTGTTTAGTCCAGGATTCATAAGTTTGCCTGTTTCTCGTTGTTTTATTTGGTTGTTGCATACTCATCTGCGCATTGAGTTATATTATAAATACGAGAAATGCGCCATATAAATACCATGCATTATTATTATTATTATTATTATTGAGTGGTTGTACTTTGTAGCTGGACTTATAATATGTTACGCCAGCCTTACTGCGTCGTTCGCCATCAGTGGGGTTCTGAAACTGCGCGTCATTTGGTGTGCATGAGTTATTCTCTGCCACGCCTCGGTTCAGATCCACGCGCGCACAGTTTCTACTTTTGGCACGTGCCATTATCGTGGGTCATGCGGTGCCGCGCGCGTTGTTTAGGCTGCGTCATCATCTGCTCTAGGTTTGAGGTTTGATTTGATGATTTGGTCTCTCAGTTTGCGTGTTTCTCGTTGTTTTATTTGGTTGTTGCATACACATATAGTTGGGTAGTTGCATTTTGTAGCTGGTCTTAGAATAGGTTGCACCAGCCTTACTGCGTCGTTCGCTGTCAGTGGGGTTCTGAAACTGCGCGTCCTTTGTCTTGTGTGCACTATGAGTCATCCTCTGCCAAGCCTCGGTTCAGGCCTCGCGCGCGCAGTTTCTTCTTTAGCACTCATGTGCCGTTGTCCGGTGGGCCGCGCGTTGGTTAGCCTGTATTATCGTCTGCAATTAGTATGAGCTTTGATTTGCTAATTTGGTCTCTCCCACTTCTGCGGCGTTCGCGCTATTTGTGGGGAAGTAAAAATTGCTTTGCAATCTTTGTCACGACACGCCTGACGGAGTCAGGGCGCCGTGGACAATGTAAGTGCTCACACTCGAGGAAACCCACCCACTCTAAATAAACCACACAACGCCAGTGATAAACAGCAACAAATCTTTTATTACCCACTCTCACTCCAACCCCCACCCCAACCCACTAACGCCCCACACCCTCAAACACACCCACACATGCACTCATAACGTATCAACACATAAAAAAGATTAACAGATAACAATGACTAACAAGTAAAAATGACTAACAGGTAAAAATGACTAACAGGTGAAAATGACTAACAGGTGAAAATGACTAACAGGTGAAAATCGGCAATGGCTATACAAGGCGGGTACTTTGTCTCTGTACAGTGTCCTTTGTCCCACACTAGACAGGGTGGCTCGTAACGTAAGAGTGCTACCCTACACCGCAGAGCACCGTAGCCGCGCTTGCCCACGCACGCCTGTGACCGACGCGCAGAACGTAGAATCAGCCCGCTGTAGCCCAACGTCAAAGTACTTGTCCAACAGGACTGGCTAGCGAAGGCATTCCAGCTCCCGATGATGCGTCACCGTTGGTCATGGAAGATGAAGAGATCGAAGAACGACGAAATCTTCGAAGCCAGTGCACTGGAAAAGGGCGCATTGTCAGTCAAAGTGCCAACACAGTTAATTCTGGCTTAACACGCATCTACTCACAAACCACGTGAGTTGTGTCTCGTCTCACCCTAATACCCGCCTTGGCCGTATTAAATATACAATCATGGATAAAAAAGATTCCTATGGACATTCCACATTTACCAGGCCTGCACTATTCCATTACACTAACATTAAGCTAGCACAACTACTTTTGTATAATAACATTGCCATTGCTAAAACCAACATTATCAAAATATCCACATGTACATACAAAGATATCAAATAATCACCAGCAACCACCCCACGTGACAAGCTTATTACATTACATCTAGGACTTAATACAAATATATTTGAAAGGATACCCACTTTAATTCATTTTGACAACATGGCCCTTTAAATATACTAACTCGGCGACAGCCGAACATAAACAACTAAATCCGACACCCACCACATTACAACCCAACCTAAAAACCATGGTTAAAGACTCGATTAAAACATCACTAAAAAAACTAGACGAACATACACTTCCGAACCTATGTACACATTCACACACCCGAGAGCACAGCAGCTAACTGAGGAAAGTGGCATGAATAAATACCTGTCACTGGTGAGTCCTCCGGCAGGACGAAACAAACAAGACGAACACGAACCGGAGGGGTCTTCTGTTGAGTAGCAGCCGTGGTCACTAGTCCTTCGGACACCCACACCCAGGAACACTGGTCGTGGTCTTGCAGGGAGGGTAACACAACCCTCACACAGCTTGTCAAGGGCTCCAAACGAGGCCGCACCCTGACCCAGACTCTCACTCTCTCGCAGCTAACTCCGCTGACTGACTGTAATATCCTACTGCTACCTTGCAGGTTAATTTTACTTCTGAACACTGTTCGGTTAAAGCTACTCGGCGAAAGCGTGCAACCGCTGTACTCGCTCACTGCTAAGCTTGCTGCACGGGCTTTACGATTACGCTCACACTACATTTATTAACTTCCCTAAACTAAGGCTATTTACAGAGGTCGGCGACCTACATTTATTAACAAAAAAAACGACTTGACGAAAAAATAAAAACATGTCACATCCGTTACGTGACATACCCCCCTCCCAGATCAAACACCCGGGTTTGATTACTATATGACTGTTCTATTATTGCTTCCACATTTACGGTTTCTACCACCCTGTTCTACTCAAAAAGTCAGCAGGAACATTTACCTTACCGGCTATGCTTTCCACTCTAATAGAAAATGGCTGCAACTGCAAAGCCCACCTCATCAGTCGACTGTTTGTGGATTTAGCTTGTTGCAAGTACTGCAATGGTCTATGGTCTGTCTGTACGACGAATGTCCTACCATACAGATACTGACGGAACTTTTGAATTCCCCACACGATTGCAAGACACTCCTTTTCGATGGTGGAGTAGTTACGTTCTGCTTTGGACAGTTTCTTGCTCGCGCATGCCACAGGCTGTAAACCGTTACCATGGTCCTGACATAATAAGGCCCCTACCCCCCCCTTCGGACGCATCTGTCTGCAACACGAAGAGACGATCGAAGTCTGGCAATGAGCACACAGGACCTGAACACAGTCGCGCCTTCAGCGTTTCAAATGCTCTCTCACATGCATCGTTCCAACCGATCTGTCCAGTTTTCCCTCCCTTGGTCAGGTCGGTTAGTGGGGCTGCTATGGCCGCAAAGTTAGGAACGACTGAACCGGCGGTAATAATTTGCCAACCCAAGAAACGATCTCACTTGTTTCTTTGTTTGTGGTCGCGGCGCGTCATTTATCCGCTGCATCTTGTCTCCCTCTGGTTTTATCTGACCGTTACCCACTGTATGCCCCAGATATTCCAATTGCTTGAACCCCAAGTAACACTTTGTAGGTCTGGCCGCCAACTGGACCTCTCTTAGCCTACCAAAGAGCTGGGCAATACACTGTAAGTGACGTTCTTTAGTGGAGGAAGCAATCATGACATCGTCCATGAAATTGCTAACTTCCGTCAATCGCAAAGGTTCTAGTAACCTCCTCATCGTTCGGGAAAAGATTGCCCCTGCCGTCTTTAACCCGAAAGGCATTACCTTCCACTGAAATTGCCCTGCCGGTGTGGTGAAGGCAGTTTTCGGTTTGTCGCTCTCTAACATGGGTACCTGCCAGTAGCCTTTAGCTAGGTCTAACTTACTCAAGTACTTAGCCTTGGACAGTAAGGAAAATAGGTACTCCACGTCAGGCATCGGCTCCGCATCGAACACGACCTTTTGGTTCAGTTTTCTAAAGTCCACGCAAAACCTAACAGTGCCATCTTTCTTCTTCACCAAGACGATCGGTGAGCTGTATGGGGAATTGGCTCTCTCGATTACTCCCATCTCTAGCATAGCATCCACTTCGGCTTTGACTACCTCTAGCTGAGAATGTGGTAGAGGATATTGCTTCGTTCTCACCGGCACTTCATCAGTCAAATGGATTTCACATGAGTCTAGTGTCGTCCTCAACTGATAATCTGTCAAAATATCCTTAAACTGGACAGTCAGAGCTTCTATACTAGAATGGACCTCTGGACAGTTAGGATCAAGATGGACGTCAGAGGGTCCTTCAGACGCTACTAAAGGAATGGTGGGTACTTCCTTTACCACCACGAACGCCTCTCCCCCCTCATCTTCGTCCTCCTCGTCTATCACTACTGTAGCTACTGACACTCGTTCTTGGAACTTTTTCAACAGATTTGCATGGTACAGTTTATTTTTACTGCCCACACGTACCCTGTAGTCACACTCTCCGACTCTCTCTAGAACTTCGAATGGTCCCTGCCAAGCCATCTCCAGCTTGTTGTGTTTAACTGGAAGTAACAACAAAACCTTGTCTCCTGCATTAAAACTGCGTGGTTTGGCTCTGCGGTCAAAGTGCTGTTTCTGCTTTTTCGAAGCTAGCTTCAAATTCTGTTGCGCTAACCTGCACGTCTCTTCAATGCGATTCCGTAAATCTACTACGTACTGGCTTGCATCTCTCACCTCTTCTCCCATCTGCTCTTTCGTCCACAGATCCCGTAGAACTGACACGGGCCCCCTTACAGTCTTGCCGTACAATAACTCGAACGGCGCGAACCCCGTCGATTCCTGAGGAACCTCCCTGTACGCAAACAGCAATGAGGGAATGTATCTGTCCCAACATCGAGGTTGCTCGCTAGCTAACTTCTTCAACATGGACACCAAGGTACCGTTGAAACGTTCTACTAGGCCATTTGCCTGCGGATGGTAAGGAGTAGCACACTTGCCTTGTATGCACAGCAAACGGTTGACTTCAGACATCACTTGTGAAGTGAACTGGGTCCCTTGGTCGGTGAGTACCTCCCTCGGAATCCCCACCCTAGACCAGATTTCTAACAATGCCTCGGCTACCCTTTCTGCTTCGATCCCCTTTAAAGGTACTGCCTCGGGGTATCGAGTGGCGTAATCGACGGTCACGAGAATGAACTGGTTTCCTCTGTCGGAAGCTGGAGCAATAGGCCCCACAATGTCTACCGCTACTCTCTGAAATGGTTCTTCTACTAGCTGAAGCTGTTGCATAGGAACCCGCGGTACTCTCCCTCTTGGTACCACTTTCTGACATTGTTCGCATGACTCACAGTACCTGCGAACTTGAGCACACAGCCCCGGCCAATAGAAAGTACCCCAAATGCGTTCCCGGGTTCTCTTGCCTCCCAAATGCCCCCCCCCCCCCCCATCGGTGGGTCATGCGCTAAACGCATTACAGTCTCCCTCAAAGACTTCGGGACGACTAACTGGGACGTTTGGCTGCCTCCTTTGCTATAGACCCGATACAGAATTCCCTTCCTCCTGCAAAATTCTATCAGACTTTTCCCTGACGGAATTGCTCGGCCCTCTTCGGCCAACTTCCTAGCGCGAGCTAGAGTTTCGTCCTGGTTTTGCCACTCTATCAGCTGGGCAGGAGTCACATTGAGATCGGCCTGCTTAACGACTTTAAGCGCCTTCTCTCCCTCCTTTTCCCTCTGAACCTGAGCTCGAGTTTGGACCGCTGCTGCCATAGCACACTCACTGGCATCGATGGATACGGGACTACGTTTCCCATCTGAAAAAGTCACCCAGTTCCCTAGGATTACGTCCGGTCCCATGCGCTCCATTACGATAAGTTCGATCGTCCCTCGCACGAATGGGGAATCGATTTCAACCCATGCAGTCGGATACTTATCGGACTTAGTATGGTCGACAGGATTGACGTCGATGAACCGACCTGTAAAATCCCTGGGTTCTATCCACTTGGCGGCGATCGCACTCATATCTGCGCCGGTATCACGCATGATACGAACTTCCTTTCCCTTGGCTAATCCCTTACTCCACGGGTCGTAGGGCCGGATCGTCCGCATCCCTACGGTCACAGGCTCTGTCATTACGGCTACTGTCTCATGGGCAATGGTGACTTGATTAACTGACGCCTTACTCTGACAGTTCCTTGCTAAGTGCCCTGGTTTGTTACACTTGAAACACAACCGTTCACCAGTCTCCCTGCCTGAACTAGCTGGTTCTGCCCTATGTTCCGCTTTGGCCTCAGGGGGTTTATTCGACCCTTTGTCCTTCTTGAACAGCGGACGAATCGGCCCCCCACCCAATGGACGCGAGACTGCCCGTTTGGTGTCGAGATGGAGCTGTGCTAGCTCCGCGGCCTCTTCACCATTCCTAGGACGTTTTTCCCTAACGAACATTTCAAGGTCTGCATTCATAATAGCATAAAGTTGCTCAGACAGAAACACGTCTAGCACTTGTTCTACGTCCTCTATGCTCTTATGGGCTAAAGTGAACCAACGCTTGACTGAGGTCTTCAACCTAACGAACAACTGGGGAAACGTTTCGAGACTCTCCTTTTTGGCTTCGCGAAACTGGCGTCTGTAATATTCAGCGTGACGCCTGAATCTTCTCAGTAAGGTCTCCCTCACCACCTCAAAATCCTTCCCTTGCTCTACGGTCAGCCTAAGGTATGCATCACGGGCCTCCCCCTGCAATAGAGGTGTTAACCCCATACCTCTTTCGGCCACCCCTGGGTTTCGGCTACTCTCTCAAAGAGCTGAAGGTAAGATTCCACATCTTCCTTATCCTCTAACGGACGCATCTTGAGCGAGTAATGCTGACTAGACTCCGTAACTGACTTCTTTTCCGATGCTGCTAACTGTAATCTAAGCCGCGTTTCGGCCGCGACGAGCTCTTCTTTCCGTGCTTGTTCCGCGGCAGCTAGCTCTTCTTTCCGTGCTTGTTCCGCGGCAGCTAGCTCTTCTTTCCGTGCTTGTTCCGCGGCAGCTAGCTTACGCTCGGTCAATGCTAAGTCATCCCTCCTAGCTTGCTCAGCCGCCTCACGGTCCATCTGGAACCGCCTCTCTAACGCCCTACGCTCTAGGTCACGTTCCCGTTTTTCTTCCTCTCTCCTAACTTCGGACAGGATGAACTGGGTTAAGGCTCCCCCACTAAGTCCTAGGCCCTCTCCTTTCACTTTATACTGCTCATATGGGTTTACTATCACCCTAACCCCTCTTTACTTTCCTGATCCCTACTGGGTGTCAGTCCTGCTGCAGTGAGAGTACGGGTAAGGGTACTCACCACCGTTTCCTTCCGAGAGGGAGTGGCCAAAGTGGCTCCTCTCTCTCCTGTACCCTCATCCCCTGCACCACCACCCTCGGACTCAGGGTCGTGCCCCGACGTGGCACGGGTGGCCCTGATCTCCCGTTTAGGGGGCATCCTGATGTGGGTGTCACGGAGGCAGCGACGACAACTGCTCCCCAGCAGGACCCCTGACAAAGAAAAAACAAAACAAATAAATACACAGAATACAAACAACGAATAAGGACTAGACCGTGACAGGAGCCGAAGGGTCCTCACCACCCGGTACCTGAGTAATGAGAGGCAACCACTCATGCCACCCCCCGTTTATGCGCACTGCACTCTCTGGCCGTGGCCCCTGGCGCAATACGCCCCCACTCCCGCCAACCGCCCGCTAAATCTTACTCGTACCACAACACGAACAAACGGTCACTGGCGCACAAAAATACCCTAATCTACCTAATCTGTTACCTCCCCCTAATCCTTATCCCACCGCTGCCACCAAATATGGCACGACACGCCTGACGGAGTCAGGGCGCCGTGGACAATGTAAGTGCTCGCACTCGAGGAAACCCACCCACTCTAAATAAACCACACAACGCCAGTGATAAACAGCAACAAATCTTTTATTACCCACTCTCACTCCAACCCCCACCCCAACCCACTAACGCCCCACACCCTCACACACACCCACACATGCACTCATAACGTATCAACACATAAAAAAGATTAACAGATAACAATGACTAACAAGTAAAAATGACTAACAGGTAAAAATAACTAACAGGTGAAAATGACTAACAGGTGAAAATGACTAACAGGTGAAAATGACTAACAGGTGAAAATCGGCAATGGCTATACAAGGCGGGTACTTTGTCTCTGTACAGTGTCGTTTGTCCCACACTAGACAGGGTGGCTCGTAACGTAAGAGTGCTACCCTACACTGCAGAGCACCGTAGCCGCGCTTGCCCACGCACGCCTGTGACCGACGCGCAGAACGTAGAATCAGCCCGCTGTAGCCCAACGTCAAAGTACTTGTCCAACAGGACTGGCTAGCGAAGGCATTCCAGCTCCCGATGATGCGTCACCGTTGGTCATGGAAGATGAAGAGATCGAAGAACGACGAAATCTTCGAAGCCAGTGCACTGGAAAAGGGCGCATTGTCAGTCAAAGTGCCAACACAGTTAATTCTGGCTTAACACGCATCTACTCACAAACCACGTGAGTTGTGTCTCGTCTCACCCTAATACCCGCCTTGGCCGTATTAAATATACAATCATGGATAAAAAAAGATTCCTATGGACATTCCACATTTACCAGGCCTGCACTATTCCATTACACTAACATTAAGCTAGCACAACTACTTTTGTATAATAACATTGCCATTGCTAAAACCAACATTATCAAAATATCCACATGTACATACAAAGATATCAAATAATCACCAGCAACCACCCCACGTGACAAGCTTATTACATTACATCTAGGACTTAATACAAATATATTTGAAAGGATACCCACTTTAATTCATTTTGACAACATGGCCCTTTAAATATACTAACTCGGCGACAGCCGAACATAAACAACTAAATCCGACACCCACCACATTACAACCCAACCTAAAAACCATGGTTAAAGACTCGATTAAAACATCACTAAAAAAATTAGACGAACATACACTTCCGAACCTATGTACACATTCACACACCCGAGAGCACAGCATCTAACTGAGGAAAGTGGCATGAATAAATACCTGTCACTGGTGAGTCCTCCGGCAGGACGAAACAAAAAAGACGAACACGAATCGGAGGGGTCTTCTGTTGAGTAGCAGCCGTGGTCACTAGTCCTTCGGACACCCACACCCAGGAACACTGGTCGTGGTCTTGCAGGGAGGGTAACACAACCCTCACACAGCTTGTCAAGGGCTCCAAACGAGGCCGCACCCTGACCCAGACTCTCTCTTCGCTAGCTAACTCCGCTGACTGACTGTAATATCCTACTGCTACCTCGCAGGTTAATTTTACTTCTGAACACTGTTCGGTTAAAGCTGCTCGGCGAAAGCGTGCAACCGCTGTACTCGCTCACTGTTAAGCTTGCTGCACGGGCTTTACGATTACGCTCACACTACATTTATTAACTTCTCTAACCTAAGGCTATTTACAGAGGTCGGCGGCATACATTTATTAACAAAAAAAAAAACGACTTGACGAAAAAATAAAAACATGTCACATCCGTTACGTGACAATCTTGACTTCTGGCTTTGGGTAATCCTTTGGTTCTGGGCTTGAACCTGGTTGTCATTACCAAGGGTGGGGCTTGGTTTTTCTTTCGCCGGCCTATGTCTTTTTGTTACTGTGCTGTTTTCTTCCTCGTTTTTTGTTGTGGTAGTTATGTGCTTCATAGCGTTGAAGTCTTTTCTTTATCTTATGTTTGTTTCGCGAGTTGGGGGACGGCTCGTTTTTGTTATAGTATTTGGGTATTCCGTCCAAGTATTCCCATCTCCCGTTGGTTAGGTCAAACGAGTACAGATTGTTATTGTGTTTGCCTTTTGCGAACAGTTTGAGGAGGTTTGTTGTGCGAGAGTCTGTACGTGCGACTGGGGCGAGTCTGCGTGCGTTACAACTGGGGAAGAATCCTCCTCCCAACCAACATCTTCAGCAACGAGTTAAACCGAACTAGGTTCGTAGAATGCTCAAACTCCTTCACTGGCTCCCCATCCCCCAACGCACATCACTCCCCTGCTCAAACTCCTTCACTGGCTCCCAACCCACATCACTCCCCTGCTCAAACTCCTTCACTGGCTCCCCATCCCCCAACGCATCCAAACAAGATTCTGTCTCTCTGCTACAAATCCCTGAACAACTACGCTCCTACCTATCTCTCCAACTTACTTCACCCCTACACTCCTTCCCGCTCCCTCCGCTCCGCTTCCGACCCTCTCCGTCTTCACATCCCCCGCACCAAACTCAGCACTTTCGGCCTCAGCTCCTTCTCCGTCTACGGTCCATCCACCTAGAACACTCTCCCACTCTCTCTCCGTCAGAAACACTCTCTCTCCTCCTTCCAGTCCGCCATCAAAACTCACCTCTTTCAACAGTTCTAGCACTATATCACCACAATCCCCACCCGAAGCTGACTGTCGTAATGTATTTCACTATTTGTGGTTCGTGAGTCATTGTCTAAAGCGTGCGCATGCGTGCGCGAGTTGTGAGTGTGCGCTTAGACTTATAATTATCATAAGATAAGCGCATTATAAATACCGTAATTATTATTTATTATTATTTATGTAAGGGGTCTCTGCAGAAACAGTGCTGGCCGCAATCACGCCGCGACCCGGTACACACTATTTGTAAAAGCAAATACAACAAGAAACAGCACTCGTCTGACCTAACCAACGGGAGGTGGCCGGGATCACGTTGACGGAACACCAAAATACGATAACAAAAACAAACGCACCGAACCCAAGGAACAAACAGAACTAAAAGAAAAGATTGCAACGCAATGAAACACATAACCTCCGCAACCAAAATACGAGGTTAGTTGCCTGCTCGGCGTTAAACCCAAATAACCTAACCTAACCAAAAAACGAGGAAGACTGAAAACAGCACAGTAACAAATGAACATAGTCCGGAGGAAAAAATAAAAACCAAGCCCCACCCTTGGTAATGACAACCAGGTTCAACCCCAGAACCAAAAAGAATCCAGATCCAGAAGGAAACAATGGCAAAAAGAATAAAACAGGATTCAAGATTGCAAAGTTAGTTAGTTAGTTAGTTGGGTTTAACGCCGAGCAGGCAACTAAGGCCATCTCACGGCGGTCAAGATTGCAAAGCAATGTTTACTTCCACACCAATAACCACGCACAAACGTCACAACAATTTGGAAAACCAAATTATCAAATCAAAGCTCAAACCGAAAGCAGACGACAACATCGCCGAACCAAAAACAAAGCAGACGACAACAAAAACAAAGCAGCGATATTCATACGTGAAGCCCAACCTATTCTGTGCGCCTCAGTCCGATCAGGTTCGGGCATTTCATTTCGTTCTACAGAACGAAATGAAATGCCCGAACCTGATCGGACTGAGGCGCACAGACTATGCACAGGCTGAGCTTGGAAGAGACGTAAATCAGCATGCACGTCGACCTTGCATGGTGCGGGGTCTCATGTGGATCTGTGCCTCTTCGCTGTTGCAATCGGATTGTCCTCTTGAATGAGGACAGTTCGGTCACAGCAAGGTCACAGAGACCTTCTCCACGATTAAAAGCGACGTTCTCCAGGGAATACAGGTTTAACAGCTCGATCGTTATCCCCCTCATGCATTTTCTTGGTATGTCTATTATACAGTACTATGCTGGCTATATTTAGTTCAGTTATGACTTTTGCGTATCGCAAAATGAAGGACTTGTTTGATCTTCTTCTCCTTTCCTACCTAGGAGAGTTATCTAATGCGCGAAAGGGCCCAAACGACAGCTCTGATCCTTGTGCTTACTCACATTTCTTTTGATAAAACGACTCGGCAAGATAGTCTAAATTTAAAAAAAGGACAAACATTGAGAATGAGTAGGAAAGTCTAAGTTTAAGGGGGACAAACATCGAGAACCCGCTTCACCAGCGATTTAAGCACTCACATTCCCCCAACGCCCTCTTGAACGCAATTTTAAGTTGACGTCACAAACTGGGACGCCCCTCTCAGTGCTTGAGTCAGGGACCGGATCTCTGCAATCTTGATGTAACCTACTTCCGAGAGCAAACAGCCCCTGCTGTGCCTTCGTCAACCGTCGTCTGCTTTGGTCCAATGACTCCCACTCGCTTGGATTGAAGTGCAGCCAGATTTTGAAAGAGGAACTAATTCTGTAAGTGTGGGCACTTGCTAACGACTTGACAAACTGAGTGCTTAACCGGAAGCTCGCCATTTTTGGGGGAAACTGCATATTCGCGATAGCTGAGTGTTCCCATGATAATCGTAGATTATTTAACCCATTTCACCCCACGGCCTCAATTCCCACATTTTGAAGGCGTTACCTAATGAGTGTGCAACCGTTGCAGGAGAGGTTTGACCATGATAATTCAAGGGTAGTGCCAGAGTAGCTTGGCGCCATCAGGCGCCAAGCTAATCTTGCACTACCCTTGAATTATCATGATCAATCCATCTGTTGCTGTAGGGTCTCGGGGGCTAAATGGGTTAATGTGTTTATCCCCCAAGAAAAAAATTCTTTGATTTGTTATCTGTATATTTTAGCTTTGCCTTTCCGGGCTAACTTTGCCTTTAAACGCCTAACGTGCGTAGATTTGTGTTTTTGTGTTTATTCAGCGACCAAACGCCACATCCGTCCAAGAAACATGGACACAAATTGGTCTCAGCAAGAGGCATAGATCTTCATGAGCCCCCGCAATCGCATTCACTTTACCTCGGCAGTGAGGTACGTTTCTATGGCTTTTACGGTTTCACTACCAGGGCAAAGCGGGATGAGTCATGGTCAATCCATAGGGTCATGGTCAATCCATAGGGTCATGGTCAATCCATAGGGTCATGGTCAATCCATAGGGTCATGGTCAATCCATAGGGTCATGGTCAATCCATAGGGTCATGGTCAATCCATAAGGTCATGGTCAATCCATGGGTCATGGTCAATCCATAGGGTCATGGTCAATCCATAGGGTCATGGTCAATCCATAGGGTCATGGTCAATCCATAGGGTCATGGTCAATACAGGGCAGGCGTGAGGCAGAGAGCAGCGCCCAATCTCACGTCTGTAGTAGAAACCTTGGAAGAAATCAAGCGAATCTGAGGTCACTTTAGTGTAAGAAGAGATGGTCATTCATTTCCTTCCCTTTCAACCTCTCTGCTGTTGGCTAAACTTGAAGCAGACTATAAGCCTCGTTGAAAAGAGACATCAATTCTCATGTGACCTGTTTATCTGCTTTGTTTGAATCCTCAGATTGAAGTCGTCTGCTCCATGGCTGACTTTCAACGAGAACAGTAAAAAAAAAAACAAAAAAAAAACACAAGTTCTCTCTTTCGTTAACCACTTCAGCCCCGGCGCCCTACAGCGGGAGATGGGTCGACCATGATAACTCAAGGGTAGTGCCAGAATAGCTTGGTACCAGATTAGCTTAGCGCTGTATAGCGCTGTTCTTCAGGAAAACACTGGACTCATTGCGCATGCACAACAGCACACCCTCTCTCTCAGACATACGCACGATTATACACTACTTTAAACACGGCCACCCCATCTCTTCCCAACACCTTACACTCACTTCCTCTAGGATCAGAATAAAAGGCAGTCAACAGTTAGCTAAAGATGAGCTAAGTGATAAATGCCCGACAGAAAAGAAAAGTCTTTAAGTGAGCTTTGAACTGTGACAATGTGGGCAGATTCTGCATTTCAGTTGGCAGGGAGTTCCACACACTTGGGGCTAAAAAGGTGAAAGAACGCTCCCCGACAGTTTTCATAGGCGCCAAGCTATTCTGGCATCGCCATTGAACTATCATGGTCGATCCTCATCTTGCTGTGGTGTGTCTGGGGTAGAATGAGTTAAAATCGGTGACGCACAAACTTACCGGATGATATGGCGGTGACGCGTAAGATATTTGGGATTCTTACGCTATTGGGTAATCTAAGGTCCCCATTGCGACATTAGAAGATGCGTTTTTGGGGGGTTGATTTGTGTTCGTCGTTAGACCCAAACAAATCTCTATGTTGAACACGTGATGTATTTATCTCCGCCGCTGATTGCCATATGTAACGGTAATAACTCTGATACCGATTCGCTTATCGTTTTTCTTTTCCTCGCGGAAGAGAGCCTACTCAAGGAGTACAGTGTTAAAAAAAAAAAAAATACTGTAAGAATGAGACGGCAAATACTGACTATAAGAATATGACGTCATTCTGCAGTATAGCGACCTATATGTTTTCTTTTTATCGTCATTATATGCAAATGACGTGGAATCTACTTATCCCAAAACTTGTGGACACAATGCCGGGAGCTCCGGAAATAGTTCACTTCGCAGTAGATGTCAGTGGTGTGTGCATTGACTAGACTTTTACATCAGTTTGTGGGTGCATACAGCATACAGCCAGGTATAAGCATTTTTGGTTCCTTTCTTCCTTTTTAAAAATGTTGCTTAGCGCCGCGACACGATTCCTACACGATTTTTAACATAGCAGCGAATCCAGTCGCTGTTTCTTACACACTTGGTATACGAGCTGCCTCAGGTAGGACAAATATTGAAACATGATATATGTTTAACTCATTCGAGACGTGCCGCCTCCGGATACGCGGCATAAGTTAATACATTTTTGGCACTTGAAGAACTTTGTGTGCAAGATCCCTTCAAGTTTCATAAAAATTGCATTACGTGCAATACGACCACTTCCATACTGTTACGTGTTGAGTGTAGTCGTAGTATAATAATAATAATAATAATAATAATAATAATAATAATAATAAATAATTACGGTATTTATAATGCGCTTATCTTATAATAATTATAACTCTAAGCGCGCACTCACAACTCGCGCACGCATGCGCACGCTTTAGACAATGACTCTCGTACCACAAACAGTGAAATACATTACGACGGTCAGCTTGGGGTGGGGAGTGTGGTGATATAGTGCTAGAACTGTTGAAAGAGGTGAGTTTTGATGGCGGACTGGAAGGAGGAGAGAGAGTGTTTCTGACGGAGAGAGAGTGGGAGAGTGTTCCAGGTGGATGGACCGTAGACGGAGAAGGAGCGGGGGCCGAAAGTGTTGAGTTTGGTGCGGGGGATGTAAAGGCGGAGAGGGTCGGAGGCAGAGCGGAGGGAGCGGGAAGGTGTGTAGGGGTGGAGTAAGTTGGAGAGATAGGCAGGTGTTCAGGGATTTGTAGCAGAGAGACAGAATTTTGTATTGGATGCGTTGGGAGATGGGGAGCCAGTGAAGGAGTTTGAGCAGGGGAGTGATGTGGTCGGATTTTTTCTTTCTGAGGACGAGGCGGGCAGCGTTGTTCTGGACGCGTTGGAGAGTGAAAGTGGTGGAGTGAGAGAGGCCGGAAATCACACCAGACGCACGCACGTAAGGTTCTTTTTAAATAAACTTCATTCAGCTGCAACCCGTCACACGTGGCTTAAGGATGTAGACAATACTGGAGTAACAGTTCCAACAATATTTTAATTCAGCGATGCGATCTCCACACAATGCATTTCCAAATGCACCAACACTATACAATGTCTCTTCTTCACAAATGTCAACACTGGCGACACACCATTCTCATACAACGTACACCACCCTTACGCTGCGTCTCTCACAATGTACACCCTATACGGGCCACGTACCTACGATAACTGTGTGTCCCTACAACTGACAATGTATGACGATGTACACACATGCTTCCTAGAACCAACTTTTATAGTAGAACGACTTTCCAGAAATCTATCTACAAAATTCACTCAATACAACCAATCAAAACGAAACACGTAACTGAAACTCATAAATATTAATAAAAGAAGAACTTTCTAGAATAAACTAAAATAGTCTACAAAAATTCGACTGCTCATTTCAGCCCCAAATCCCAATGCGTTATGACGTCTCACAAAAGTATGGTAGGCAGTTCACAACCTAGCCGGAATTTTTCCATAAGTTTCACAATCTTTCAAAAAACACACTGCGTTATGACGTCTCACAAAAGTATGGTAGGCAGTTCACAACCTAGCCGGAATTTTTCCAGAAGTTTCACAATCTTTCAAAAAACACACTGACTGGCTGCCAACTTTACGCGCACAGAAAACAACTATGACTATTTGAGCGTCTATAATACAGTGTAGCGAAATGTTGCCTACACCTCTGATGACACATGTACGCGGTCACTAGACAGCGCGACCCTCCTCGAAAGCCACGGTCTACTCTCAGCGAATCAACGCAAAACAAAAATCAACCGCTCTTCTCCGTGCAACTTTGCTAGAAACTTCCGATTAAACTTAGCGTATCATGACAAAGCGAAATTCCGCTGTACGCGCGAACGAAAGAAACTCTTACTGAAAAGGTACGTGATTCGTAACCATGATAGCTCAAATAAAATATCGGATCGTTTCCTACGATTAAGACACATGCATGCTCTCACAGAACAACACAACCACAATCGTACCTTTACCCCCTTTTTCAGAATGAAATTTCACAAAACTTTCTTCTCAAATCTCAAAAATACGGCTGTGGTTGTATTAACCTACACAAAACCACAAATTTTCACATCAAAATGAAATCAAATCAACTACTTTAAAATAATCGTCTCACAGCTCCTTTAAACTGTCCTGAGCGAAGATATGTCCCTTTAAATTGTCATGAACACCGAAATGTTTCTTCAAACTGTTATGGACACAGAAATGTTCATTTAAACTGCTCTGCTCAGGTAATCCGCTCCAAAGTTCTGCGAACCGTTGATATAATGAAAGTTAATGTCAAAGTTTATTTCTGGAACATCACCAAATCATTACAGCTCACACAGTTCAAGGGTTACTGGTCCTGGGTCGAACACTGTCGGCTTATGTAATGTATGATAGTCCATACACACCAAATTCTGGTTTCTTCGCGATGACCACTGGCGATCTGGAATCTCTGACGACTCCCACGTCCGGCGTCTCTCCAACATTCTTCCTCAGTCCTTCTCCTGTGTTGCGAAGCAGACGGCATGGTTCGTCACGAACTGGCTCATTTGATGTCGAACCAATCTCACATTGGACGGTATCCACAGTTCCTGAGTCAGGTGCAATCCGATGCTTAAACTCTTGAGTCAGGATGCGCAGTTTTTCTCGTTGAGTTTGGGCCAGATTCTGACCAAACTGGATGTCTTCCTCGAAGGTTATCTCTTTTCCCTTTCGCGTCACGGGCTCGGTCTGACCTCGGAACTTGTCAAGCGTGGGGTCGGCTCTCTGTAGCTCCACCAGCCTGTCCCTATTCACCACAACTGCTTCCGTGTTGTCCGCCACTTTTAGAGGGATGGTCTGGTGACTCTTCTTTGCTTGACTTCTTGTTGTGACAGCACATGTTTCAGGTCTTCACTCTGGATCTGGAACGTCTGCATTTCTGGCACCATCAATGTTTCCGATGATAAGATCATAGACAGGGGTCTTTACGCACAACGCCTTCACCTCTCCTTTCAGGTACGGGCTGTCGACGCTGACATTGGCAAGGGGGATAATCCTCACAGTTCCGTCGGCCAAAATGAGGGTGGTCCACTCCTGTAGCTTCTGGACTTCAGTTACTAGGTCCTCTCTCACGATGATGCAACTACAACCGGTGTCTCTCAGCACTCTCACTGGTGTGTTTCGGACGAATCCTGACACATGTTCGGCACTTCATTCTCAGGCAGCGCGATGTTTGAGACTGGTAAGAAGGTAGCCCCATCGCCAACTGGGATGCGTCCATTTTTTCTGAAAGATTTTATCGGCTCCGGTGTCACTTGCGTTTCCCCAGACTCAAAGTCACTTGATGACGTCACATCATTTGCTAATACAGCGGCGGCTCTGTGTTGAGACGTGGTACTGCTTCTTCCTGCTATCCCGCGAGCTTGGTTGGATCTTCTGATGTTGTCGCCTCGGGGAACATCTTTAGAAGGACACCGTATCGCCTTGTGACCTTTCTTACCACAGAGAAAACATGTCAGGTTCTCCACCGGCTTGTATTTCGGGGTGTCTCTGACATTGTGGATTTCCTCTGCTGGTGCAGACACTCGCTGCGGCTTACTGGGCCCGAACTTCATGTTGTGGGCGTTAAGGTATCTTTGAGCGAAGTCGGCCAGGGCCTTTAGGGACTGGTCTTTTTGCTCTCTGAGGTGGGCGGCCAGGTCCTTGGAACATGCGTTGAAGACTTGCTCTTTGATGATGAGGTCACACAGGTCCTGGTACTCTTTGTTTAAACCATCCAGCTCTATCCATTTCTCCAGGTAGCTCCTGATTCTTTCAATGAATAGGCTGGGTGTTTCTCCTTCTTCAGGCTTGCAGTTTCGAAAACGTCGCCTGTAAGTCTCTTCAGTGAAGTCGTACTGTCTCAGCAGGGCGGATCTCAACTGCGTATAATCTTCGGCTTCTTAGCATTGGCAAGCGGGTGTAAAATTCAAGCGCTTTGCCAGTTAGAAGTGCACTCAGCCTGATAGCCCAAGTGTCGTGCCTCCAGTTATTGCTGCTTGCGAAGCGCTCGAATCGCTCCAGATAAGCGTCCATCTTATCTGAATTTTCAACAAAAGGTGGAAGTTTCGGCGCACGGGCTGTTTGCTCTCTACTGGCTAATGCTGTTGCTTCAGTAGCTCTCTGGCTCTGTGCCTCTATATCCATTTGCTTTAGATGAATTTCATGTTGTCGCTGCCTCTCCACCTCTTCTCGCTGTTTCTCTGCCTCATCTCGCTCCTCTTCTCGTTGTTTCTCTGCCTCTCTTCGCTGTTTCTCTGCTTTTTCTCGTTGTTTCTCTGCCTCTTCTCGTTGAATTTCGAGTTTCCTGATTTCACGTTCTTTGGCTCTTTATTCTCTCTCCAATCTCTTTTTTCTTCGAGTCTCTTTTCTCTTTCTCTCTCCAGTCTCTCTTTTTCTTCTCTCTCTCGTCTCTTTTCTTCTTTCTCCATTTTCTCCTTCTCTCTCTCTAATCTCTCCTTCTCTCTCTCCTTTACAAACTCGAGGAGTTGAGCTCCTTCGAGTCCACATTCTTTTCCAATTTTCAGGAATGTCTCCATTTCCGATGTCGCCATCTCTGCGTATCACTGCTGGCTGTTTTCTCCTGCTACCCTTTCCACGGAGCCAACTGAAGAAGTTCCGTCGGAGGTGCCAAAATGTTACGTGTTGAGTCGTAGTCGTAGTATGATATCACACCAGACGCACGCACGTAAGTTTCTTTTTAAATAAACTTCATTCAGCTGCAACCCGTCACACGTGGCTTAAGGATGTAGACAATACTGGAGTAACAGTTCCAACAATATTTTAATTTAGCGATGCGATCTCCACACAATGCATTTCCAAATGCACCAACACTGATACAATGTCTCTTATTCAAAAATGTCAACACAGGCGACACACCTATATCATACAACGTACACCACCCTATACGGGTCACGTACCTACGATAAACTGTGTGTCCCTACAACGACAATGTATGACAATGTACACACATGCTTCCTAGAACCAACTTTTATAGTTGAACGACTTTCCAGAAAAATTTAAGAAATTCACTCAATACGACCAATCAAAACGAAAAACGTAACTGAAACTCATAAATAATAATAAAAGAAGAACTTTCTAGAATAAACTAAAATAGTCTACAAAAATTCGACTGCTCATTTCAGCCCCAAATCCCAATGCGTTATGACGTCTCACAAAAGTATGGTAGGCAGTTCACGACCTAACCGGAATTTTTCCAGAAGTTTCACAATCTTCCAAAAACCACACTGACTGGCTGCCAACTTCATGCGCACAGAAAACAACTATGACTATTTGAGCGTCTATAATACAGTGTAGCGAAATGTTGCCTACACCTCTGACGATACACGTACGCGGTCACTAGACAGCGCGACCTGCTTGAACGCCACGGTCTACTCTCAGCGAATCTGGGGGATATCCTGGGAGCATCCGGGATATATCCTGGAAGCATCCGGGATATATCCTGGAAGCATCTGGGATATATCCTGGAAGCGTCTGGGGGATATCCTGGGAATATTTAGGAAGTATATGGGGGATGTCTTGGAATCATGTAGGATACATCATGGAAGCATCTGGGATATAGCCTGGGAGCATCTAGGATCCATTATGGAAGTATATGGGGATATCATGGAAGTATATATGGGATATCCTGGAATCATGTAGCATACATCATGGAAGTATCTGGGATATATCCTGGGAGCATCTAGGATCCATCATGGAAGTATATGGGGGATATCCTGGAAACATCTAAGATCCATCGTGGGAACATCTGGGATTCATCATGTCGACCTACACGGGGCCCATTTGGGACCTTCCCCACCCAGGTCTGCCCTGGGGGACTTGGGTGGGGTTAGGTATTGTTTAGTTCCCAGGGTCACCCTGGTCAGCCCCACAGGGTGGGTTTTTCTCTCTATTCTGGGGCATGTGTTTCTGTCTACCCTTGGTCCATTCACCTGTATTTGCCTTTTTAAAACTCTCCCTACTGTCTGCACTGCCTGTAGCTCTTGAAATTGGATGTGTGTTGCTAAATGGTCTTAGCTTTATTTAGGCCCCATGTGTTAGGTTTATTTAATGTATTGGACCGGCTGGCGACATACATTCAATGTTCTGTTTAGTTCTTTTCACAAGCAGTGCAGGCACGTCCTGAGAAAGCCTTGTTGCTGTCGGGACGTTAAGCAATGTACAATCAATCAATCAAAACCATTTGGGACCTATTTGCATATTCCATATGGGCCTCATATAGGCCGCCCATATTGGTCCCATATGACTGCCCGTATGGGACCCATATAGGACCCATAGGACTGAGTTGACTGGGGTGGTCGTTTGAACCTGCATCAAAACAGGGTTCTGTTGTGGAGTTGTCTGGGTCTTGTCCATTTTCTTCTGCTTTAAAATTTATTTTTTTAAAATCAATATGGCTTCCAGTGACAAGCAAAGTTACCACAGGTGCAAGGTAATTTCCAAACTTGTAAAACATGACGCATGCTAATTTACCAATTGAACTTGAAACAATAGGATTGCTTTCAAGGTCATGTGATAGAGTGTCAGTGTCTACAGGTAAAACGTGACTCACTGCTTTTGTGTATAGAGAGACATGTGATCGACTCAAATCACGAGTCATTAGTGAAGCGATGTGATTTTCATATTTAGAATGTAGTTTAATTAACTCCTCAGCCATGAGAGATTCTATATCTTCTGTCATGTATTGTTTTCCTAGATACACTTTGGACTTTCCAGAAACAATTACAGACAAAAGCCGCTGTTTTTTAGAGTCTATGTCTTTGTTGTCTACAGCATTGATATCGTTTAGAAGAAGTAATTTTTAAAGCTATAATTAAACATATTAAATACACATTTTAGTGTGTACACACTAACATATGACTAAGTGCCAAAAGGTGAGCAAAAAGTGAGTGACCTCTTTTGCGGGAAACTAAAATCTGTTTAAAAAGACATGTGTTGACTTTAACAAGTGGAATGTGTGTGTAAATGATTGAATATATACTGGCAATAATTTATGCACCTAACGTAAAGCCGTTTGGTGAGTATACTGTAAAATGCCAGAATTCACCACTGAAAATCGGCCCGGGAAAGCGGACAACGATTTGCCGTCGGTCTTTTTTTTATCTCGCGTGTTTAAGCAACAATAACAAACCTGGTGCTAACCATGCCCATATGTTCAGGGAAGATTGATCTTATAATCCGTGTATTTCCAAGATTTGAAGGTAAGCCATGCTTTTGATTATTGCTCTTGAAAGTAGCCTCTGTTGGACTTCAGGTTTGTCGCCACAGAAGCATCTTAATTTCTGCGAACTTGTGCTAGCGAAAGGCACACTGACCCAAACCAGAAATGGCATCATTGCATTGTTTTGCTTTCATTGAATATTTGAAATGCTTCAAATTTACTTTTCCGTCACAGCTTTCTAAGCTTGCCAAAAATTGTGAGCGGCCAGTTTTTGTTGCAAGATCTGACGTTCAACTATTTGACAAGTTTAACGAAGTTGTTTTGTTTTTTTTGGTCTATGACCGTCTGGTTATGATAGATTCATTATGGGCCACATTCCAGCGTGGTTGTTTTGAATGTCCGGTCTGTCAATGGAGAGCTACAACTCGTGACGTTTTGTCGCAACTGTTTTTATAAATCTGACGTTCGATCACTTCTGACGTTCGATTGTAATTATTGACAATATAATGAGCCAAATGTTTATTTTATAAATATTGTAAGTGACCATTTTCAAGAGTTTGAATCGCCCGAGACTCCACTACCGATTTGAGGCAGTAGGTTAGAGAATGAAGATGATTTCTTGTGATCACAAGTTTTATTGCGACAACCGCTGCTGTAGCAACTCTGATGTTCGATCGCGAACGCGTGTCGCAATCTGACCTCCGATCGATGAAAGTTGGTAAATGAGTTATTTGGATGAACACGGTCACTGATGTATTTTTGTCGTTTGATGGACACGTGCAGTTGTTGTGACGCAAACGTAAGATAATGAGATCAAGGAACAGGTGAATTTCATAACATAATAATGCAATGATAAAAAAAAAATTATCGGACGTCAGGCTTGTGCCAACATTTGTTGCTGCAATCCTGACGTTCAACACATATGGACTGTAGAATTTTTGGGGGAGAAGGCACTGTTAAAATGAGCCATTTTGGACAACCATTTGCATAGCCGTTAGGACCTTCTGAATCTGAGGGTCAGAGTTAAATAATGCACACAGTCTGTACACAGATGAAACTTATTTGAATATTTGTTTTATTTTTTGGGGCGCAGACTGTTTAGCACGTCATGTTTCATCATGTATATTACATCAGAAAGCTGTATGCAGTTTGTTCTTCATATAGCACATCATGTTTTATCATGTATATTACATCAGAAAGCTGTATGCAGTTTGTTCTTCATATAGCACATCATGTTTTATCATGTATATTACATCAGAAAGCTGTATGCAGTTTGTTCTTCATATCTGTTTTGTTTGTTAAATATTGTAGCTTGAAACTGGGCGAAAGGCTTTGTGTTTGTGGTTTCTGATAACTATTCTGGGGATATCTGCTGCAATCCTGATGTTCGACATAAGTTACAAATTCTGGCCCTGACTGCCAATAAATATATTTGGGCAGCAAAGATAGACTCCCATTGTGCTCTAATGTGTGCATGTATTCCTGTGAGTGGTATATATAACTCGACAAAGTGTGTTTTTCTTGCTTGTAGGATATTTAAAAAATTGAATATGGTCGGATTTCAGGTATTGCAACACAAATCATGTTCAGGGAATAGAACATTCTAAGCCAAAGAGTAGTAATTGTTTGGATAGGTCAATTGTGACCTATTACTTATTATTTTAACTGTTTGGAAACAGATTTGTGTTTTTTAAAACCACCAATTTAGAGGCACTATGTCGCAATACCTGATGTTCGACCTATCCAGACTTAAAATTTTTAATGGCCATTTTCTCAAAAACCATTTCAGATAATAATATTATCTTTTTCTTTTACAAACACATTACCAATACAGTGTACATCACCCAAATAATTTTCTGGCACTTTACGTCAAACTTTGATTTTTAACCCAGTTGTACTCTTTGTGAGAGCACCTTTTGGCACTTAGTCATATTCATTAGATTAATTAACTCAGGGTGTTATTTTGCTTTAGTCATGATAGAGACAATGGTTAGAGAGAAGGAAGAAACTATTTTCCAAAGACTCCACAATCGTTATTGCCACATTGTAAAACTCGAGTTTTATTTTGAAATCAACAGGGTAATTGAGGAAAACGGAGGTGTTGATGGGGTTAATTGTAAAAAAAGACGTGATAATTTTAAACAATGTGGCAATAACGATTGTGGAGTCTCTGGAAAATAGTTTCTTCCTTCTCCCCCTCCGTCTGTCTTGTACTGTGTTTGTCTTCAGTACCTGAGCTGACCCTTCGTCTGTCTTGTACTGTGTTTGTCTTCAGTAGCTGAGCTGATCCTTCGTCTGTCTTGTACTGTGTTTGTCTTCAGTAGCTGAGCTGACCTTTCGTCTGTCTTGTACTGTGTTTGTCTTCAGTGGCTGAGCTGACCCTTCGTCTGTCTTGTAATGTGTTTGTCTTCAGTATCTGAGCTTACACTTTGTCTGTCTTATACTGTGTCTTCGGGAAAGTGGCACAGTGGTTAAGGTGTCTGCCTCCAATGCCAAAGGTGCGAGGTTCGATACCGGGTTCCGGTGTTGGATTTTTCTCCTCTGGTAAGTGTCACCGTCTGGGCAGTGGGCAGATGTTTGCATCTGCACGGGACATAGACGACCCCGGCCCCCACGAGTCCCCTGCTGCCTTGCAGGCCTGGCCAATTGGCTGCGGAAAGGCTAAGGGAGGAAACCCTTGACATCAAAGCCCCCGTGTCTCCAGGGAAGGCTTTTGAGCCAGAGACTAAGACAAGGACAGTCTGATATAAAACCTACGACCCGAGGACCTCGATGCCACCGTCCCAGCTTGCTAGGCCATGGCAAACGAACCAAGGGTTTAAAGGTGGGGCCAGTACTGCGCACACTGCACTCCACCAAAAAGCTCCACCGCGCAGGCTTTAGGAAACGCCCACGGACTATGACACTGAACTTTCCAAGTCCTGTAGCGATGGGCAAGGGGGAAAACGGCAGGTGAAAGATGTCACTGGAAGCTGCAGTCTCAAACCTGCATGCAGGCGGATCAGGATATTGGTCGCCTGATGTTGACCTGGAGATGACAACGTCACTCGGCACACCCTGAACGACCAAGCAGCCTTCTCTAGGGACAGCACTGCTTGCTCCACACGGAGAGGGGCCTAGAAAAGGTGGCCTAACCAAAGCTCATCCCCTCGTAACCCTAGTTGGCTAGCCGCGGTCAACGGGCATCTTCTCATGCGGTCAGAAAACAAGAAAAAACAATGGATCCACTCTCATGACGACCACGACTGGACTCAACGTAGCATGCTGGAACATCCGAACCATGCTCGACACAGCAGACAGCGGACGCCCTGAACGTCGCTCCGCCCTCATTGCCCATGAATTGCGGAGGTTAAACATCGACATCGCCGCGCTCAGCGAAGTACGCCTCCCGGAGGAAGGCAGCCTCCAAGAACTTGGCGCTGGCTACACCCTCTACTGGTCAGGCAGGCCTGCATCAGAAAGACGGCTAGCAGGCGTGGGCTTCATGGTGAAGACCCCCATTGCGACTAAGTTGGAAAACCTACCAACGGGTCCCTCCGACCGCATCATGTCCAAGCGCCTCCCACTGAGACACCAGCAATACGTCACCCTTCTCAGTGTGTACTCCCCAACCCTCCTGGCAGAGCCTGCAGAAAAAGACAAGTTCTACTCTGACCTGCGCAGCCTCCTGCGAAGTACCCCTGCAGACGACAAAGTCATCATCCTTGGCGACTTCAACGCCAGAGTGGGCCAAGACTCTGAAGCCTGGAAAGGAGTCCTCGGCAAGCATGGCGTTGGGAACTGCAATGACAATGGTCGCCTACTGTTGGAGCTCTGTGCAGATGCAGCAACTTGTCATCACCAACACTACTTTTCAGCAAAAGGACAGTCGAAAGACCACCTGGATGCATCCTCGCTCCAAGCACTGGCACCTTATCGACTATGTCCTAGTGCGTCAGAGAGACCGCAGTGATGTCCTCCTCACCAGAGTGATGCCCAGCGCAGAGTGCCACACTGACCACCGCCTTGTTCGCTGCAAACTCAGGCTCCGCCTCAAGCTGAAACCCAAGAAAGGGGGCCCCCCAAGAAAAAGCTGATGTTGCCAGCCTTCAGCGTGACGACAAGAAAGCTGCCCTTCAGGCCGATTTACAGTGCATGCTCAAAGACACAGTTGATCCAGCAGACTCTTCCCCTGAAACACTCTGGAAACAACTGAAAACTGATATTGTAAAATCTTCTGTGGAAGTCTTGGGCTTTTCTAGAAAGAGGAACAAAGACTGGTTTGACGAAAACAACGTAGAGATCCAGGAACTTCTAGCAAAAAAAAAAAGAGCCGCCCACCAGGCCCACCTAGCCCAGCCTTCCTGCCCTGTGAAGAAGTCTGCCTTCCGCCTCATCTGCAGCAGTCTCCAGCTCAAGCTTAGAGAGCTCCACAACGAGTGATGGTCCAGACTCGCACAGAGGACCCAGCTCTGCGCTGACAACGGTGACTACAGGGGCTTCTACGAAGCACTGAAAGCAGTGTATGGTCCTAGGCACCTGGTACAAAGTCCCCTGCGAAGCGCTAATGGACAGGCACTCCTCACAGATAATACCTCCATCTTGAACCGCTGGTTGGAATACTTTCAGGAACTCTTCAGCGCTGAGCGCACAGTTCAAGAAACAGTCATCCTCCAAATCCCACACCTTCCACTAAAGGTTGAATTGGACGAACCGCCCACCGCCGAAGAGACCCTCACAGCCATCCACCAGCTCAAGAGTGGCAAAGCAGCAGGCATTGGCGGAATCCCGCCAGAGATCTGGAAACATGGAGGCCCAGCACTGCACAACAAGCTCCACGACCTCTTTCTCTGCTGCTGGGAAAAAGGAACACTACCAAAGGATCTCCGTGATGCAGTCATCATCACCCTGTACAAGAACAAAGGAGAGAAGTCTGCCTGCTCTAATTATCGTGGAATTACCCTGCTGTCCATTGCCGGGAAAATTCTCGCAAGGTTGCTCCTGAATCGGCTGGTACCTGCCATCGCTGACGACCACCTCCCAGAGGGCCAGTGTGGCTTCAGAGCCAACAGGAGTACCACCGACATGGTCTTTGTGCTGAGACAGCTTCAGGAGAAGTGCCGCGAACAGAACAAAGGGCTGTACGTAACGTTTGTCGACCTAACAAATGCGTTTGACACTGTGAGCAGGCAAGGTATGTGGCGGATCCTGGAGCGACTAGGCTGTTCCCCAAAGTTACTCAACATGATCGTCCAGCTCCACGAGGACCAGCAAGGCCAGGTCAGACTAAACAGTGACCTCTCAGAACCATTCCCCATTTGCAACAGCGTGAAGCAAGGCTGCGTGCTGGCACCGACCCTCTTCACCATCTTCTTCAGCATGATGTTGAAGCAGGCCACAGTGGACCTCGACGATGACGACACGCAGTGTACATCAAGTATCGTCTCGATGGCAGCCTGTTCAACCTCAGACGACTGCAGGCCCACACGAAAACCCTAGACCAACTGATTCGTGAGCTGCTCTTTGCTGATGACGCTGCCCTCGTTGCACACACAGAGAGAGCCTTGCAGCGCATTACGTCCTGCTTCGCAGATGTCGCCCAGCTCTTTGGACTTGAGGTCAGTCTGAAAAAGACAGAGGTCCTTCATCAGCCGGCACCCAAGGAAGAGCATCGCCCTCTCCACATCACCATCGGCGAGGCCGAACTAAAGTCTGTACACCAGTTTACCTACCTTGGCTGCATCATCACGTCAGACGCAAAGCTGGACAAGGAGCTGGACAACAGGCTGGCAAAAGCGAACAGTGCTTTCGGGCGACTATTCAAGCGGGTGTGGCACAATCAACAGATGAAAAAGGGCACCAAGATCAGAGTGTACAGAGCTGTCGTCCTCACCACCCTGCTGTACGGTTCCGAGTCCTGGGCCCTCTACGACTCCTCGATCACTTTCACCAGCGCTGCCTGCGTACCATCCTCAGCATTCACTGGAGTGACTATGTCACCAACGTCGAGGTCCTTGAACAGGCTGAAACTGTGAGCATCGAGGCTTTGCTGCTGCGGACACAGCTTCGCTGGGTGGGGCACGTTTCCAGGATGGAGGATCATCGCCTACCCAAGATCACTCTGTTTGGCGACCTCGCCACTGGACACCGAGACAGAGGGGCACCAAAGAAGGGATACAAAGACGGTCTCAAGAAGTCACTTAGTGCCTGCCAAATCGACCACCGCCAGTGGTCTTCGCTTGCTGCGGACCGTGACACCTGGTGCCTCACCATTCACAAGGCAGCCGTCTCCTTTGAGGACTCTTGCAGAGCTAACCTTAAGGACAAGCAGCTCAGAAGAAAAAACAGAGTTGTCGTAACTCAAAACTCTGACCAGACCTTCCCTGCAGCCACTGCAGTCGAACCTGCCTGTCCCGGATTGGCCTCCACAGCCACGAAAATGCCTGCAGATGACGTGGGCAAGCCCTATAGAATCTTCGTTCGCAAAGTCAAGCGAAGATGACAACCTTGCTACCATCACGATTATCAATCCCATTAGTTAACCACACTGGTTTGCTTGTGTCAAGATTTTTTAAGGTAATAAACATTTTTATTATCTAAAAAAAAAAAAAAAAAAAAAAAAAAAGGATGGAATTTAATTCTCCAACAAGCGTCACTACAAACGCATTTCAATTTAATGTGGATGCTAAGTATAATGTTGCACCTATTTATGAACAGAAAATGATTCAATTAAATGAGCTTGATATATATGCATGTCTGATGCAAGTGCACAAGATTTATTTCAAGTGAAAGTACCCAACCCCTTTGACCATTACCTAAACCCTCCAATAACAGATGATGCTACTGCAAGAAAGTGGTCTTCGAGTCCACTACAGATGTTTCAAAACCAACTCAACTTTGCTATACTGTGTTCAACTACAGGGTGTGGTGTTTCATTCACAGACCACTTGAATCACTCAAACAAACTGATTAGGCCTGTGTATCGTTTAGACACGTATTACCAGCTTAGACGTATTTTGTCAGAACTCCATACACCACTACCCACTGAATCCAGTTTCAACAGATATAACAACCCCATGGATATGAAATCGTTTCAATGTATATGTAATGAATTTAACATAAGCACTAAGTATGACTTTACACAAAAACTTGATGATCACAACACCATGGATGCATTGTATTACGCTATGAGTCACAGACAATACCCTCAAGATTATTATCCTGGTTACAGTTCATTCTCATCAAAATCTGAAGTCTGGTTAGGTTCAATAGAACAGAAGCAGTCTAATGCCTGGACCACATTTATTTTTAACAAGAGTGACGGGTTTACTCAAGCGGGAGTCGAGCACGTAAATGAGTCTATCAGAACATACGTCTGGTGTATACTAGGAGCACAATTATTAACAAAATCAAATATTTTAAACGGAAGTGGGAAGTTCGAATCTCAAAAACTGTTTCTGGCAAACTTAGAAGATTCAATTAGTTCAGTTAATTGATCTCCAATCAAGCATACAACGCTACCAAGACATACTCAGATATGCGAGATCAAAAGTTGACTTTGTAATTGGCATAGGGTTATACATGTTACCATCTGATCTTCAACTCCAAATGGGGACAATAACAAATTATAATAATGAAATCATTGTTGCAGGTGTTGGTCAAAAACTCGGTCTCAATCAATCTGTGAACTTAGGAGCAACAACCGCGCATGTACAGACATTAAAACCATTACATACAGTTACTTCCCCTAACCCAACACCCATACAGCCAATAATGCTAGTAACGTCAGTAACGCCAGTAACAGCCCAAACACCATCACAAACCCCTGACACACATGAGTCGGAGAGAACATCATTGGTAATAGGTTTAACTGGAATGAGGGTATTACTTCTTTACCTGCTTCATTAAATAACCCACCATTAGCCCTCCTACTGTCACCAAAAGACCCAAACATTTTCTGCCATAAATCCGACTACCTTCGCTGCTGTAGTGATCAGCCAACTGACAACTGTGCCAATAATACCTGGCAACGCGTCCATTGCTTTCACAGCCAATTTCTTAAGCAAGTCAGATATATGAGACAACTGTTTCTTTACCCATGACTGTAAATCTTTTGGGTCAGTGGGGGCTGGTGGACTTGGTGGAAGAGCGCTACTACCCCCACCACTGCCAACCCCGGAGACAGCCAACACAACAGTACTGATAATAAACCCCAGAGCAGTAATTAAACTTGCAATTGTGATATCCTGCTCTCTGAAAAGTGTTTTAAGTCTCTCAGCCAATGTTGTGTCTTCATGAAGTATTTTTTTAATAGTTTCTCTAATCCTGCTGACCTGTGTTTTCAGTTTTTCTCTCCCAATACTAATCGTTTCTAACCTTCCTGATCTTTCTATCTGCAAATCATTTAATCTGTGTTGTATTCTTTCTTTTACTTCTGTGTCAAAATTCCCATTGTCTGCTTCAGCTAGTTCTCTTTTTCACGTTCTATGTGTTTATCAAGCTCACCTAGTTTGGCAACATTATCCACCATCTCACCTCTGATTGACTGTAGAGATTTATCCAAGCCATAATCTCCCGCATTGACAAAGGTGGGTCATCTATTGTTTTCATAGCATCATTTATTTGTCCTTCAGTAAATGAGGTTCCTTGTATCATTGTGTTTGCTATTTCTGGCAGACTTGTTACTGCTGCCATTTCAATATCTTGCCCTGTTGGCAACTTTGTTTGCGTGTCGTGAAGGGTACTAACAAGTTGTGATGGTAACTTCTTACTAGTACCAACACCAAGGTAATGCTGCAGTGCTGTCTCACCACCAACTTCACCTTTAATTGTATTTAAAGCTCTAAACTCAGCAGTGTTGTTTTTATGGGTTAGATACACTTTTCCTCTGTCTGTATTTACAAATAAGTGACCTTTATCATATTCAAACTGATTAGGATCTATTACATCTGGGCATGCACCAACACTGTCATAAAATGAGTTTACTTTGTCTTTTAACAGTTCGTGATACATACTACTAGTTACCATTCCAGTCATATCTGTCATATCTGTGATACTAGTATCTGATGCATTCATGTCATCCATTTTAAATTCACCATGATTAAATCCTCCTGCTGCCATTGTTTTATTAATTTAATATCTTTTATTGTGCATAATAAAAATGACACAGTCTTACGGATCAAAGTTAGACCCATATAGAAAAGTACGTGAGCCTCTCGGTGTTAAGGGCATTAGGCAATCAATCATCATCACAAACAATCCTAGTACCATAGACCAGAACCAAACACTTACAGTCAAGTTTCCAAACCTAGGTCCCAGTGACGTTATTGTTCCTGGTACTGCACGCCTAGCATTTAATATTGAACTATCATCAGATGCAGATGTAAACAGAACACTAGTTAACAATCTTGAAAGAGCAATTATTAGAACTATTAAAGTAAAACTTAAAGGACAGGAAGTGTTTAGTCTTGATGATGATGATGTGTTCTACTGTTACAAAGATCTTTGGCTTACAAGAGAAGAACGAGAGGATCGTATTTATCAAGGCATACAGTCAGATAACTTTGGAAAACTTCGAATCGATGCTGGAGACAAAGTAACTACTACCGCCAAAGACGTTATATTAGCAATCACAGCGCCGGACAGACAACAGTTAGATTGGTTTGAGTACTGACAATTCTGCCAGCGCTAGCCTCACCTATCTGGTTTGTGAGTTATATTAGCAGAAACATATGGAACCAGATTTTACATTCCACTTGAGTTTGAAATCCTAACAGCGCATTTACCCTATTACCAAGGAGCACTGAATGACCGTCTGAGCTTTGAACTAACTTTTAATGACTACTCTAAAGTTATTAAATCATCTGATTTCAATGTAACATACAAGATCTCTAACATTTCTTTGGAATATGAAATTGTTACACACACTGATTTAGCTAGACTCATTCAAAATCAGTACCTGTCAAGACTGCCGATTTATTATGACAAGGTGATTAGACATAGTTTAATGCATAAAGACAAGAGTGACCCGCTGTGGAACATAAACTTAAACACACCTGCCAGGTCATTGAAAGGTATACTCATGTTGTTTGTTGAACCAGGTGCTCCATACAAAAGAGATTCAGAAAAAATCTACAATCCAAAGATTACACATTTGTCTTGAACAATCAAAGGCCACCCTAATCAAGTGTACGCATCTGGTTTGGTACCTTATCAACACTACGATGAGATCACAAAGTATTTTGCAGGTGGAAGGATTAGAGATAAACTAGCAAACATTGCGTGTAAAGATTTACATCTGTATGACGTTAGGATCGGACAATACCTTACAAATAAGTATGCACTTTGGTTAGACCTTCGTACTACAGGTGATGACTACCTACATGGGTCAGGTCGTACTGTTGAGAACGGAAGTGACGGAATAACAATTCAGATACAAAAAAAGGTTGAAACCGCTGCAGCAATAAATATATATTTATATCTGATATATGACGCACAACTAAACATACAATAGTGCAGACTAAGTGGACACATATATTACAATTATATTGTGTATTAAAATGAACTTAATGACACTCGACCCACACTGTGGATTGTTTTGTGGTGTAACAGGGTGTGGGAAAACTGAATTTGTACTTAACCTCTTACAAACAAGATACATCTATCATTTCGAAAATATTGTAATATTTTGTCCTACTATCAAACACAACAAAGCTTACCACAACTGTTTATTCATTTGGACTGACAGCAACATTTACTTAGTCGACCCTGAGAAAAAAATGAACGACTACCTACAGTATTTTTACAAGCAATTTGAAGGACAACCAACTTTGTTTATTGTTGATGACTGCTCAGCAGAGAAAGATATTGTCAAGAAGAGAAACACTCTAGCAGAACTTGCTTTTAGTGGCAGACATGCAAACGTTAGTGTATGGATTCTCACTCAGAAATATAATGCTGTACTAAAAGATTTTCGAGAACAGTTAAAGTTTATCTGTTTGTTTTACTGTAAGGATCGTGACAGCTTTGAAGACTGTCTCAGAGAGAACGATGTTATACCAAATAAGCACGAGACTGTGTAAAAAATAAACTAAAATCAACTAAGCATCTAAAGCTTATTTTAAAGGCAGATCAGCCCACTGGGTATGGGTTAATAAATTAATTTAAACATTTGTGTCACGTAACGGATGTGACATGTTGTTTTATTTTTTCACCAAGTCATTTTCTTGTTAATAAATGTAGGTCGCCGACTTCTGTAAATAGCCTTAGTTTAGGGAAGTTAATAAATGTAGTGTGAGCGTAATCGTAAAGCCCGTGCAGCAAGCTTAGCAGTGAGCGAGTACAGCGGTTGCAAGCTTTCGCCGAGTAGCTTTAACCGAACAGTGTTCAGAGTAAAGTTAAACTGCAAGGTAGCAGAGGGATATTACAGTCAGTCAGCGGAGTTAGCTAGCGCAGCGAGAGTCTGGGTCAGGGTGCGGCCTCGTTTGGAGCCCTTGACAAGCTGTGTGAGGGTTGTGTTACCCTCCCTGCAAGACCACGGCCAGTGTTCCTGGGTGTGGGTGTCCCAAGAGACTTGTGACCACGGCTGCTACTCAACAGAAGACCCCTCCGGTTCGTCTTCGTCTTGTTTGTCTCGTCCTGCCGGAGGACTCACCAGTGACAGGTAATCTTTCATGCCATTTTCCTCAGTTAGCTGCTGTGCTCTCGGGTGTGTGAATGTGTACATAGGTTCGGAAGGGTATGTTCGTCTAGTTTTTTTAGTGATGTTTTAATCGAGTCTTTAACCATGTTTTTTAGGTTGGGTTGTAATGTGATGGGTGTCGGATTTAGTTTATGTTCGGCTGTCGCCGAGTGAGTATATTTAAAGGGCCATGTTGTAAACTGAATTAAAGTGGGTATCCTTTCAAATATATATTTGTATTGGGTCCTAGATGTAATGTAATAAGGTTGTCACGTGGGGTGGTTGCTGGTGATTATTTGATATCTTTGTATGTACATGTGGATATTTTGATAATGTTGGTTTTAGCAGTGGCAATGTTATTATACAAAAGTGGTTGTGCTAGCTTAATGTTAGTGTAATGGAATGGTGCAGACCTGGTGAATGTTGAATGTACATGGGAAGCTTTCATATCCATGATTGTATATTTAATATGGCCAAGGCGGGTATTAGGGTGAGACGAGACACAACTCACGTGGTTCGTGAGTAGGTGCGTGTCAAATAGGCCAGAATTAACTGTGTTGGCACTTTGACTGACAATGCGCCCTTTTCCAGTGCACTGGCTTCGAAGATTTCGTCCTTCGATCTCTTCATCTTCCATGACCAACGGTGACGCATCATCGGGAGCTGGAACGCCTTCGCTAGCCAGTCCTGTTGGACAAGTACTTTGACGTTGGGCTACAGCAGGCTGATTCTACGTTCTGCGCGTCGGTCACAGGTGTGCGTGGGCAAGCACGGCTACGGTGCTCTTCGGTGTAGGGGTAGTACTCTTACGTTACGAGCCACCCTGTCTAGTGTGGGACAGAGGACACTGTACAGAGACAAAGTACCCGCCTTGTATAGCCGTTGGCCATTTTCACCTGTTAGTCATTTTCACTTGTATAGCCATTGCCGATTTTCACCTATTAGTCATTTTCACCTGTTAGTCATTTTCACCTGTTAGTCATTGTTATCTGTTAATCTTTTTTATGTGTTAATACGTTATATGAGTGCATGTGTGGGTATGTGTGAGGGTGTGGGGCGTTAGTGGGTTGGGGTGGGGGTTAGAGTAAGAGTAGGTAATAAAAGATTTGTTGTTGTTTATCACTGGCGTTGTGTGATTTATTTAGAGTGGGTCGGTTTCTCGAGTGTTAGCACTTACATTGTCCACGGCGCCCTGACCCCGTCAGGCGTGTCGTGACATATTTGGTGGCAGCGGTGGGATAAGGATTATGGGGAGGTAATAGATTAGGTAGATTAGGGTATTTTTGTGCGCCAGTGACCGTTTGTTCGTGTTGTGGTACGAGTAAGATTTAGCGGGCGGTTGGCGGGAGTGGGGGCGTATTGCGCCGGGGGCCACGGCCAGAGAGTGCAGTGCGCATAAACGGGGGGTGGCATGAGTGGTTGCCTCTCATTACTCAGGTACCGAGTGGTGAGGACCCTTCGGCTCTTGTCACTGTCTAGTCCTTATTCGTTGTTTGTATTCTGTGTATTTATTTGTTTTATTTTTTCTTTGTCAGGGGTCCTGCTGCGGAGCAGTTGTCGTCGCTGCCTCCGGGACACCCACATCAGGATACCCCCTAAACGGGAGACCAGGGCCACCCGTGCCACGTCGGGGCACGACCCTGAGTCAGAGGGTGGTGGTGCAGGGGATGAGGGTCCAGGAGAGAGAGGAGCCACTTTGGCCACTCCCTCTCGGAAGGAAACGGTGGTGAGTACCCTTACCCGTACTCTCACTGCAGCAGGACTGACACCCAGTAGGGATCAGGAAAGTAAAGAGGGGTTAGGGGTGGGGGTAAACCCATATGAGCAGTATAAAGTGCTAGGAGAGGGCCTAGGACTTAGTGGGAGAGCCCTAACCCAGTTCATCCTGTCCGAAGTTAGGAGAGAGGAAGAAAAACGGGAACGTGACCTAGAGCGTAGGGCGTTAGAGAGGCGGCTCCAGATGGACCGTGAGGCAGCCGAGAGACGGCTCCAGATGGACCGCGAGGCAGTAGAGAAGCAGCTCCAGATGGCTGAGCAGGCTAGGAGGGATGACTTAGCATTGACCAAACGTAAGCTAGCTGCCGCGGAACAAGCACGGAAAGAAGAGCTAGCTGCCGCGGAACAAGCACGGAAAGAAGAGCTCGTTGCGGCCGAAACGCGGCTTAGATTACAGTTAGCAGCATCGGAAAAGAAGTCAGTTACGGAGTCTAGTCAGCATTACTCGCTCAAGATGCGTCCGTTAGAGGATAAGGAAGATGTGGAATCTTACCTTCAGCTCTTTGAGAGAGTAGCCGAAACCCAGGGGTGGCCGAAAGAGGTATGGGGGATCAGGTTAGCACCTCTATTGCAGGGGGAGGCCCGTGATGCATACCTTAGGCTGACCGTAGAGCAAGGGAAAGATTTTGAGGTGGTGAGGGAGACCTTACTGAGAAGATTCTGGCGTGACGCTGAATATTACAGACGCCAGTTTCGCGAAGCCAAAAAGGAGAGTCCCGAAACGTTTCCCCAGTTGTTCGTTAGGTTAAAGACCTCAGTCAAGCGTTGGTTCACTTTAGCCCATAAGAGCATAGAGGACGTTGAACAAGTGCTAGACATGTTTCTGTCTGAGCAATTTTATAATAATAATAATAATAATGAGTACTTGTATAGCGCCTAACCTCAGATTAGAGCTCTAGGCGCTTAACAAAAACTAATGTACAAAAAATAACTAATTACAAAAATGGAATTTACAAAAAGTACAAAAACAAAATACAACGCACTCTGTAAACAAGCTATAAAGTCACCATTCAAAAGTGCTACGCTCATGGACTCATACTGGCATTCACACACACACCCACACACACACTACTTCTATAAATAGATAGAGATGACTTTAACATGACAGGTGTGTGACAAAGTCATTTGTAGCTGACAGAAAACATATGGGTCTTTAGGGCACGCTTGAATGCCTCTCTCGAATCCAGGTATCTCAGTTCGCGTGGGAGATCATTTCAAACAACTGGGCTCTGGTATCTGAATGACCTCTCACCAAACGACTTTGTTTTTTTTATGCTATTATGAATGCAGATCTGGAAATGTTCGTTAGGGAAAAACGTCCCAGAAAGGGTGAAGAGGCCGCGGAGCTAGCGCAGCTCCATATCGACACCAAACGGGCAGTCTCGCGTCCATTGGGTGGGGGGGCCGATTCGTCCGCCGTTCAAGAAGGACAAAGGGTCGAATAAACCCCCTGAGGCCAAAGCAGAACATAGGGCAGAACCAGCTAGTTCAGGCAGGGGGACTGGTGAACGGCTGTGTTTTAAGTGTAACAAACCAGGGCACTTAGCAAGGAACTGTCAGAGTAAGGCGTCAGTTAACCAAGTCACCATTGCTCCTGAGATAGTAGCCGTAATGACAGAGCCCGTGACCGTAGGGATGCGGACGATCCGGCCCTACGACCCGTGGAGTAGGGGATTAGCCAAGGGAAAGGAAGTTCGTATCATGCGTGATACCGGCGCAGACATGGGTGCGATCGCCGCCAAGTGGATAGAACCCAGGGATTTTACAGGTCGGTTCATCGACGTCAATCCCGTCGACCATACTAAGTCCGATAAGTATCCGACTGCATGGGTTGAAATCGATTCACCATTCGTGCGAGGGGCGATCGAACTTATCGTAATGGAGCGCATGGGACCGGACGTAATCCTAGGAAACTGGGTGACTTTTTCAGATGGGAAACGTAGTCCCGTATCCATCGATGCCAGTGAGTGTGCTATGGCAGCAGCGGTCCAAACTCGAGCTCAGGTTCAGAGGGAGAAGGAGGGAGAGAGCGCGCTTAAAGTCGTTAAGCAGGCCGATCTCAATGTGACTCCTGCCCAACTGATAGAGTGGCAGAACCAGGACGAAACTCTAGCTCGCGCTAGGAAGGTGGCCGAAGAGGGCCGAGCAATTCCGTCAGGGAAAAGTCTGATAGAATTTTGCAGGAGGAACGGAATTCTGTATCGGGTCTATAGCAAAGGAGGCAGCCAAATGTCCCAGTTAGTTGTCCCGAAGCCTTTGAGGGAGACTGTGATGCGTTTAGCGCATGACCCACCGATGGGGGGGGGGGAGGGGGGGGCATTTGGGAGGCAAGAGAACCCGGGAACGCATTTGGGGTACTTTCTATTGGCCGGGACTGTGTGCCCAAGTTCGCAGGTACTGTGAGTCATGCGAACAATGTCAGAAAGTAGTACCAAGAGGGAGAGTACCGCGGGTTCCTATGCAACAGCTTCCGCTAGTAGAAGAACCATTTCAGAGAGTAGCGGTAGACATTGTGGGGCCTATTGCTCCAGCTTCCGACAGAGGAAACCGGTTCATTCTCGTGACCGTCGATTACGCCACTCGATACCCCGAGGCAGTACCTTTAAAGGGGATCGAAGCAGAAAGGGTCGCTGAGGCATTGTTAGAAATCTGGTCTAGGGTGGGAATTCCGAGGGAGGTGCTCACCGACCAAGGGTCCCAGTTCACCTCACAAGTGATGTCTGAAGTCAACCGTTTGCTGTGCATCCAAGGCAAGTGTACTACTCCTTACCATCCGCAGGCAAATGGCCTAGTAGAACGTTTCAACGGTACCTTGGTGTCCATGTTGAAGAAGTTAGCTAGCGAGCAACCTCGATGTTGGGACAGATACATTCCCTCATTGCTGTTTGCGTACAGGGAGGTTCCTCAGGAATCGACGGGGTTCGCGCCGTTCGAGTTATTGTACGGCAAGACTGTAAGGGGGCCCATGTCAGTTCTACGGGATCTGTGGACGAAAGAGCAGATGGGAGAAGAGGTGAGAGATGCAAGCCAGTACGTGGTAGATTTACGGAATCGCATTGAAGAGACGTGCAGGTTAGCGCAACAGAATTTGAAGCTAGCTTCGAAAAAGCAGAAACAGCACTTTGACCGCAGAGCCAAACCACGCAGTTTTAATGCAGGAGACAAGGTTTTGTTGTTACTTCCAGTTAAACACAACAAGCTGGGGATGGCTTGGCAGGGGCCGTTCGAGGTTCTAGAGAGAGTCGGAGAGTGTGACTACAGGGTACGGGTGGGCAGTAAAAATAAACTGTACCATGCAAATCTGTTGAAAAAGTTCCAAGAACGAGTGTCAGTAGCTACAGTAGTGATAGATGAGGAGGACGAAGATGAGGGGGGAGAGGCATTCGTGGTGGTAAAGGAAGTACCTACCATTCCTTTAGTAGCATCTGAAGGACCCTCCGACGTCCATCTTGATCCTAACTGCCCAGAGATCCAGTCTAGTATAGAAGCTCTGACTGTCCAGTTTAAGGATATTTTGACAGATTATCCGTTGAGGACGACACTAGACTCGTGTGAAATCCATTTGACTGATGAAGTGCCGGTGAGAACGAAGCAATATCCTCTACCTCATTCTCAGCTAGAGGTAGTGAAAGCCGAAGTAGATGCTATGCTAGAGATGGGAGTAATCGAGAGAGCCAATTCCCCATACAGCTCACCGATCGTCTTGGTAAAGAAGAAAGATGGCACTGTTAGGTTTTGTGTGGATTTTAGAAGACTGAACCAAAAGGTCGTGTTCGATGCGGAGCCAATGCCTGACGTAGAGGACCTATTTTCCTTACTGTCCAAGGCTAAGTACTTGAGTAAGTTAGACCTAGCTAAAGGCTACTGGCAGGTACCCATGTTAGAGAGCGACAAACCTAAAACTGCCTTCACCACACCGGCAGGGCAATTCCAGTGGAAGGTAATGCCTTTCGGGTTAAAGACGGCAGGAGCAATCTTTTCCCGAATGATGAGGAGGTTACTAGAACCTTTGCGGTTGACAGAAGTTAGCAATTTCATGGACGATTCATGATTGCTTCCTCCACTAAAGAACGTCACTTACAATGTATGGCCCAGCTCTTTTGTAGGTTAAGAGAGGTCCAGTTGGCGGCCAGACCTACTAAGTGTTACTTGGGGTTCAAGCAGTTGGAATATCTGGGGCATACAGTGGGTAACGGTCAGATAAAACCAGAGGGAGACAAGATGCAGCGGATAAAAGACGCGCCGCGACCACAAACAAAGAAACAAGTGAGATCGTTTCTTGGGTTGGCAAATTATTACCGCCGGTTCGTTCCTAACTTTGCGGCCATAGCAGCCCCACTAACCGACCTAACCAAGGGAGGAAAGACTGGACAGATCGGTTGGAACGATGCATGTGAGACAGCATTTGAGACGCTGAAGACGCGACTGTGTTCGGGTCCTGTGTGCTCATTGCCAGACTTCGATCGTCTCTTCGTGTTGCAGACGGATGCGTCCGAAGGGGGTGTAGGGGCCGTATTATGTCAAGACCATGGTAACGGTTTACAGCCTGTTGCATGCGCGAGCAAGAAACTGTCCAAAGCAGAACGTAATTACTCCACTATCGAAAAGGAGTGTCTTGCAATCGTGTGGGGAATTCAAAAATTCCGTCAGTATCTGTATGGTAGGACATTCGTCGTACAGACAGACCATAGACCATTGCAGTACTTGCAACAAGCTAAATCCACAAACAGTCGACTGATGAGGTGGGCTTTGCAGTTGCAGCCATTTTCCATTAGAGTGGAAAGCATAGCCGGTAAAGTAAATGTTCCTGCTGACTTTTTGAGTAGGACAGGGTGGTAGAAACCGCAAATGTGGAAGCAGTAATGGGACAGTCATATAGGAATCAAACCCGGGTGTTTGATCTGGGAGGGGGGTATGTCACGTAACGGATGTGACATGTTGTTTTATTTTTTTCGCCAAGTCGTTTTCTTGTTAATAAATGTAGGTCGCCGACTTCTGTAAATAGCCTTAGTTTAGGGAAGTTAATAAATGTAGTGTGAGCGTAATCGTAAAGCCCGTGCAGCAAGCTTAGCAGTGAGCGAGTACAGCGGTTGCACGCTTTCGCCGAGTAGCTTTAACCGAACAGTGTTCAGAGTAAAGTTAAACTGCAAGGTAGCAGAGGGATATTACAGTCAGTCAGCGGAGTTAGCTAGCGCAGCGAGAGTCTGGGTCAGGGTGCGGCCTCGTTTGGAGCCCTTGACAAGCTGTGTGAGGGTTGTGTTACCCTCCCTGCAAGACCACGGCCAGTGTTCCTGGGTGTGGGTGTCCCAAGAGACTTGTGACCACGGCTGCTACTCAACAGAAGACCCCTCCGGTTCGTCTTCGTCTTGTTTGTCTCGTCCTGCCGGAGGACTCACCAGTGACAGGTAATCTTTCATGCCATTTTCCTCAGTTAGCTGCTGTGCTCTCGGGTGTGTGAATGTGTACATAGGTTCGGAAGTGTATGTTCGTCTAGTTTTTTTAGTGATGTTTTAATCGAGTCTTTAACCATGTTTTTTAGGTTGGGTTGTAATGTGATGGGTGTCGGATTTAGTTTATGTTCGGCTGTCGCCGAGTGAGTATATTTAAAGGGCCATGTTGTAAACTGAATTAAAGTGGGTATCCTTTCAAATATATATTTGTATTAGGTCCTAGATGTAATGTAATAAGGTTGTCACGTGGGGTGGTTGCTGGTGATTATTTGATATCTTTGTATGTACATGTGGATATTTTGATAATGTTGGTTTTAGCAGTGGCAATGTTATTATACAAAAGTGGTTGTGCTAGCTTAATGTTAGTGTAATGGAATGGTGCAGACCTGGTGAATGTTGAATGTACATGGGAAGCTTTTATATCCATGATTGTATATTTAATATGGCCAAGGCGGGTATTAGGGTGAGACGAGACACAACTCACGTGGTTTGTGAGTAGGTGCGTGTCAAATAGGCCAGAATTAACTGTGTTGGCACTTTGACTGACAATGCGCCCTTTTCCAGTGCACTGGCTTCGAAGATTTCGTCCTTCGATCTCTTCATCTTCCATGACCAACGGTGACGCATCATCGGGAGCTGGAACGCCTTCGCTAGCCAGTCCTGTTGGACAAGTACTTTGACGTTGGGCTACAGCAGGCTGATTCTACGTTCTGCGCGTCGGTCACAGGCGTGCGTGGGCAAGCGCGGCTACGGTGCTCTGCGGTGTAGGGGTAGTACTCTTACGTTACGAGCCACCCTGTCTAGTGTGGGACAGAGGACACTGTACAGAGACAAAGTACCCGCCTTGTATAGCCGTTGGCCATTTTCACCTGTTAGTCATTTTCACTTGTATAGCCATTGCCGATTTTCACCTATTAGTCATTTTCACCTGTTAGTCATTTTCACCTGTTAGTCATTGTTATCTGTTAATCTTTTTTATGTGTTAATACGTTATATGAGTGCATGTGTGGGTATGTGTGAGGGTGTGGGGCGTTAGTGGGTTGGGGTGGGGGTTAGAGTAAGAGTAGGTAATAAAAGATTTGTTTGTTGTTTATCACTGGCGTTGTGTGATTTATTTAGAGTGGGTGGGTTTCTCGAGTGTTAGCACTTACATTGTCCACGGCGCCCTGACCCCGTCAGGCGTGTCGTGACAATTTGTTTGTCCAATAAAAATGACAGACGGACAAACCCAAGTGTTTGATGTTACAGAGTGCTTCAAAGATGTTAAATGATTTTATGACTTAAAATCACGTGTGTTTGAACCCAGCTTTAAACTCTCAACACCGACAATATGGATATACATGACATATAATGTTACTTTGGAATATTCTGATGGATCACCTTCTTATGATTACGAGACTGTTGATCTTAAGACAAATGCTTTTAAAGTTTATAATGCTAACAGTGGCCACTTGCGTTGGTTTGAGGCACTGTGTAAAGACATATTTGATCAATTAAGAAAACTACATTGTTATATTGAAAGTGTTACATTCATTAAAGTGCTATTACACCTGCAGGACAAGACTTCAAGACATACACCAGGGAAGTGGTTGACTTGTTTATCATAACTACAGCTAATACAGTATTACATATGGTGTGCCAGTGTTTTTTTTTTTTCCATTTATTATTTTGTCGGTCAATTAAAAATGACGGACAATGCTCAAAGCCCATCAGGCCAATCACGCTCAGGTTTAAGAAACGTGTTTCACACAGCAGACTTGCCTATATCAAATACTAACAATGTTTATGAATCGATAGAAAACTCTTTTTCTGTAATACAAGATAATCTTCTTACAGGCAGTTAAAAGATTCAGGTTGTTGCTAAAATAGAATTTACTAGGGTAGATGGTTAAAGTAATTGTATCATATATATCAACAAGGCAACACACAGTTAACACAAGGGAATTGGAGAACGTGTTTAGAGAAAGACTGTTACCAGACTTTCTGTCCGGGGGAACATCCCGGAACAAAACCTTCAAGGAGTCTGCTGTGAAGTGTTTATATCTGGTGTCAATTAGTTCAGCACAATACAGCAAAAAGTGTCGAACAGAAAACTGCTCATCACAGGCAAAACACCATGGACGCTCATCCTGTTCAAGTAAGTAAGAGTGCGTAACATACGTGTGCCCGATGTGGAGCCGAGCAAGGACAGTCTCCTCACGGCGGCTGCCGCAGCAGAAAGGTAGACTGTCGGACAACGTAGGAAGAGCTTCAAGAAGCTTGTTCCCTTCCTCTTTGTCCCACTCGGACTGCCACTCGCGGGCTATGTAGTACGCACTAATCACAGGTTTAAAATCACTAAAAACAGTCTGTGTGTCAGGGACAGGGTCACTGCGGGCACTGTTGGCAGCAGAATCTGCGATTCTGTTGCCTTCGATGCCCACATGGCCTGGGACCCAAATAAAAATGATGTCATAATATTCCTTCATCAAGTCTGCGTAGAGCTCTCTAATCTGCACCAGCAGTGGATGGTCTGTTCCCGCGCCCTGAAGGGCCTGCAGGGCAGAAAGAGAGTCAGACAGAATCAGGAAGTTCCTTTCCCGAGACTGATAGGCATGCTTGAGTGCCAGCAGAATTGCCTGCAGTTCTGCACTAAATACAGAGGAATGGTCAGGTAAGCGGAGCTTAAATGGGCGTCTAGGATGGCGAGAGGACACTGCAGCCGCAGCCACTCTTCCATCCTCAGACTTGGACCCATCCGTATAAAGACGACAATAGCCAGGAAAATTTGAAAGGAGTTCATTGGGGCTCTGTTGGTATATGGCTGGTGGAGTACAATCCTTCTTGTGGGCAGTCAAGTCCAGCAAGATGTCAGGAACTGGTAGTAGCCAGGGTGGAGTGACGTGTTGCAGAGATTCCGAAACTTTGTCCAGGTCCACTCCGGCCGCCTGCAGATGAGGTCGGACACGGAAGGAAAGTGGACGGACAGCTCCCGGATGGGCATCGTAAATCTCTGCAAACGACGGGTTAAAAACACAATCATAGGCAGGATTGTCTGGATGGGCCTTCAGCTTCAGAACGTAGCTGAGCATGAGGCGGATACGGCGGAGCCTGAGAGTAGGCTCCCCTGCCTCGGCATACAGACTAGGAACTGGAGATGTCCTGAAGGCCCCTAGACATATGCGCAGACCTTGATGGTGAATTGTGTTCAGATGCTGTAGAACAGACTTGGAAGCCGAGCCATAGACCACAGAGCAGTAATCCAGTTTGGACCGAACAAGGGCCCGGTACAGTCGAAGTAAGACAATGCGGTCTGCACCCCAGTCAGTACGACCAACGACACGAAGAATGTCGAGGGCCTTCTGACAAGAGGTTCTAAGGTAGTTAACATGGTTGCAGAAGGTCAATCTTTTGTCAAAGATGACCCCCCAAAAAACTTTGCTTCTTCAGCCACATGAATTTGCACTCCAGCAATGCTCAGGCAAGGTTTTGGAAAATAATTCGTCTGGTTAGTAAAATGCACACAGACTGTCTTGGAGGGCGAGAACCTGAATCCGTCGAGAGACACCCACTGCTGGATGTGGTCAACGCACAGCTGGAAGCGCCTCGGACACCTCGTGCACACAAAGCAAAGTCGTCCACAAACAAAGAGCATTCAGAATCATCCTTGACGGCCTTTACAATGTTATTTATTTTAATGCTAAATAAAACAGGAGATAGAATGCTGCCCTGCGGGACACCCATCTCCTGTTCAAAGGAGTCGGAGAGGGTGGAGCCCACACGGACATGGAACGACCTGTTAGACAAAAAATTGTGAATAAAAACAGGCAGGTGCCCTTTAAAACCCATGTCCGACAAACCAGACATTATACCATGCTTCCAGGTAGTGTCATATACCTTTTCAAGATCAAAGAAAATTGCATAGACATGCTGCTTGTTGACAAAAGCATCTCGCATAAAAGACTCAAAGCGGACTAGATGGTCAGTTGTACTACGGAAGCGCCGGAAACCGCACTGGAGGTCTGTGATGAGACCACTGTGACTCAAGATGCCACACCAGTCGGGCGTTGACCAAGCGTTCCATAGTCTTACATAAACATGATGTCAAAGCTATTGGCCGGTAGTTGCCCGGGTCGGAAGGATCCTTACCCGGCTTGGGGATTGGCACAACCACAGCCTGGTGCCAAGATGGCGGAAAACGACCGGTTATCTAGTTATGGTTAAAGGCCTTGAGAAGTACAAGGAGTGAATCCTCAGGCAGATTAGTTAGGAGCTGATAATGGATGGTATCTAATCCAGCAGCAGAGTCAGTACATTTCTGCATGGCTTGCTGCAATTCTGAAAACGTAAAGGGGGCATTATAGTCTTCCGAGTTATCTGATATAAAATCACAAGCACAAGATTCTCGCTTCTCCTTCTCTCTCTGGAAAAAAGGTGAATAATGCCCTGTTGAAGAATTATGGGCAATGGTGGAGGCAAGCAAATTGGCCACATCATTTTTATCTGTTACCAAACTGGCACCATCTCTAAGATGGCCGACAGAAGCCGAGCCACCCCTGCCCCTAATTCTTCGAACAGCCTTCCAGACTTTTTGGGACGGAGTCCTAGAAGATAAAGATGAGACGAAGCGTCTCCAGGAAGCACGGCATTCGCGTTTAAAAATGTAAAGGGCTTTCGCCCGCTGTCTCAAATGTTAAAATATTTCCTTGCGACAGACTATGAAAAGCACGTCGCTGAGCAGATTTACGTATTGTTTGGGCCTTGCGGCACTCTTCATTGAACCATGGTACTCTCGGCTTCCGAGCGACTGATGTGGAAGTTCTAGGGATGGTTTCACCTGCTACGTCCAACAAAATAAAAGTAAAACACGAAACAGGTTCTTCAGCTGACATGACCACCTCCGTAAGACGAGACTGACAGAGGGAGGCGAACAGAGGCCAGTTAGCTTTCTTGAGATTCCAGCGCCCCACCGGCGAATCCTCCTCACAACTGACCGATGACAGGACTACTTGGAAGTGGTCACTACCACACAGGTCGTCGTGAACCTTCCAGTCAAAGTCCAGCATGAGAGAAGGATCACACACAGTGAGGTCTAGAACAGAACTAGATCCTGAACCTGAGTTAGAGTATGTAGGTTTAAAGACACATAGGTTAAGTTGAGAAAAGACATCTTCTAACATCTGACCTCTGCCATCATAGTGGTCACTGCCCCAAAGGTGAGCCGCGTGACCGTTAAAATCCCCCATGAGAATAAAGGGAGGGGGCAGTTGATCTACTCAGTTACAAATATCATTGCTACAGACCCGCAGTGATGGTGGCAGGTAAATACTGCATACGGCTATGGTCTTCTTCAAGGTAACCTGAGCTGCGACAGCCTGAAGACAGGTGTCGATGCTAACGGGGCTACATACAATTTGGCTACTAATGAGAAGAGCCGCTCCACCCGAGCGCCTCTCCGAATCAGAGCCTTTGTGTGTAACGTTCAAAACCATTAAAGGATACATGGTCAGAAGTCTTCAGGTAAGTCTCCTGAAGAGATATTACTGAGGGGTTATAGAACTGCACTAAAAGACGTAATTCCTCAAAGTTAGCTTGAAAACCACGACAATTCCACTGAAGCATAGAGTTAAATCATTATGTCTTATCTACTCAATACCCGCACGGCCCTGTAACCTGCCGGACATAAAGATCTGTGTGTGTTTTAGTGTTGGGTCGGTCGGCTGACGAGAGCAGTACCTGGCTTATTATGTGGTAAAAATGCCTTGTACACGTTTTTTTTTTATTGTATTATTTTTTATTCTCTTTTTGTGTAGTCAGTGTGCTCACTGAGTGACCTACGTAGTTCAGCTATTTTTGTCTCCTGCAAGCTTGGAATTCAGTGTGTACATTTACCGCCAGTAGTAAGAGGCGAGGCTGGTTAGCACAGCAGAACGTTTAGACAAAGGCCAGATGTTGTACTCAGTGACCGCACCTCGCCGATATGTCGTTTTCTCTCTTCTTTTTAGACCTCTGCTACGGTGCCAGACAGCTGGTTACTGCGGAGTATTTTCCCCTGACAAGAGAATTGCCCCGGTTGGATTTTGTGTGTTAACTATGTAGTCTTGTAAAAGTACGATTTTTCATCTGCAAGAGGATTTTGCAACAATAGAGTGTTTGAAGTGCTCTAAGTGTTGGTAATAGTTTCAGAACTGACAAAAGCGTATTCAGCTAGGAAAGTAATGTTCTATCACATGGAAGAGTGCTTCACCATTTTGTAACACGTAATGATTTTGGTCGGGCGAGCGACTTTCCGCTACCCGTCAGTTTTTGGCTGGTGAACTCCCGCTGCGATCGGCACCTTTGGGTTGGATCGCGGTGTGGTACCGGGTCTGCGGAGATAGGTGGATTTGAGCGGTTGTTATCCACGACTGCTTCTACAGTTGCTGTTTCGACTTTGCCGTTTTTCCAGACAGTTCCAGAGTTCTACAAACCAGCATTTTGGACTGTGTCCTTTTTTTGAGCCCTCCCTCAAACGGGAATCCCGGACTCTGTCGTTTTTTTTTAGTCCTGGGACTTTGTCATTTTTTTGGCGACTTACTTTGTAACGGGCGCGTCGGACTCTGCCGGTTTTTTTTAGGTTTCCCTTTACAAGGGGCGCTTCGGACTTTGCCAATTTTTTTTAGTCTTCCTTTATAACGGGCCCCTCGGACTCGTTTTTCCGAGGCTTTCCTTTATGAAAGGATCTTTTGGACTCTTAACATTTTTCTAGATAGTTAGTTTTCCTTTACAAGGGGCGCTTCGGACTTTGCCATTTTTCTGGAAGCTTCCTCTATAACGGGCGTCTTGGACTCTGTTGTTTTCCGAGGCTTCCCTTTATCAAAGGATCTTTTGGACTCTGCCATTTTTCTAGATAGCTATCATTTTACAAAGGGCGTTTTGGACTCTGTTATTTTTTGGGGCTCTTCTTTTGTAACAGTTGCCTTGGACTCTGTCGTTTTTCCAAGGCTTCCCTTTTACAAAAGAAGCTTTGGACTTAGTCACTTTTGGACAGGTCTTCATTTACCAAAGGCCTCTTTGACTTAGCTACTGTGACCGGGTACACCCGGCTCTCATAACCCATCTAATGTAATTTCGTTTGTTGCATCGCGACTTGGTTTGCAAAAGTGGTGTGTATTATTGTTCAGTGGTTTTCCTTCAATGTAAGGCCTCGCAAGGTATTGTTTTCATTGATGCCTGTGTTAGTCCGACCCCTCTGGTTTACTTCTAGACCACTAGGTATTCAGTGTCTATTCAGGGGACGCAACCGCGTCAGCCGCCTCGTGGCTTTTGTTCTAGCATCCGGTGCCTACAATGGCGATAATAGCTTGTGTTTCTAATGAGGCATTCTAAGTTGAATATCTCCTCAATGCCTGTACCGATCATTTTAAACCAAGATCCATAAGATTCAGCATGATAGTCTCTTTCATTTTGTAATCTATTTCTAGTCCAATCGATTTTGGGTTAAACATTATTTTGGGAGTTTGCACCTTTTACACCGACCAGGTCGACGAAGAAAAGTCGTTTAAAAATTCATAATTAATTTTAGCCGTCTTTAATCAAATCAATGTCTGATACTAGTGAAACTACAATTGCGGATCTTTCGTTAGCAACAAACCGCAAGCTTCTAGGTTCAGTAGTATCAGAGCTATGGTCAGAAAACCGAGTGTGGGGAAACACAAATTTCAGCTTCCCGGCTCCAAAAACCCCGAATTCTGGAAACACGCGAGTGGTGCTTTCTTTGCGACCCGCGCCTGCCGTATATAAAGCCCTTCCGCAGCGCGCTTGCGGTCAGTACCACTCAGCCGTTTGCCACAGACCACTCGTGCCGCTATGACGATACAACTAAGAAAAACTACAATGTCGACTCCCTCTTAGCTCTGTAAGTAGCTCTGTATTTTTGGTCTTGGACTTTGTTGATTGATGAACTTTGATGCCTGATTTATATCAGTGCCTTGATACAAGTTTTGCCCTAGAGTTAGGAGTAAGCTGCTGAAGATGTAATTGTTGAGAGTGCCTTCACGGCAACTTTGTAGCCATTTTTGGCAGCTGGAACTTTGTGTAACTTTGTTGCGATAGTGGATTTCAGTGATTTCTAGTTTTGTCGCTTCTCGTACTGTAGCATTTGTCTTCCGATGGAGATCGGAATTTTGTGACAAAATTATTCTGGGGCAAAACAGCATAAAGGTAATGTGTACTCTGATTTAATGCTTCTGCCTTTGGATAGTTTTGGGTTTTCTTGTACAATGAGAGTTATTGCCATTTGCTCCAGTGATGCTAAATCATTTTGGCATCGTTGTAGGAAATGTTGAAATATTGCCTTGTCCGACAGAGATTGTTTTGATTAGGCTTTCATGTTCCTTGCTATCCTCCTCACGCTGCTTTTATGATTATACTATAGCGTTAATTTGATTGTGTAGGATTGATCATGTAGGCTTTCATGTCCCTCCTATTTTCCTCACCTTGACATGCATAGCTTTTAGCCGAATAGTGCGTACCACATGGGCTGGGATGCTGTTAGCGTGACGTCACACTTATATTTAGTATGCGCAGCCATTTTGTTTCTGCTTGGCGTCTGCTTCCGGTTGGCTTGTTTACATTTGGAAGTCACTCCCCCACACTCCCCTCTTCCTTTTAATTGTGTTTTTTATCGGCGGGACCTGCCCCTGCTCTAAATAAGTTACCCTTTTACATTCTTCAGCGTTTAAGGAGAGGAATAGGTACTTTATAAATTTTACCGTTACACACTGTTGACATCGGTGATAAGGGGAGCAGTTTCCCACTCATTTTGCCCTAGGCCTGTGGAAGCGGCTTGTTGACTTGAGGACATTCTATAAGTACTTAGAGTCTTTTAGAAGCCAACCGACAGCAATGCCAAATAGAGGCAATTATATTATTTTGTATGAACGTTTTGTCATGCTTATGACATGCCTATGCTCTTTCTCTTTTCTGCCCCCGGCGGCCTGTCGACACGCTTTCTGTCAGCTCCGATAGAATTTGGTTTTCCAAGTGGATATTGCCGCCACCATGGCAGTAACTGGCCTACCAGCTGCTGTATCAAACATCCTGACCACTCTGCTCAGCAACGACCACCATGTCACGTCCTGGAAAGTGACAGGGGAGGGTGACAACTCAGTCGTCATACTTCGCCTGTCAGCTACACAACCGGGCGTGGCGCCATTACACACAACTGGCCAGTGGCGTCGAAAACCACCGGGACAGGTTCGCAGGGACCAACAGCGAGCAGCACGACACAGACTACAACACATGGACAAAATTGCCACTACAACAGCCAACAACCTACGTCAAGGTGACGACGACAACGACGACCTCGGCAGCGGCGATGGAGTGCGTAACGACTATGCCATCGGGTACCCCACAACTGAAAATGATAGCAGTCGTTTTGACACGGGGGCAGGTATGGCTGTGAAAGGCAGGATTGACAAGCATGACGAACATAGTCAGGCAAGTGACTTTATTAATCATAGAACTTCGCCCTTGGGACTGTTTATGCCAAGCCCTACCCCCACACTTATTTCTGAATGGGACACGCAAGCTGAAACAGCAAGAAAGAACGCAGTAGGCCTAACAGTTGACACACATGAACATTCACGTGCAGCTTACGTTAGTGTCAACATGAGTGATCCGACACAGATGTGTTGTGACCTACCAGCCCAAACTACAACAGAAGACCTTTATGACATTTCCATCGATTCTAACGGAGAAACATCAGAAATGACGTCCATCGAACAGCTCCTTTCAGAGAGAGGATATGTCATGGAGAACGTGAAGACAGTTGTGGCTGGTTTGACAAACAAAATCAAACAGTCGCATCTACGTCAAGTCAAAAGAAACACTGCGTTTAAGAAAACAGTATTAGACACACGGGGTAGCAACGAGATCATTATATGTGACAGTGATGATTATGTCTTCACCTATGACTGTAAGCAACAAATTTGTAGTTGGTTCATCAAGGTGTACGACGGTCAGATGTCTCAAGAAGATCGTGACACACTGTCCTGTTTACGCAAGTGGGACGCTATTGACACTGACCCATATAAAGAGTATTGTGACGTTTTGCTGGAAGACATGGCCTGTGTGTCACGTGCGGTACGATATCTCATGGGCTAACATGCGTGTTGTTAGACTGTGATATGTGTAGCCAATAATCACGGAGGTTTGACAGTGTATGTGTGTGACTATGAGCCAGACTGAACATTTCCTCAAACATATATGTATAAGTGTCATGGTTTCCATGTCACGATCAGATTGTCCATGTTGTTAGACACGGTTCCTAATGTGTGTTTTTTTGTAATCACCTTCCCCCAACTCCCCCTTGTGTATGGGCTGAAAGCCTTGAACACAATAAAGAATCTGAATCTGAATCTGAATCTTTTCTGCCCCCTCCACTGTTCGTGCTGGTCTGTGACTCTGCATTTGGCAACCTAGAGTTGTCGGTCCAGAATCGCAGATTGACACGTTAGCTTGACTTTGACATTCAAGATGATATTGCTTGGTATAGATAGTTAGACTGCTAATAATTCCATGATTGATTCTAAACATTCTTTGATGTTATATATGGGAGTTATTATGATTTCTAATGTTGCGCCATCGTTTCATTTGTAGGCGCTGTTTCTTCAGTTTCTTCAGTTTCTTCAGTTTTCTACACTGCAATAAAGACATGTCACAGCGACCCCTGTCTTCGACGTTGCCTCCCTCATTTCTTGACCTGATTATCATCTAACCTAACCCGGTTACACTACTTTTATAGACTTTCTTTTATAAAGGGCACTTTGGACTTTGTCATTTTTGCCGAGGCTCCCTTTTATCTACTGGCCTCTCTGACTTAGTTATTTTGCTAGATTCTCCTGTACAAAGGGTACTTGTTCGGACTTTGTCATTCTTTTTAGAGACACGAATTAGACATTAGTACTGTGCTGCGCTACGTCTGATGACATTGTAACCAGCAGAGAATATACTTTTCTCAAACGGCCTCATGCCGGGGCATTTGTTGTCGCTTTATCACTATTAGCCTGTAAGTCTATACGAAATGCGATCTTCGTTTCACATGTCTTACTGTAGTTAGTACCGAGTGCGAGTGACTGTGCTTGTGTGTGTGAACTTGGCATCCTGACACGAGCAAACATTTACATACACATTCACCGGTCACACAAACATTGCACACGGTCAGCGACGCTACAGAATTTGGTGTCGAAGGCTGGGGTGAGGCGACGCTACATAATTTGGTGTCAGAAGTGGGATTAGGCTGGTGCATTGTACTTTCAGATCGGGCAGAGAAGTAGCGCGATAGGTTTCTAGTACTTAGCGGTCAGCAGTGAGTATACTTACTGACTATGTATGGTTTCAGTTATATTTGTATTTGTTTGTTAATACCGTCTGAGGGAAGACCAGTGAGTTTCGCTTGTCCCTAAAACGTGGGGAGCAGACTCTGTCTTGGCATAAACCTCTGTGGAGCTTCGGCCCCACGCAGAAATATTTGTAATGGTTTGTCTTTGATTTTTTTTTAAACGTTATTGATACAGAAGTAAGACGATAGATTTTTTTAAGAAACCGCAGACCAGGGTATAGTAGAAAGGACGGCTAGAAGTCGACAGCGGCAGCAGCAAAACAGATCGAAGAGCCGAGTACCATCCTGAAGTGGATGGGAAAAGCAGCAGCGGACTCTGAATTGACATAGACCTCGGTGGAGCATACACCGCAGCAGAAAAGCTACATCACCGACGAACTTGTGACAGTTGTTAGTTGGCGACATGTCGGCGGATTCCGACGTGGAAGATTATGAGTCATACGTCCCCAATAGGAAAGGTATCAGTATTTCCCATTCAGGCATGAGCGCAACAGACCACTGGCAAGTAGCAGGCGGGGTGATGGAGTAGCAGATGCTATTATACCAAGACAGTGGAGTGGGGCGGTCGCACGTAGGCGTGACCGCCAGCACACCATTCGACCGACAGCGAGAATTAACGGAGAGAAATAGAAATGAACGACAATAAGAGATGGAAAAGCAGATCACCGAGCCGAGTACCATCCTGGAGCAGATGGGAAAAGCGGCAACAGACACTACCGGGGGAACATACCCAGACTCTAACGCTGTAGACTACTCAGCGAAACCGAAAACCTTCGGTGCGAGCAGACGTACCAGCGGGCAGCTAACACGAGCAGATATCGAACAACCGAATTTAAGACCTCATACTATCAGGCCATGAAAGCAGAGGAAACTCTTTGCGCTAGACCGGTCATCACGGGGAGATAGGCCTTCATCCCCGAGAGTTCGACTTGCCCAGGGCGGGTGATGAGAGTAGTAAGGAAGATGGGGACTCGGTTTCAAGCCATTGGAGTAAAGGATCGGGCGGAATGGAGGGAGCTCATCCCGAAGAATGAGATCTTCTGCATTTGCCCGAAAAGCGACTGGTCCAATCGGGGGGGGGGGGGGGGGAGGGACACACCCCCAGTTCCACGTCGGGTTTCGAGGTCACCCGAGCGCGCAACTTTAGGCCCCAGGAAAGGGGCCTGGGACCTCGGCAGTGGTGCGAGACGTATCGGGACGTCGTCGGTAAGATCCACTGGTACAGTGGTGGGAGACGAAGGATATCTGCAAGTAAATTCCACTGGTGGCGGGGGTGCAGGGACGAGCCTGAGTACAGGCCGAGGCTGCACACTTAGTAACCGATGGCCACTTGCAAACTTAAATGAAGCGAACCGAGTACGAGAACAACACCCTAGGAAAGCCAAGAAAGACACGATCTACAACGGGAAGTCAAGTTTCCATGACTTTCGGGTACAATTCGAGATAGCTGCCAAAATGAACCAGTGGGATGAGGAAGAGATGGCAACAGAGCCGGCAACGAGTCTAAGAGACCTGGCAGTAAGCGTATTACCTGCGCTGACTTCTGCCCGAAGAGCAGTAGTGTGACTACCGGTCCCTCGTTCAAACTCTGAAGTCAGACTCGAACCAGATCATCAGACGGAAATTCACAGAGAAGAACTGAAAACTAGACAAGAAAAGGGAAGAGTCACTGACTAAACTCACCCAGAATTTGAAAAGGACCGTACGCAAGGCACACACTTGTGAACCTATGCCGCTCTTTGGGACCAGTTAACGATAGATGCGTTCTTTGACTCCATGAACGACACAGAGCTTGAGTGGAGCGTGCGGCAAGGGAGGCCTACATCCGTGGAGAGGGCTGTTACCCTCGCAATGGAATTTGAAGCATTTCAGCAAACTCGTGCGAGGAAGAAGAGAATGGAGCGAAACAGCCTCTTCATGATCCAGGGTAGGCGGAGTGGGAGACACAGCAGGACCCAAGGCTGGCCTTCGCTGGAGCGCAATCGCAGCACCAGCAAGAGACGGCGGCACATTTTCTCTCCACCGTGAGAAAAGGGGCCCGCCGCTGTCAACCGCAGGTCAAATACCCGGGGAAAAAAAAGTATCAGCACGGTCCGCAAAATAGAAATGACCGTGCTTCCAGATGGTACCAGGTACGAATCACAGACGACCTGGGTGGCGGATCCGTGGTCGGTCATCATCACCGAATCGGCGACCCAGACGGAGGGAGTTCCTGCGGCACAAGTCCGGGAGGCAGGGTATAGCCCGCGCCCGGCCGAAGAGGACTAGAAGCCGGGTAGGCAGGGTGGCCCGCCCCCCGCAAGACAACCAACGCTTCAGGACCAAGGACCTTCATCGTGACGTCCAAGACCACGGAAATGGTTAGTGTAACTGTGTGTAAATGTGGTAAGTTAGACAAAGAAAAGAAACACTGTAGGACTGGTAGAAGTAAGCGAGTGATTTCTTCAGACAAGATTTGGAAATTTTTTGGTGGCCACAAGAAAAATCAACGTGCGTGACATGACTTTTTAGTGAACCGTGTTAATTGAAAATTATTCATGGACTTTCGCCGACGTCTATGGTTAGATCGATTTACGGGTAACCGCATGCTTTATAAACGTCGTTATTTTTTTTCTTCTTCTTCTTTTTGCAGCTGGACGAGTTTTAGTTTTGCTTGACGTGGTTGTTTGTGTAATGAATTTTTTTTCTCTTGCTTATAATTGGCTATTATGTAATCGTATCTATCGAATCTATAATTATCAGCATGCTTAGTTGTGTTGTAGTTCGATTTTTTGTTGTTTTATTTTTGACGGTCGAATTGTTTTGTTTTTTTTTTTGTTTTTTTTTTTCCTCATTTACCTGTGGCAGATGGCACACCTGAGGTTCGTCGACTACATTCTTTTACCAGGTGTTTTGTTTTACCTGGGTGGATTCTTTTGGTACCAGTGTGTTGTAGTGACTGTCACCTTAAAATCAGTGGTGTGTCGGGTTTTTTTAATGCATTATTTTTTTTATGATTGTTTTGTGTGCTTTGTAACGGCCGCATACGTTTTGCTCATGTAACCATAGTTTTAGTTGATTTTTGTGCATGATGGTGTTTAGGTTTTGATTTTTGGTTTTGTTGTTTGCTTTGAAGTGTGAGATAATGACTGATTGTGATCGTCTGCAATACCTGAGGTACCAGAGTATTGGAGGTTAGTCAGTTGTAACACGTTAGTCAGGTGTTTGTTGTTTTTTGGTTGTTGCAACGGCGATTTTTTATTATTATTGTGTTGCCGTATGACAATTCAAGTTGGTAAGAATTGGGTTTTGTCGTGAAGCGACTTGTAAACCAAAACTTGAATGTATTTTTGTGCGTGTTTTTTTTTTTTTATAACATGCCTTGGTTGTTTATGTAGTCATTTTTACCACTGTGTTTATAGCATGTCTTGGTTGTTTATGTAGTCATTTTTACCACTGTGTTTATAGCATGTCTTTTCCGATTGAGGACAATCGCTAAGGAAGCGGGCGGTAGTGTGGTAAAAATGCCTTGTTGTTACACTACCGCAGCCACACGCAAGGTGTTGTTGATGGAAGACGCAGCCAGACAAGAGTGTTTCCAGAAGAGTCTTTTATTTCTTGGTCATCGTGGGTCTAATAGGTTGGGCACAACCAACCTACTAGCGTGGCATACTAAAATGGCGAAAATACCGGAGCTCGGTCTCTCGCTTCTCAGCTCCCTCTATCTATCTCTCTCTCTCTCTCTTCGTTGGGTGCTCTCTATCTATCTCGTTCTCTTCATTGTGCGAGCTCCCTCTCTATCTCGTTCCCTTCGTTGTGAGCTCTCTGCATCTATCTCGTTCCCTTCGTTGTGAGCTCCCTCGTCCTGGTGTTTCCCCCCCACTATATATACCCGTTCTGGCCGAGGGCATCGCCCCTTTGTCTCAACCAGTCAAAGGGGCTATTACTGTCACCCATATTATTCCACATCTATCATGGTGGCCAGCGTCCCCTGACCCTATCTGTCAAAGGAGCTATTACTGTCGCACATAATCTATCCCCCATCTGCTCTGGTGGATAGCGCCCTCTGATCCTAGCTGACCAGGGACCCATTACTGTCTCTCATAATTATTCTATATCTATTATGCTGGTCAGCGTCCTCTGATCCTAGCTATCAAAGGAACCCATTACTGTTTCTCATAATTATTCCACATCTATTATGGTGGTCAGCGTCCTCTGATCTTAGCTGACCAGGAACTCATTACTGTCTCTCCTAATTATTCCACATCTATTATGGTGGTCGGCGTCCTCTGATCCTTGCTAACCAGTAACCCATTATTTATTCATTAGTCCCAGCTCCCAGTTCGCTACTGCCCGCATTGGGACCGCTAAAGTGAGATTGATGTATTTCCACTCGAAATTATCATTCATTAGTCCGAGCTTAGTAGGGCCGGCCACTTGTCAACTCCACGTGAGCCCGTGGTACTAATTATACCCTCGTTATTTTCATATCAAGGGAAATTATAAAATTACCCGACCGTGATATTGGTCGTATACACTTATAGTGTAACATTTCCTCCCAAACCTACCCGAAAAAAAAAGGAATCTTAATTCACAAGATTCGCTTTTTTTTTTCCATTACACAATATTCAGACCACAAAATCATTTCAAACAATTAAACATGTTATCCACAAAATACATCATTTTTTCGGAATGACCGCTTATTTAAATCGATCACTCCTTATTAAAAATTATTATTGTCCGGCGTAATCACGCCAATAAATGTTCACATCAAAATCGTCGACTCAGTTATGTCTTTGCACATGTGTTCGTTATTCTTCACGATTCTTCCTGGATCGCAACAGCGTTGATCCTTGGTTACCCCAACGACGGGTAAAACTTGACAACGTTCGAGGCGGGGAGTAACTGCACTCCTCCCTCCATCATCGGCGTAGAGTCCTTCGCTCTTGCGACGTCATTCACGTCTGCTGATTGCACAGCCGCCAAAATCAACGTAGGCACAGTGACCTCACGTTCACCCTTCCTGAGTCGTGATAGTATGGAGCCAAACCATGCGCTAGTTTTCTTCTTATATCGTATACACCCTACCCGAATTATGATCACTACAACTGTCCCTACGATAGAACCAATGATGATCTGTTTCCATATCGCCCATTCTTGTTTTGGTTTAACGAATCGCTCTGAAGTCGAGCAATTAGATGATCCATTGGCATTTCCTTAATTTCATCTAACTCTTTGGGCAAAGAGATGGGATCGTAGTCTGGTAAAGCGCTATGAAATGGTTTCCATAACGTTATATTGGAAAATGCATAGTTTTCCATCCATCCTATCAATTTGTCTTCCACATGATACTGGCTCTCTTGTTGGTAGTAAGGGGTTAACATCAATCTATCACTAATAGCCGTACATGATTCATTGAGGCGGATTAGCGATAATAGTGGGTTGATTTGTTGGTACGTGACCCCTTTACCGTGACAACTAATACTCATCTTTAGTGGACTATGATTACTAATGACCCATAGCCCATCCATTATATACCGTGCCATAGGTAACACTGTACCCAACTTGACCTTTGTTTGGCAGTGTGTTGCAATTACGTCTGAATTGTTTAAAAACAGCGCCGTAACACAAAACTGATTAATGTTCATAGGATATATTGCACTTCGAATCGCACAGAATCCTATCAAGGGTTTGGAACAAGCTTCAAGTTCAGCTTCCGTAAGGAGCGCGAACCGCGTACGTTGCGCGTCTACTGCTATTGTTGTGGATTCTAAGTCATACTGAGCCGTCATTGATTCTGGCGCAGGCCGACCTGAATCTCCAGTTACTAGTGGTAACTTCATCAAGTTTTTGAAATACGACATTGTGATTAATATTTAAACCCTGCGCTAGCCCCAATACTATCAGACTAAAAAAAAAACTTCATCTTGTTGTTGTCTGCAGTACGAGATATCACCAGAGACTTACACCACTGTCTCTGACAAAACTCAAATCATGCTTCATGATTTACACATTACAATAGTCCTCTCCCAGATACCGTCTGAGAGTCGCATTTCTAATTTGAAGCCTTCTTTGGCAGAAGAGTCAGTATCGCTTCAAGAATTTCCATAACCCCATTAGTCTGTAAACTAGGCTGAATCGAACGATTGTCGTCGATCTCCCCATCATCAGAACTGTCTGATGTGCCCTTGTTACAACTAACGTTTACTGCTGAGAGAGATCTCTTCTCTCTTGTCTTTAGGCGCTTTCTTAACTCCATTAACGGAACGTCCTCCTCGGATGAAGAATTCTCACGCTCTTTTCGCACCCCCCTAGTCAGTCTGTCTCGTGCGTTCTCTTGCCCTACTGCATCGTCACTGTCGCTATCGGATGATTCTGGAGCTACAACCTGTGTGGCTTTACGTAATGTTCTCCCCCTGGCTTTTGGGATAGGCCACTCGCTAATTTTGGCTATCCGCAAGTGTTCAGCATGTGAACTGACCTCAGTGCCATCTAGTTGATGTCGTACCCTGAATGTGACAGGCGACAATTGTTCCACCACTCTATAGTGCGACCTCCACTTACTGTCTAACTTATTGTGTCTACGGTGATTACGAAGGTACACTGGATCACTGACCTTAATCTCGACAGGCTGTACACCTCTATTAGCATACTTAGCCCCCTTCTTCTGTGCTTTCTTAATTCGCCGATACACCTGGGTGAAGGCCTTGTGTTGCTGCTCAAGTGCTATCTTGTGAAAATCTTCACCAGCGTATTTTCTTCGGGGTCTAAGGATGTTATCTAACGGTAGCACTGGATCGCGACCGTACAGTAAGAAGAAAGGAGATTCCTGCGTAGTTTCCGAAACACAAACCCTATAAGCTGCTAGTACCTGGTTAATATGCACGTCCCATGTCGAAAAATCCTCTTGTATCTTTTTGGACAGAATGTCGTTAAAAGTTCTATGGAAACGTTCGACCTTAGCATTGGACTGTGGATGATAAAGACTGGTCGTGACATGATCTATGTTCAGTTCTGCCAGCGTTTCTGCCATAACCCTATTCACATTCTCAGATCCATTGTCTGATACTATCTGCAATGGACAGCCATGTCTGGGTAGAATTTCTTCTACGAGCAGCTGTACCACTGACTGCGGCGTTTTATCTGGTACAGGGAACGCCTCTACCCAACCTGTCAGATGACAGATGAATGCTATGACATAGCGATTCCCGCTAAGGGAGCGGTCAAACGGACCTGCCAAGTCCAATGACAACTTAGCGAATGGGTATGGAGGAATGTCCATTTCCTGTACGGGGGCCCTTTTCTTTTGTAACACTCTAGACTGACAGATGACACACCCACTAACATATTCATACAGTTGTTTGTACATGTTAGGCCAGTAATACTTTCTACTGACTGTGTCATGAGTCTTGTCTATTCCTAAGTGACCATTTTCGTCATGGTACGGTCTGACTACGTACTCTACCAAGTGAGACGGAACATACAATCTGGCTACTGGTTCATCATCAGGATGAGACAAGAAATATAGAACATCCTCTATCAGCATGTATCTCCTATTGACTGTCATGGTTCCTTGTTCACTAATCAATAAGTCCTTTAAGCGCACTATTTCAGAATCCTTCTCCTGTTCCTCAATAATATCAAACCCTGGAAGATCAACTTTTTCCAGCTTCTCGTCACACCCTGCCCTTACTGAACAACTAGCGAACTGCTTGGGGGTGAATTGGTTGGAGTTTATGACTCCTATGACAAACGCATTGTCATTGACCTCTCTGGTTACCTCTTTTTCTTCCTCATGCTCTGGCATGTGAGTACCACTCGGCATTCTGGATAGTAAGTCTGCCAAAACATTTTGAGGACCTGGGATATATTCAATAGTACAGTTATATCCTGAAATGCCAAGGGCCCACATCTGCACCTTCTTATTCTGCATTGGTGAATTAAGCAAATACTTAAGAGGCATGTGATCCGTGCGGATTACAAACTCCGCATTATGCAAGTAGTGATTTAGCTTTTGAAGCGCATAATGGTTCGCAAAAGCCTCTTTCTCTATTGTCGACCATTTCCTCTGACTGGTACTAAGTTTATGGGATAGAAAGTAAATAGGTCTTTCTACCTTTGAGCCTGGGGAAATGTCTGAATCCTCATCGCATTTTTGCGCGAGACATGCCCCCACGCATGTGTCGCTGGCATCCGTGTAAAGGATGTACAGACGCCGTGTATCTGGATAGGCTAACACTGGTGCTACAGCTAACGTTTCCTTCATCAAATCAAACGCTTTCTGGCATTCCTCTGTCCAACTGAATCTCGCATACTTTCGTGTCAGTGCTATGATTGGTTCAGCCATCTGGGAGAAATTAGGAATCATTTTCCTGTAAAACCCAATCATACCAATGAACGAACGGCACTCTCTGACACAGGTCGGAGCCGCCATAGCCCTAATGACTTTTACCTTTTCCTCATCCGGTTTTATCCCCTGGTTACTAATGACAAACCCTAAGTATTTGGTTTCTTCCTCAAAGAACTGACACTTCTTGAGTTTCAGCTTCAGGTCATGCTGTCTCAATCGATCAAAGACTGTCTGAAGGTGACACAGATGGTCTTCTATTGTTTCTGAGAAGATCAAAATGTCATCGAGATAGGCACAGGCAAAACCTTCTAAACCGGCTAGCACGATATTCATAAGCATCATGAACAATCCCGGTGCCCCCACCAAACCAAAAGGCATTTTCGTGAATTCGAATAATCCCTTGTGGCATGCAAATGCTACTCTATCCCTACTCTCCTGATCCGCCATCTTGACCTGCCAGTATCCCGACTTAAGGTCCAGACTGGTAAAATACTTGGCCTTTCCAAGCAGTGACAAAATGTCATCTATCAGCGGTAGTGGGTACGATGTTTTCGTTGTAACCTCATTCAGTTTTCTAAAGTCAACACATAAACGTTTCGACCCATCCTTCTTGGATACAATCACTAAACTAAAAGACCATGGGGACTGAGAACGTCTTATCACACCTGCCTGTAACATCTCTTCTAGAGCCTTGTCAACAATCTCTCTATCTTGGAGCGGGATTCTATACGGTTTTATCCTAATGGGAGGATGATCGCCGGTATCTAGTTTCATCGTGACAGTGTCAGTAGCCCCTAAATCAAGGTCGCTATTCGCGAACAAGTCTTGATTGTTCGTAATGAGCTCTGACACTACATCTTTCATCTTCTCCGGCGCAGTGACTTCCGTCAAGTCGACTGCCGATACCTGCCGATCAACCGACCCTATCTGTACTTCATGTACTTCCTGAACTGCTGTTACCTTCCCTACAACACAACCCCTTCTAACTCTATACGTCTTGTTTGTGTTGTTTACTATCAGTATGGGATACGTCTGGTGCTTATTTTGCCTGACTACCGTGCTTGTCACTAATAGTCCCGGTTCTTGTGCTATAAATCCCTTGTCTGTTTCCGAAATCTCTAAGAGTGTCTCTCTTGCAAAATACGGAGCATTCTTCATCCGTACCTGGAGTACTTCTGCCGTCTGAGGTTTTATCACTTTCGTCTTAGTCACTCTGACCAAAGACGAAATGTGGATGTCCTGTTCATAGGGCACATAAACACTTCCGACTCTGAGTTTCTTCAAGTCAAAATAAATCCTCACCCCGTTTTTGTCTAACCAGTCATTTCCCAAAATAAAGTTCCTGTTGAGCCCGGATACCGCGTAGAACTTATGTTTAAACTTTTGCCCCGCTACCGTAAATTCTAATTCTGAACTCCCCAATACTTGTAAAGCTTCTCCACTAACTGACTGTAACGACACATCTCCCTTTCCTAACTTTGGCTTATGACTGAGTTTATCGTAAGCCCCCTTGCTAATCAAAGACACCTCTGCTCCCGTATCGATCAAGCTACGAAATCGTTGCTTCCCAATTTTGAACACTATGCACTTAGGGCTACCCGCTACATTAATGCTAAACAACTGACTCTTTCTACTTTTCCGGTCCTGCGTAACGGCTTCGTGTGCCGCAGAACCTGCTAGTTTTCCTGCCTCGGCGGAAACCTTCTTTGACCTTGTGGCCGCCTGTTTCTGGCCTTTCTACATTCCCGCTGAATGTGACCTCGTTCCCCACACTTCCAGCATTGAATCGGGGGACGCATTGTTTGCTGACCAACCGTCCCTATCACTCGGCAATTTCGTGCCTGGTGCCCTACTCTCCCGCATTTAAAACAATTACGGTGACGAGCATGGTCTAATTCCATAGCCTCTTCTCCACCCCTAGCTGTCGCTCTCGGCTGACTAACTGGCCGATTGTTTATCGTGCGTAGCTCAAACCTATGGCGAAGGTTTTCCTCTTGCATGGCCACCTGCACGGCCCTATCTAATGTACTTGAGTTATCCCGCAGGACTTTCATCTTAAGAAAGTCGTGCGCCAATCCGTCAACAAAGAAATTTATTAGTTGCCGTTGTACCACAGCAGCGCCCATCTGACTCGGGAAGGCTTCGCCGGCCAGAGTCATTAGTCGCTCTGCGTACAGAGGCACACTTTCCCTCGGGTTTTGTTTCACCCGCTGTAGCAACGCAAAAGCATGATTTTCATCGGCGATTTCGCCGAACCTTACGGTTAGCTGCCTTTTCAGTTCATCCCAATCCCCTGCCGCTTCCGTTTGTAAGAATCGATGGATAAAATCACTCACCACCCCCGAGCTTGCTTGATAAGCAATGACGGGGCGCCTGTTGAGGGCTTTTATTAGCACTGCATATTTGTCAATTTCTTTTATCCACTCCCTAAATTTGGTAGGCTTTCCGTCAAACGTTCCTACCATCTGCCCTATACTCTGGGCGTTAATCGCCTGACTCATTTCCTCTACTTTTTCGCCTAAAATCCTAAACACTTCCTCTGCCATTTTTGTTTCTTTTTAAATGTAACAACAACACAACCCTAGCTAACTGGTCTGGCTCCTATATAAGACTCAACAAGGGTTAAACGAAAAAGTCACTTACCCCGTGATCCTTTCGGCTGTTGGTCTTGAATGAGTCGCAGACGTCCCGTGGGCTCGAACTCTGTTTTTCCTTGACGTGGGCTCGAACTCTGCTTTTCTTGAAGTGGGCTCGAACTCTGCTTTTCTTGACGTGGGCTCGAACTCTGCTTTTCCTTGACGTGGGCTCGAACTCTGCTTTTCCTTGACGTGGGCTCGAACTCTGCTTTTCTTGAAGTGGGCTCGAACTCTTCTTTTCCTTGACGTGGGCTCGAACTCTGCTTTTCCTTGACGTGGGCTCGAACTCTGCTTTTCTTGAAGTGGGCTCGAACTCTTCTCTTCGGGTTGTTGGCTTGACTCTTCTCTTCTCTTTCTGGTCTGCTCTTCCACCCTTGCGTCGTTGGCTGTCGATTTGGTGCTGATAGTCTAGTTTTTCTGTTTCTTCGTTCCTCTGTTTCTTCCCGTTCCGAGATCCTGATTCACGGCACCAAATAAGAAGATAAGGTAGTGTTACACTACCGCAGCCACACGCAAGGTGTTGTTGATGGAAGACGCAGCCAGACAAGAGTGTTTCCAGAAGAGTCTTTTATTTCTTGGTCATCGTGGGTCTAATAGGTTGGGCACAACCAACCTACTAGCGTGGCATACTAAAATGGCGAAAATACCGGAGCTCGGTCTCTCGCTTCTCAGCTCCCTCTATCTCTCTCTCTCTCTCTCTCTCTCTCTCTCTCTCTCTCTCTCTCTTCGTTGGGTGCTCTCTATCTATCTCGTTCTCTTCATTGTGCGAGCTCCCTCTCTATCTCGTTCCCTTCGTTGTGAGCTCTCTGCATCTATCTCGTTCCCTTCGTTGTGAGCTCCCTCGTCCTGGTGTTTCCCCACACTATATATACCCGTTCTGGCCGAGGGCATCGCCCCTTTGTCTCAACCAGTCAAAGGGGCTATTACTGTCACCCATATTATTCCACATCTATCATGGTGGCCAGCGTCCCCTGACCCTATCTGTCAAAGGAGCTATTACTGTCGCCCATAATCTATCCCCCATCTGCTCTGGTGGATAGCGCCCTCTGATCCTAGCTGACCAGGGACCCATTACTGTCTCTCATAATTATTCTACATCTATTATGCTGGTCAGCGTCCTCTGATACTAGCTATCAAAGGAACCCATTACTGTTTCTCATAATTATTCCACATCTATTATGGTGGTCAGCGTCCTCTGATCTTAGCTGACCAGGAACTCATTACTGTCTCTCCTAATTATTCCACATCTATTATGGTGGTCGGCGTCCTCTGATCCTCGCTGACCAGTAACCCATTATTTATTCATTAGTCCCAGCTCCCAGTTCGCTACTGTCCGCATTGGGACCGCAAAAGTGAGATTGATGTATTTCCACTCGAAATTATCATTCATTAGTCCGAGCTTAGTAGGGCCGGCCACTTGTCAACTCCACGTGAGCCCGTGGTACTAATTATACCCTCGTTATTTTCATATCAAGGGAAATTATAAAATTACCCGACCGTGATATTGGTCGTATACACTTATAGTGTAACATTGTACACGTTTTTTAATCGTATTATTTTCTTCTCTTTTTGTGTAGTCAGTGTGCTCACTGAGGCTTACTGCATAGTTCAGCTATTTTTGTCTCCTGCAAGCCTGGCCGGAATTTAGTGTGTATTTACCGCCAGTAGTAAGAGGCGAGGCTGGTTAGCACAGCAGAACGTTTACACCGCCGCAAAGGCCAGATGTACCCAGTGACTGACCGCACCTCGCCAATATGTCGGTTTCTCCCTTCTTTTCAGACCTCTGCTACGGTGCCAGACAGCTGGTTACTGCGGAGTATTTTCCCCTGACGGGATTTGTTGGATTTTGTTCTTAACCAAATAGTCTTGTAAAAGTACTATTTTTCATCTGCAAGAGGATTTTGCAACAATATAGTGTTTGAAGTGCTCTAAGTGTCGGTAGTAGTTTCAGAACTGACAAAGGCGTATTCAGCTAGGAAAGTCATGTTCTATAGCATGGAAGAGTGCTAAATCATTTTGTAAGCTGTAATGATTTTGGTCGGGCGAGCGACTTTCTGCTACCCGTCAGTTTTCGGCTAGCAAAAGCTTCCGCTGCGATCGGCACTTCGGGTTGGATCGCGGGGTGGTACCTGGTCCGCGGAGATAGGTGGATTTGAGCGGTTGTTATTCACGACTGCTTCTTCAGTTGTTGTTTCGACTTTGCCGTTTTACCACAGTTGTACAAACCAGCATTTTGGACTCTGTCATTTTTCTGAGCCCTCCCTTGAACGGAAATCCCGGACTCTGTCGTTTTTTTGGAGTCCTGGGACTTTGCCATTTTTCTGGCGGCTTACTTTGTAACGGGCGCCTCGGACTCTACCGTTTTTTGGAAGCTTACCCTTTACAAGGGGCGCTTCGGACTTAGCCATTTTTTTGGAGTCTTCCTTTATAACGGGCGCCTCGGACTCTGTCGTTTTGTTCGAGGCTTCCATTTATCAAAGGATCTTTTGGACTCTGCCATTTTCTTAGATAGCTATCCTTTTGAAGGGCGTTTCGTTTTTCTGAGGCTTCCCTTTACAAAGGGCATTTTTCTGGATAGTTAGTTTTCCTTTACAAAGGGCGCTTCGTACTTTGCCATTTTTTTTTTTTTTTTTTTTTTTTGAGTCTTCGGACTCTGTCATTTTTTTTTGTACTCTTCCTTTATAACGGGCGTCTCGGACTCTGTCGTTTTTCCGAGGCTTCCCTTTATCAAAGGGTCTTTTTTGACTCTGCCATTTTCTTATATAGCTATCCTTTTGAAGGGCGTCTCGGACTCTGTCGTTTTTCTGAGGCTTCCCTTTACAAAGGGCGTTTTGGACTCTGTTATTTTTTGGGCTCTTCTTTTGTAACGAGCGCCTTGGACCCTGTCGTTTTTCCAAGGCTTCCCTTTTACAAAAGAGCTTTGGGCTTAGTCATTTTTGTACAGGTCTTCTTTTACCAAAGGCCTCTCTGACTTAGCCACTTTTATAGACTTTCTTCTATAAAGGGCACTTTGGACTTTGTCATTTTTGTCGAGGCTTCCTTTTGTCTAATGGCCTCTCCGACTTAGTTTAATAGATTCTCCTGTACCAAGGGTACTTGTTCGGACTTTGTCATTAGGCTTTTTCAGTAGAGACACGAATTAGATATTAGTACTGTGCTGCGCTACTGTAGTAGGCCTAACGTCTGATGAAATTGTAACCAGCAGAGAATATACTTTTCTCAAACGGCCTCATGCCGGGGCATTTGTTGTCGCTTTACAATTATTAGCCTTATTACAATAATAGTCTATACGAAATGCGATCTTCGTTTCACATGTTTTATTGTAGTCAGTTACTACCGAGTGCGAGTGACTGTGCTTGTGTGTGTGAACTTGGCACTGATCCTGACAAGAGCAAACATTTACATACACATTCACCGGTCACACAAACATTGCACCCGGTCAGCGACGCTACAGATTTTGGTGTCGAAGGCTGGGGTGAGGCGACGCTACAATTACAAGCGAAAACATGTTCGACTGAAAAAGTGAAATTCACAAGTGAAATGAGTGACAAAAAAAATCTAGACCTGTTTAAAAAAAACTTCGTAAAATGCAATCCACTGAGACCACAAAGGTGACTGCCAAGCGTGTAAAATGCAAAGAAGTACCGAACGATAAAGAAACACGCTTAGAAAAGACGGGGACAACACAATTTATTAACTTGATATTTCAAGTCCGGTAAATACCCTTTGTCAAAATAGACACTAAACAGAGAAATCAGCCGCTACTTATCTTCTTTCGTAGAAGGAATGTGGCAGAAAGAAGATAAGTAGCGGCTGATTTCTCTGTTTGTTTGTCTATTTTGACAAACTGAGGGTATTTACCCGAAATGATATTAATAAATTGGGTTGTCCCCGTCTTTTTTAAGCGTGTTTCTTTATCGTTCGGTACTTCTTTATAAAACTTCGTGTATACGGCCAAGCCAGAAACAGGCTATAAACGTGGTTGTTGGTGTGCGATGTTTAGCACAGTTTATACACATGTGTTGACATGTCTCGCGTCAGTACTGGCGGGGCGCGTGGCAGCCCGCGTGCGAGTGTGTCAGTGGAGCGGGCGCAGAGGTATGCGCGGCAGTCCGTGTTTGGCCGAGTGAAGTGGCGTAGCAGGTTACTATGTCGGTGTGTTGTTGACATAGTGTCGTTATATCGAGATATCGCTTGGATTTAACTTTTTGTGGATTTAGCTGATTATTGATGCATTGTGTTGAAACCGTGCCGGGTGAGTATGCTAATTCCTAATTATATATGTGGGCTAAGTGCGGCCTGGTCAAAACATGGAGGAAGGAAAAATGGCCATCGCGGAGCGTGCGGCCGACTGCGCTGACCTAGATAAGCGCCCGACAGTCGCTCACTCCGCGCGGCCACAATGTTGATATTGTGTCTAAGTCGGGTTTATACAGTAGTTCAGTTTCTCAACATGGGGTGTTGTGTGTATAAACTGTGCTCAACATCGCACACCAACAACCACGTTTCATAGCCTGTTTCTGGCTTGGCCGTATACACGAAGCTTTATGACACATGTCTAGATTTTGTTTTGTCACTCATTCCCTTGTGTATGCGAACATGCTTTTGCTTGTAATAAGCCAGGTACTGCTCTCGTCAGCGGACCGACCTGACCACACAAAACCAAACCTTTCTTTTGTTGCGACTGTTCTGTTTGTTATATTTGTTAGTGCCTTTCCTGTTTTCAATTCATTGCGTTGTTAGGGGTGCCAGTACTGAGCCGAGAAAGATACAATTACGTTTTAAAACCACCATTAACCCTTATCATTCGGAATACACCAGTGTGTGAAATATGTGTGACTAAAATAGCCTCTAGGCGCCAAGCTATTCTGGCACCACCCTTGAATTAAAGCCATTGGTCTATATTCTTATCTGTAAGTACTATAATGTAGCGTGCAAATGGCAGTGTACAAATTTGAAGCTTTTAGCCTCAGTATGATATGGGTTAACATAATGACAGAGTTCACCCCTTTAACATTGCTTTTTAAACAGTCACCGTCTATTTACCCCTCACATAGTAAATACCAACAGAAACATTTCTGAGGCTGAGTAAAAAATAAACAAACTGTCATTTTAAAACCACCTTTAACACAGAGTTCACCCCTTAAACATTGCTTTTTGAACAGAAACTGACAGAAGGAAGACATCATTCACACGATGACAGAGTTCACCCCTTTAAGATTGCTTTTTGAACAGTCGCCATCTATTTACCCCCACACAATCACACACACACACACACACACACACACACACACACACACACACACACACACACACACACACACACACAATCATACACGCACATGGACACAAAAGCCTCAAAGTGGGTTACCTACCATTTTATGTGAGAATGGGTTCCCATATTTCTATTTATTCTAGGGCTCTGGAATTGATGCGAATGTTTAGAACTCACCTTATAACTAAGCTCTATAACTTAAAATAAAATGGACATTTTCTAGAAACAGAGCTACTGGATGGAGAAAATTTGGGTTTCTACCAATATATAAAGTGGGTGCCTCTCACACAGTAAATGGCATTACAGTGAAAATGGGTGTCGCTTCAAATCAGTCATTTAAGCATGGAGTTGTATGTATGCATTAACATTTTTAACATTGTATTGTGCAAAATTGAATGAACACTGGCCCCTAACCTTTAGATTATGATTTTCACAAAGGAAATCTTTTAATCCTTGCTACGTTTTGTCCCTCTCAAGCACAACAGTTTATCATGGCAGTCTGGAACTTATAAGGGACATTTTTGTATGTTCTCTGGAGTTTGAAACAAACAGCAACAGAGCATTTTGAATATTAACCCTTATCATTTGGAATACACCAGTGTGTGAAACAAGTGTGACTAAAATAGTTCAAAGGTAGTGCCAGACTAGCTCGGCGCCTCTAGGCGCCAAGCTATTCTGGCACCACCCTTGAACTAAAGTCATTGGTCAGATGTCCTTATCTGTAATTACTGTAATGTAGCTTGCATATGGCAGTGTACAAATTTGACGCTTTCAGCCTCAGTATGATACGGGTTAAAAAGTTTGGAACAATACGAAAGAGAGGAAAAGACTCGGAGGAAGAAACTAACACTAAAAAAATGACAAAACAAAACACTGACATTAATTAATCAACTGACAACATACGAGATCACTTGAAACTTCACCCTTTTTTTAATCACATCAAAGGTGCATACATATAAAATCATAGTAATTGTTTGTAAACACCTCAAATCAAACAATCAAGAGCAGTCAAACATTTTCCCCACAACTTTGTGATGAGGAAAACTAGCTTTTGCCCTTGAGACGTAAAGGGTTTCAGCGACTTCTGTGCCTCTATTCATAAAATAGTGAGATATATATACTGAGTTCTAGCAAAGGCGACAATATAAGTTATCTTCTGACCTGAATCAGGCCAGACATGACTGATGTCAAAGGGAATTATACATTTATACATAATAGACTTATGCTGTAATTTAAAACCAAGCCCAAGCTGTTTGGATGCCTGTGACTGTTTGATCTGTAAACATTTTTTTCAAGGCATGGCCTATGCGCATTGCGAGATTGCCTTTTTTGAACTGATGTGTGTCCTCATCAACTAACACCTCCTCACCCTGAACCTGCCACTTTCAAATCGAACAAAGAAAGTACAACACTGTCTGTGTCAGAGTTCCCAGAGATTGAGGGTGGCACGCAGTCTGAATCCTGTGAACTCGAACCGGGAACAAAGTCCTCGTCATCACTGTCTTTAGGTACAGGGCGAGGTATACCAACTCCGCTAAAATTTATGCTTCATGTGACTTTTGAAAGAGTTAGTTTGTTAGTTGAGTTTAACTCCGAGCAGGCAACTAAGGCCATCTCACGGCGGACTTTTGAAAGAATGCATAGCATGCAAGTGTACCTTATAGTAACAACCAACACAATCATGACTTACTTACTTACTTACGCCTGTCACCCCTACCCGGGTATAGGCCGTCGACGAGAGACCTCCAGCAACTCCTGTCCTGTGCTTCTCCTTCGATTCTACTCCAGGTGGTTCCCAGTCTCTTGGTGTCTGCTTGGAGGTCTCGACGCCAGGAGTTTCTCGGCCTACCTCTTTTCCTCTTTCCCTGGGGGTTCCATGACAATACCTGCCTAGTGATACCGGAAGCTGGCTTTCTCAGACTGTGACCGATCCATCCCCATAATTTCATTCTCTGCTGTTATCTGCTCTGTTCTCTCCCAGAGTCTGATGTTGCTGATCTTCTCTGGCCAGTGGATTTTCAAAATTCTTCTAAGGCAACTGTTCATGAAGGTCTGTACTCTGTTGACTGTGGTTTTTGTCAATCTCCATGTCTCTGCTCCATATAGGAGAACTGCTTTTACATTGGAGTTGAAAATCTGGACTTTGGTGTGTTGTGACAGCTCTCTGGAACTTCACACTTTTTTCAACTGGAGAAAGGCTGCTCTGGCTTTACCGATTCGTGCTCTGACATCTGTATCAGTGCCGCCTTTTTTGTCTATGATGCTCCCGAGATAGGTGAAGGACTCCACCTCCTCCAACGGGGTGCCAGCAAGCAAGACTGGTTCTTCCCTGGTTGCGTTCAGCCTCATTGTCTTTGTTTTCTGTTTGTGAATGGTGAGGCCCACTTGGGACGAGATGTCAGCAAGCCTCGTGGTCTTGTCCTGCATTTGTTGATGAGTGTGGGACAGTAATGCCAAGTCGTCTGCAAAATCGAGGTCGTCAAGCTGTGTCCACTGTATTCCACTTCGTCTGTGCTCTGTGGTCATCTTCATGACCCAGTCTATGGCCAGTAGGAAGAGGAACGGAGACAGCAGACACCCTTGCCTGACACCAGTTCTGACCTGGAGCTCCCTGGTGAACTGCCCTTCGTGGATCACGCGACATGTCATGCCATCGTAGCTGCTCTTGATCAGGCGGACGAGCTTTGTGGGTACACCGTATTGTCGTAGGAGTTTCCACAGAGTCTCTCGGTCCACGCTGTCAAATGCTTTCTCATAATCCACAAAGTTGACGTACAGCGGGGAGCTCCATTCCAGAGACTGTTCCACGATGATGCGGAGAGTGGCGATCTGGTCTGTACATGATCGGTTCTTCCTGAATCCTGCTTGCTGGTCTCTCAGCTGGGGGTCAACGGAGCTCTTCATTCTCTCTAGGATGATCCTGTTGAAGACCTTTCCTGGTACTGACAGCAAGGTGATTCCTCTGTAGTTGGAAAACTTGCTGAGGTCGCCTTTCTTGGGAAGCTTGATTAGGTACCCCTCCTTCCAGTCAGCCGGCATCACCTTCTCTTCCCAGATCTTTCCAAACAGTGGGTACAGCATCTCCACTGTTGTCTCTAGGTCTGCTTTCAGAGACTCCGCTGGGATGCCATCTGGCCCTGCTGCTTTGCCGTTCTTCAAAAATGCCACTGCTCTTCTGATCTCTTCCCGGCTGGGTCTGTCACAGCTGATGGGTAGGTCGGTCTCGGCCGGCTGGATGTCTGGGGGGTCAGGTGGGCTAGGTCTGTTCAGTAGCTCTTCAAAATACTCGGCCCATCTGTCGAGTTGGTCTGCTCTGTCTGCAATAGGCTTGCCTTCTTTGTCTTTTACTGGTCTTTCTGTATGGTTATACTTGCCCGACAATCTTCTGGTAATGTCGTAGAGCTGTTTCATGTTGCCGCTGCCTGCTGCTTTTTCTGCCTCTGCTGCCAGGCTGTCTGTGTAGGCCCTCTTGTCTGCCCTGATACTCCTCTTCACCTCGCGGTTGGCTTCCGAGTATTCCTCCTGTGCCCTTACTTTGGCTGCTCTCGTGCGACTGTTGTTGACAACTGCTTTCTTTTGCTTCCTCACTTCTATCTTCTTCAAGGTCTGTGCCGACAGCCAGTCCTTGTGATGGTGTTTCCTGAAACCTACAGTGTCTTTGCAGGTTGAGTTCAGCGCCTCTCTAACTGCCTTCCACTGCTGCTCTGTGGTGACCGCCTCCTCTTCATTTACTAGCTCCTGTAGCGCTTGAAACCGGTTGGACAGCACCAGTTTGAATTCTTCTCTAACTCCAGTTTCTCTCAGGAGGCCTACATTATAGCGCTGTCTTCTTGTTGTCTCTGTGCGGCTTTTGTTTAGCTTGAGCTTCATTTTTAAGGTAAGCAGATGGTGGTCTGAGGCGACATCTGCTCCCCTCCTCACTCGAACATCTTGAAGGGATCTTCTAAATTTCTTGCTAATGCAGATATGGTCTATTTGGTTCTCTGTTGTATGGTCAGGTGAGACCCAAGTTGCTTTGTGTATTCTTCTGTGTGGGAAGATGCTGCCTCCAATGACAAGTCGGTTTAGAGTACAAAAGTCTACAAACCTCTCCCCGTTCTCACTCATCTCCGAGCCTAGTCCCTGTCTCCCCATCACCTCTTCGTATCCGGTGTTGTCCTCCCCTATTTTGGCATTAAAATCGCCCATGACGATGGTGATGTCTCGCTCCGCACATTTGTCCACGGCACTCTGGAGTCGGTCGTAGAACTCTTGTTTCTCTTCCTCGTCACTGTCATTAGTGGGCGCATAACACTGGATGACGTTCAGCTTGATCTTTTTCTTGGTTCTAAAGGCTGCTGTGATAATTCTTGGCCCCAGAGGTTCCCAGCCCATCAGCGCTCTCTGAGCCACTGGTGACAGCATGAATGCTACTCCTTCTGTATGGGGGGCATTCTCCTCTTCATGACCTGAATACAGAATCATCTCCCCACTTAACAGCCTTTTTTGGCCAGACTGTGTCCATCTGGCTTCACTGATACCTTGCAGGGAAAGGTTGTACTTTTGCATTTCCGCTGCTATCTGGGCGGCCTTGCCGCTCTGGTACATGGTCTTGACGTTCCATGTGCCCATGGTTGTGTCCCTGGATAGAGAGAGGCGGCTCGGTCCTGTGGCTTCCGAAGACTTCCGGCTTTCACCACAGGACGTCATGTCTTCTGGTAGAAGAGCTTTCCTCCTCCAGGAAAGGAATTACTGTTAGTCTTTTCGTCGGCGTTTTTGTAGCTATTTCCTTTTTTGCAGGGTGGGGAAGCTACCCCCACGCCCAACCCCCTTACTAGGAGGACCAGGGGTTTTCTGTTGGGGTCACCTTCCCTTAGACCATGTTGGTTCACGGCACCTTATTTCATTCGGTGCACCCCTCTCACGAGGGACCCCCTATCCACCACCCAGGGGACGCGCCTCAACGCCATATGGTCCCAGCGCGAGGACACAATCATGACACTCTTGTAATAAATCATTTGTTGAAAATTGTTTAATTATCTTGTGTTTCGTCCCGATCAAATTCTGCTAGCTCTTTTACAGCCAGGACAACATGATCAAAGCTAGCTGAATTGATCACAGCAATGAAACTGGCGATTTTCATTTCTTGCTACCATCTCGATTATCAATCCCATTAGTTAACCACACTGGTTTGCTTGTGTCAAGATTTGTTAAAGTAATAAAGATTTTTTATTATCTCATAAAAAAGAACATGATAGAATTAAAATCACCAACTATTACCACAACAAACGCATTTCAATTTAGATGCCAAATATTATGTCGCACCTACTTATGAACAGAAAATAATTCAACTAAATCAGCTCGATATAGCTGTGTCAGGCACAAGCGTACAAGATCTATTCCAAGTCAAAGTATCAAATCCCTTTAACCATTACCTAAACCCTCCAATTACAGACGATGCTACTGCAAGAAAGTGGTATTCAAGCTCACTACAGATGTTTCAAAACCAACTCAACTTTGCTATACTGTGTTCTACTACAGGCTGTGGTGTTTCATTTACAGATCACTTGAATCACTCAAATAAACTGATTAGGTCTGTGTATCATTTCCACACGTATTACCAGCTTAGACGTATACTGTCAGAACTACATACACCACTGCCCACTGAATCCAGTTTCAACAGGTATAACAACCCCATGGATATGAAAGCATTTGAACGGATTTGTAATGAATTTAACATAAGCACTAAGTATGACTTTACACAAAAACTTGATGATCACAACGGTATGGGTACATTGTATTATGCTATGAGTCACAGACAATACCCTCAAGATTATTACCCCGGTTACACTTCATTCTCATCAAAATCTCAAGTCTGGTTAGGATCAATAGAACAGAAGCAGTCTAATGCCTGGACCACATTTATTTTAGACAAAAGTGACGGGTTTACTTAAGCAGGAGTCGAGCGTGTAAATGAGTCTATCAGAACATACGTCTGGTGTATATTAGAGCACAATCACTAACAAAATCAAACATTTTGATGGAAGTGGAAAGTTTGAATCTCAAAAACAGTTTCTGGCAAATCTTGAAGATTCAGTAAATTCAGTGGTTGATCTCCCATCAAGCATACAGCGCTATCAAGACGTTCTCAGATATATGCGAGATCAAAAGTTGACTTTGTAGTTGGCATCGGGTTATACATGTTACCATCCGACCTTTAACTCCAAATGGGGACAATAACAAATTATAATAATGAAATAGTTGTTGCAGGTGTTGGACAGAAATTAGGACAATGATGTGACGTCATCCAATGACTTTGAGTCTAGAGAAACGCGAGTGACACCAGAGCTAATTGAATCTTTCAATTTCAATTCTCCCAGTAGGAGATGGGGCTACATTTTTACCAGTCTCAAACATCGCGCTGCCTGAGAATGAAGTGCCGAACATGCCGGTGGTGTCGGGATTCGTCGGCGACACACCAGTGAGAGTGTTGAGAGACACTGGCTGTAGCTGCATCATCGTGAGAGAAGACCTAGTAGCTGAAGACCAGAAGCTACAGGAGTGGACCACCCTCATTTTGGCTGACGGAACTGTAAGGATTATCCCCCTTGCCAAAGTCAGTGTCGACACCCCATACTTGACAGGAGAGGTGAAGGCGTTGTGCGTGAAGACACCAGTCTACGACCTCATCATCGGAAACATTGATGGTGCCAGAAACGCAGACGATCCAGATCCAGAGTGGAGACCTGAAACATGTGCTGTTACCACGAAAAGTAAAGCAAAGAAGAGTCACCAGACCATCCCTCTAAAAGTGGCGGACAACACGGAAGCCGCCGTGGTGAATAAAGACAGGCTGGTGGTGCTACAGAAAGCCGACTCCACGCTTGACAAGTTCCGGGGTCAGACAGAGCCCGTAACGTGAAAGGGAAAGGAGATAACCTTCAAAACCAGAAAAGATATCCTGTATCGGATATTTGACAGCAATAGAGACCAACCCGTGCGTCAAGTAGTAGTTCCTGAACCTTTGAGAATGCAGGTGATGAAATTGGCACATGATTCCATATTGGGAGGACATTTGTGAATCAACAAGACGCTCAGTATAATCCGAGCCATCTTCTACTGGCCTGATATGGGAGGCGACGTCACCCGATTCTGCAGATCGTGCGACATATGCCAGAAGACAATCTCCAAGGGAAAGGTGCCCAAGGTTCCTCTAGAGAAAATGCCATTGATCGATATATGCCTTTCAAGAGGGTAGCTGTTGACCTTGTGGGGCCAATATCTCCTTCGAGTGAAGATGGTCATCGATACATTTTGACCCTTGTGGACTACGCTACACGTTATCCTGAAGCCATACCATTGAAAAAGATCGACACTCCAACAGTAGCAGAGGCGCTCGTCGACATGTTCAGCCTTCTAGGAATTCCTGAAGAGATCCCGAGTGACCTAGGAACTCAGTTCGTCTCAGACTGCATGGAGCAAGTCAACCGGCTATTGAGCATCCGACACCTTACTACCACCCCTTATCATCATCATCATCAGTCCCTTGCCCGAACTGGGCGTTGGGGGGACTGAAAGGCAGCAGCAACAGACAGTGCTGTCCACTGAGTTCTATTTTGGGCGGTGGCAAGCAAGTCTGGTATCTCGAGTTCGGTCCATTCTTTTATGTTTGCGACCCAACTCTTTCTCTGACGACCTCGCCGACGACTTCCTTCGAGAGTGCCTTGGAGGATAGTCTTGGACAAGGTGTTGTGTCGGGTCACGTGGCCAAACCAAGCAAACTTGCGCCGTTTCACGGTTGCCAGAAGGGGTTCATGTGGGCCCACCAGGGAAGTGACGATGCTCCGTACATATTCGTTGGTCTTGTGCTCGCGGTACGAGATGTGGAGCAACTTATAACCCCTTATAACCCCATGTGTAATGGGCTGATTGAAAAGTTTAATGGAACTTTGAAGGCTATGTTGAAGAAACTGTGCGCTGAGCAGCCAAGATTGTGCCTTGCTCTTCGCATACCGTGAATTAAAGTTCCCCAGAATTCGACAGGATTTTCCCCTTTTGAATTACTGTATGGTAGGACTGTGACCCATGCACATCCTCAAAAAGCTGTGGACCAAGGATATCGACGCACCTGAGGTGAAAATCAGCTACCAGTGCGTCTTCGACCTAAGAGAGAAGCTGGAAGATACCCTCAGGATGGTTCGAGAAGAACTAGGGAAGGCGCAGAACAGGGGGAAGCATTACTATGATCGTAAGGCAAAACCTCGACGATACCAGCCAGGTGACCAAGTATTGGTTCTTCTTCCTACCGACAACAACAAACTTCTGACGCAGTGGAAGGGACCATACGTTGTCGACACGGTGGTTGGCATCAATGACTACAGAGTCAACAACAAGGTGAAAACTTACCATGCTAATTTGGTGAAGAAGTATATTGAAAGGTCGTCAAGACAAAACACAAATGGCCGCATCGGTGCGTCTTGCTGATGACGAAAGACTAGACGACGAGAACCTGTTTGACCTTAATGAACTCTGACACAAAGAGGATGTAGAAGATATCCTGTTCGGTCAGAATCTGACCCAGACTCAACGTAAAAGAACTGCGCGTCCTGACTCAAGAGTTCGAGCATCGGTTTACACCTGACCCAGGGACAACAGACACCATCCAGCCCGAGGTTAATCTAACATCCGACAATCCCGTTCGCGACGAGTCGTGTCGTCTGTTTTGCAACACAAGTGAAAGACTGAGAAAGAATGTTCGAGAGACGCCGGATGTGAGAGTCGACAGGGATTCCAGATTGCCAGTTGTTATCGCGAAGGAACAAGAGAGATCCAATTTGGTGTGTATGAACTGTGACACTTTTCCTAAGCCGACAGTGTTCGACCCAGGACCAGTGACTTTTTAACTGTGAACTGTAACTTATGATTTGGTGATGTTCCTGAAACAAACTTTGACATTTGTTTTAGTTTAACCTAAGGATTCGAAGAACGTTGGAGCGGATTACCTGAGCAAAGCAGTTTGGATGTGTACATTTCTGTGACCAGAATAATTTGAAGAAACATTTCGATACTCAGGACAGTTAACACAAACTGTGAGATGATTATTTTGATTTGACTTTGATGTGAAATTATTTTTGTTTAGGGTTCTGTGTAGTTTAACACAGCCACAACCGTATTTCTGAGATTAGAAAAGAAATTTTTGTGAAATTTCATTCTAAAGAGGGGGGTAATGTTACGATTGTGGTTGTGTTATCCCGTGAGAGCATACATGTGTTTATCGTAGGAAACGATCCGATATTTTTCTGAGCTATCATAGTTACGTTTCACGTGCCTTTTTAGTAAGATTTTCTTTTGTACGTGAGTAGAGCCGATTTCGTTTTGTTAAGTTTAGTCCAGAACGTTCTAGAAAGGTCGCACTGTCTAGTGACCTCGTATGTGTGACGTCTAGTAGCTGGGAACAGTTCGTAACATTTCGCTACATTTTGTTTTTCAGTGCGCGTGAATTGAGCAGCCTTTATTTTGTTTTGGGAATGTTCTCGTACCTTCTAGAGCTATCATAGAACGTGGTGATAGGGCTACCATACCTTTATTATGCTCAACCAAAGCACAAAGGCAAACAAGCCGCCCTCCAACAAAAAGTGCCACGAGCACCCCCAACAACGCAATGAATCGAAAAAACGAGAAAGAGTGACACTAACAAATAGAAATCCACAGAAGGTCACAACAAAAGAAAGGTTCGGTGTATATCACCATTGTGGTCAGGTTGGTCCGCTGACGAGAACAGTACATGGCTTGTAGCAAGCAAAAATGTGTTCGAAATACACGAAAGGGAATGAGTGACAAAACAAAATCTAGACCTGTGTCATAAAACATTGTGTATACGGCCAAGCCAGAATAAACAGGCTACCGAACGCATTGTTGGTGTGCGATGTTGAGCACCATTTTATACACACTTGTTTAAATTAAATGATACGGTTTTGTTTAAGTGGGGAAATGTATAATCCCCACCAGCATGTTGATCGTTTATATTGGAACAGCCCTGGAGTATATTGGAATCATCAGTATAGACTGTAACAGCCCTAGAGTATATTGGAATAATCAGTATAGACTGTAACAGCCATGGGGTATATTGGAATAATCAGTATAGACTGTAACAGCCCTAGAGTATATTGGAATCATCAGTATAGACTGTAACAGCCCTAGAGTATATTGGAATCATCAGTATAGACTGTTACAACCCTGGGGTATATTGGAATCATCAGTGTAGACTGTCACAGCCCTGGGGTATATTGGAATCATCAGTATAGACTGTCACAGCCCTGGGGTATATTGGAATCATCAGTATAGACTGTCACAGCCCTGGGGTATATTGGAATCATCAGTATAGACTGTCACAGCCCTGGGGTATATTGGAATCATCAGTGTAGACTGTCACAGCCCTTGGGTATATTGGAATCATCAGTATAGACTGTCACAGCTCTGGGGTATATTGGAATTATCAGTGTAGACTGTCACAGCCCTGAGGTATATTGGAATCATCAGTATAGACTGTCACAGCCCTGGGGTATATTGGAATCATCAGTATAGACTGTCACAGCCCTGGGGTATATTGGAATCATCAATATAGACTGTCACAGCCCTGGGGTATATTGGAATCATCAGTATAGACTGTCACACTCACAGCCCTGGGGTATATTGGAATCGTCAGTATAGACTGTCACAGCCCTGGGGTATATTGGAATCATCAGTATAGACTGTCACAGCCCTGGGGTATATTGGAATCATCAGTATAGACTGTCACACTCACAGCCCTGGGGTATATTGGAATCATCAGTATAGACTATCACAGCCCTGGGGTAATAATAATAATAATAATACCGTCCCGAGCCATTGTCCATTTCAGTGTTGTGTGTAAACTGTTGTGTGAGTATGGGTGATTGCGAGTTGCACCTGAGGTGGCGAAACAAATTTTCCTGTACGTGGCAACATGTATTTGGAACAATAAAGTTCATTCATTCATTCATTCATTCATATTATATAGGCGCTTTTTCTCAATTTTTGGGCAAATCGACTCAAAGCGCCGCGAACTGAAACCCAACACGCACACTCACGTAACAGACACGGATTTACGCCATTTAAGACAAACACAGTATAAGACAAGGGCAAGTTCAGCTACTGAAGTTACAGAGATTTTTGATCGCTTGTATTTGAAATTTGTAAAGTGGCATGAAACTGGTACCAAAGTGTGTGTGTGTGTGGGGAGGGGGGGGGGGAAGAACCGGAGTACCCGGAGAAAGAACCACCAGGGGTATATTAGAATCATCAGTATAGACTGTCACAGCCCTGGGGTACACTTGTTCTATGTACTCCAGGGTTGTGGTTTTCTGTATATGAGTATTTTCTCTCTTTTTACTAATATTTGGCATATTTATGTTTATAGGTCCAGATTTAAGGGTCCAGGGTGTATGTATCGGGACTGGTATTGTGCAGAAGCTTTGATGGTCGACGTTGTATACCATAAAGGCATCCTGAATGAAAACAGGTAAGGTTAGGGTGATGCTGCGGTGTTTGGTAGTGGCTACTGATTCTTGTATTTTATATATTTTATTTTTGATTATTAATCTACTGGTGAAGCCTCGCAGGCCTACGAGTAGCCGTTCACTGCATGGCCATGCGTATCATTTGTATCAGCTGATGTTACGGCAAAAATAGAGGCTTTCCTTTCTGTGGATTCACGTGGGAAGATATTCAAAAACGACAGTCCGGGAGACGATTGTTGATTGCACTGACATCAGCAATGAGAGGATTCGGACTGGCACTAACAAAAATCAGCCGGCGTGTATAAACTGGCATTGCACTGATGGCGGAGGAAACTATTGAGAATCCAATTAACAGCCACAGCACAACAAATTCCCAAAAGTCATCAAAAAGAAACACCAGTCATGATGTAGCATTGCAGGGCCCGATCAAACAAAGGCACAATGACTGCTAGTCTGCGGGTGGCGACCATTTCTACCGGAGCGGGCGGCCTGGAGGTGTTGCATGGCCGCCATCTTGTCTAGTATATGTAGCCATTATTATTATTATTAAGCGTAAATCAGGTCTGGTTATGAAATATCACAAGGAGTTAATAGTACTGCTAATATTGCTGACTGTTTGGAGTGACCATCCTTATGAGACTTCACCTGTCATTATAGGCCTGATTCAAAGGGTGGAGACCCCAGGGGACGAGTTGCACGACTCAAAGGGTGGAGACCCCAGGGGACGAGTTGCTTTGGTGGTGCGGGTAGTGGGGAACTCAACAGCGCCTCCCCCAGGATCACCCTAGTCTAGGGCCTTTGGCCTTTGTGAGGCACACTCGTGTGCAATCCCTCCGGACTAGCATAGCAACCCTCTATCCCAAGACCATCTGTGCGTGGTCCCTGGCCACATCCTCTCCGAGGTGACCCCAAAAACTGGGCAGCATAAGCCCCCAGGCTAAACACGGCGGATCTAGAGGAGAGAACCTCGAAAATAAATCATTGTCCTGCTGCCTTGCAGGCCTGGCCACTTGGCTGCGGAAAGGCTAAGGGAGGAAAACCCTGACATCAAAGCCCTCGTGTCTCCGGGGAAGGTTTTTGAGCCAGAGACTAGGACAAGGACCTCTTGGCTTGACTTCGCGAACGAAGATTCTATAGGGCTTGCCCACGTCGTCTGCAGGCATTTTCGTGGCTGCGGAGGCCAATCCGGGACAGGCAGGTTCGACCGCAGTGGCTGCAGGGGAAGGTCTGGTCAGGGTTCTGAGTTACGACAACTCTGTTTTTTCTTCTGAGCCGCTTGTCCTTAAGGTTAGCTCTGCGAGAGTCCTCAAAGGAGACGGCTGCCTTGTGAATGGTGGAGCGCCAGGTGTCACGGTCATAGTCCGTGGGCGTTTCCTAAAGCCTTCGCGGTGGAGCTTTTTGGTGGAGTGCAGTGTGCGCAGTTCTGGCCCCACCCTTTAAACCCTTGGTTCGTTTGCCATGGCCTAGCAAGCTGGGACGGTGGCATCGAGGTCCTCGGGTCGTAGGTTTTATATCAGACTGTCCTTGTCTTAGTCTCTGGCTCAAAAGCCTTCCCCGGACACACGGGGGCTTTGATGTCAGGGGTTTCCTCCCCTAGCCTTTCCGCAGCCAAGCGGCCAGGCCTGCAAGGCAGCAGGGGACTCGTGGGGGCCGGGGTCGTCTATGTCCCGTGCAGATGTGAACATCTGCCCACTGCCCAGACGGTGACACTTACCAGAGGAGAAAAATCCAACGCCGGAACCCGGTATCGAACCTCGCACCCTTTTCATTGGAGGCAGACGCCTTAACCACTGCGCCACTTCCCCGACAAGGACAGTCTGATATAAAACCTACGACCCGAGGACCTCGATGCCACCGTCCCAGCTTGCTAGGCCATGGCAGACGAACCATGGCTTAAAGGGTGGGGCCAGTACTGCGCACACTGCACTCCACCAAAAAGCTCCACCATGCAGGCTTTAGGAAACGCCCACGGACCATGACACCGACCTTTCCAAGTCCTGTAGTGATGGGCAAGGGGCAAAACGGCAGGTGAAAGATGTCACTGGAAGCGGCAGTCTCAAACCTGCATGCAGGCGGTTCAGGATATTCGTCGCTTTATGCTGATCTGGGAATGACAACGTCACTCGGCATACCCTGAATGACCAAGCAGCCTTCTCTAGGGACAGCACTGCTTGCTCCATATGGAGAGGGGCCTAGAAAAGGTGGCCTAACCAAAGCTCATCCCCTCGTAACCCCAGTTGACTAACCGCGGTCAACGGGCATCTTCTCCTGCGGCCAGAAAACAAGAAAAAACAACGGATCCACTCTCATGACGACCACGACCGGACTCAACGTAGCATGCTGGAACATGCGAACCATGCTCGACACAGCAGACAGTGGACGCCCTAAATGTCGCCTCGCCCTCAATGCCCATGAATTGCGGAGGTTAAACATCGACATCGCCGCGCTCAGTGAAGTACGCCTCCCGGAGGAAGGCAGCCTCCAAGAACTTGGCGCTGGCTACACCCTTTACTGGTCAGGCAGGCCTGCATCAGAAAGACGGCTCTCAGGCGTGGGCTTCATGGTCAAGACCGCCATTGCGACTAAGCTGGAAAACCTACCAACGGGTCACTCCGACCGCATCATGTCAAAGCGCCTCTCACTGAGACACCAATACATCACACTTCTCAGTGTGTACTCCCCAACCCTCTTGGCAGAGCCTGCAGAAAAAGACAAGTTCTACTCTGACCTGCGCAGCCTCCTGCAGAGCACCCCTGCAGACGACAAAGTCATCATCCTTGGCGACTTCAACGCCAGAGTGGGCCAAGACTCTGAAGCCTGGAAAGGAGTCCTTGGCAAGCATGGCATCGGGAACTGCAATGACAATGGCCGCCTACTGTTGGAGTTCTGTGCAGAGCATCAACTTGTCATCACCAACACTACTTTCCAGCAAAAGGACAGTCGAAAGACCACCTGGATGCATCCTCGCCCCAAGCACTGGCACCTTATCGACTATGTCCTAGTGCGTCAGTAGGACCGCAGTGACGTCCTCCTCACCAGAGTGATGCCCAGCGCAGAGTGCCACACTGACCATCGCCTTGTCCGCTGCAAACTCAGGCTCCGCCTCAAGCTGAAACCCCCAAAAGGCACCACCCCCCCCCCCCCCCCCCAAGAATAAGCTTGATGTTGCCAGCGTTCAGTGTCACGTCAAGAAAGCTGCCCTTCAGACAGATTTAGAGCGCATGCTTAAAGACACAGTTGATCCAGCAGACTCCTCCCCTGAAACACTGTTATGTGGTTGATCGTGGTCGTAGTACGATATCACACCAGACGGCACGCACATAGAGAAACTTAATTCAGCTGCAACCCGTCACTCGTGGCTTAAAGTTGTAGACAATACTGGAGTAACAGTTCCAACAATATTTTATTTTAGTGATGCGATCTCCACGAAATGCGTTCACAAATTCACCAACAATGTCTTCTTTGCAAAATGTCCACACTTTGACACAATGCGTCTCTCATACAATGTACATCACCATTTACTGCATAACTCTGTCACTGACTCTTACGATTGTGGTTGTGTTGTTCTGTGGGAGCGGTCATGCATAAATCGTAGGAAACGATCTGATATTTTATTTGAGCTATCATGTTTACGAATCGCGTACCTTTTTAGTGAATTTTACTTTTGTTTATGAATAGTGCGGTATTGATTATCCGTTGCCGCACGGAGTTGAGTCCCGAAGAGTCTAGATACTGCTCGAGTATTCATTTGTTTACTGCGTGCGTATAGCTTAGCAGTCGGTATCAGTGCACTAACAGCATGTTTTCCAAATAAAGCGGGCAAGGTCGTGACCTGTCTGGCCTACTTTGGTGTGACGTCATAGCGCGCCGGGATTTTCCAACATAAGAGCTGGTAAATAGCAGCCAGATGTTTATAGAACATTCCAGTGAAATGTTTATTCATTGATATTTAGAAGTTTTAGTTTCGTATTTTGTTCTGATTGGTTGTGTTATACGAATTTCCGCGATTCTTCTGGAAAGTATGTTACTATAAAAGAATTGTGCTGGGAAGCATGTGGGTACATTGTCTTGCATTTGTCAGTTGTAGAGACACACAGTTAGCGTAGGTACATGGCCCGTGTGGGGTGTACATTGTGTAAGACGCTGTGTATGAGAAACTTTGTGTCGGAGTGTGGACATTGCAGAAGAGACATTGTATCATTGTTGATGAATTTGGAACTGCAATGTGTGTAGATCGCATCCCTGAATTAAAATATTGTTGGAACTGTTTCTCCGGTATTGTCTACATCCTTAAGCCACGTGTGACGGATTGCAGCTGAATGAGGTTTATTTAAAAGAACCTTACGGACGTGCGTCTGGTGTGTTTATCATACTACGACTACAACTCCACCACGTAACATTTTGGCACCTCCGACAAGACCTCTTCAGTTGGTCCATTGGAAAGGGTAGCAGGAGAAAACAGCCAGCAGTGAAAAGCAGAGATGGCGACATCATAGATGGAGACATTCCTGAAAATTGGAAAGGAATGTGGACTCGAAGGAGCTCAACTCCTCGAGTTTGTAAAGGAGAGAGAGAAAAGGAGAGACTAGAGAAAGAAGAAAAGAAACGAGAGAGAGAAGAAAAGGAGAGACTGGAGAGAGAGGAGAGAGAGGAAAAGAGACGAGAGAGAGAAGAAAAGGAGAGACTGGAGAGAGAGGAAAAGAGACGAGAGAGAGAGAAGAAAAAGAGAGATGGGAGAAAGACGAAAGAGCGAAAGATCGTGAAATTAGGAAACTCGAAATCCAAGCAAAAGAAGCAGAGAAACAGCGAAGAGAGGCAGAGAAACAACGAGAAGAGGAGCGAGAAGAGGCGGAGAGGCAGCGACAACACGAAATTCATCTGAAGCAGATGGAGATAGAGGCACAGAGCCAGAGAACTAATGAAGCAACAGCATTAGCCAGCAGAGAACAAACAGCCCGTGTGCCAAAACTACCACCTTCCGCAGAAAACTCAGACAAGATGGACGCTTACCTAGAGCTATTCAAGCGCTTCGCAAGTAGTAACAATTGGAAACAAGAGACTTGGGCTATCAAACTGAGTGTACTCTAACCGGCAAAGCGCTTAAATTTTACACCCACTTGCCAAGAGAAGAAGCTGAAGATTATACACAGTTGAAAACTGCCTTGCTGAGACAGTATGACTTCACTGAAGAGGGTTACAGGCGACGATTCCGGAACTGTAAGGCTAAAGAAGGAGAAACACCCGGCCTATTCATTGACAGAATCAGAAGCTACCTGGAGAAATGGATAGAGCTGGCTGGCTTAAAGAGTACCAGGACTTGTGTGACCTCATCATCAAAGAACAAGTCCAACGCATGTTCTAAGGACCTTGCCGCCCACCTCAGGGAGCAAAAAGACCAGTTCCTAAAGGCCCTGGCCGACTTCGCTCAAAGATACCTTGACGCCCACAACATGGAGTTCGGGTCCAGTACGCCGCAGCGTGTGTCTGCACCAGCAGAGGAACTCCACAATGTCAGAGACACCCCGAAATACTAGCCAGTGCAGAACCTGACATGTTTTCTCTCTGGATAGAAAGGTCACAAGGCGATACGGTGTCCTAAAGATGTTTCTCCAGGCAACAACATCAGAAGATCCAACCAAGATTGTGGGATAGTAGGCAGAAGCAGTACCACGTCTCAACACAGAGCTGCCGCTGTATTAGCCAATGATGTGACTTCATCCAGTGACTATGAGTCTAGAGAAAGGCAGGCGACACCAGAGCTGATTGAATCTTTCAGAAAGAATGGACGCATCCCAGTAGGGAATGGGGCTACATTTTTACCAGTCTCAAACATCACGCTGCCTGAGAATGAAGTGCCGAATATGCCGGTGGTGTCAGGATTCGTCGGAAAAGCATCGGTGAGAGTGTTGAGAGACACTGGTTGTAGCTGCATCATCGTGAGAGAGGACCTAGTTGCTGAAGACCAGAAGCTACAGGAGTGGACCACCTCATTTTGGCCGACGGTACTGTAAGAATTATCCCTCTTGCCAATGTCAGTGTCGACACTCCGTATCTGAAAGGAGAGGTGAAGGCATTGTGCGTGAAAACCCCTGTCTACGACCTCATCATCGGAAACATTGATGGTGCCAGAAACGCAGACGATCCAGATCCAGAGTGGAGACCTGTAACGTGCAGTTACCACAAGAAGTCAAGCAAAGAAAAGTCACCAGACCATCCCTTTAAAATTGGTGGACAACACAGAAGCAGCCGTGGTGAATAAAGACAGGCTGGTGGAGTTGCAGAAGGCCGACCCTACGCTTGACAAGTTCCGAGGTCAAACCGAGCCCATGATGCGAAATGGAAAAGAGATAACTTTCGAGACCAGAAAAGATATCCTGTACCAGATATTCGACAGCAATGGAGATAAACCTGTGCGTCAAGTAGTAGTTCCTGAACCTTTGAGAATGCAGGTGATGAAATTGGCCCATGATTCCATATTAGGAGAACATTTGTGAATCAACAAGACCCTCGATAGGATCAGAGCCGTCTTCTACTGGCCTGATATGGGAGGTGACGTCACCCGATTCTGCAGGTCATGTGACGTATGCCAGAAGACAATCTCCAAGGGAAAGGTGCCCAAGGTTCCTCTAGAGAAAATGCCCTTGATCGATATGCCTTTCAAGCACGTAGCTGTGGACATGGTGGGGCCAATATCCCTTCCAAGTGAAGATGGTCATCGCTATATCTTGACCCTGGTGGACTACGCTACTCGTTATCCTGAGGCCATGCCATTAAAGAAGATCGATACTCCAACTGTGGCAGAGGCGCTCGTCGACATGTTCAGCCGTTTGGGGATTCCTGAAGAGATCCTGAGTGACCTGGGAACTCAGTTCGTCTCCGACTGCATGGAGGAAGTCAACCGGCTATTGGGCATCCGACACCTCACTTCCACCCCTTATCAACCCACCCGGGTCTGTCCTGGGGGACTTGGGTGGGGTTAGGTATTTTTTAGTTCCCAGGGTCACCCTGGTCAGCCCCACAGGGTGGGTTTTTCTCTCTATTTTGGGGCATTTGTTTCTGTCTACCCTTTGTCCATTCACCTGTATTTGCCTTTTTAAAACTCTCCCTACTGTCGGCACTGCCTGTAGCTCTTGATATTGGATGTGTGTTGCTAAATGGTCTTAGCTTTATGTAGGCCCATGTGTTAGGTTTATTTAATGTATTTGACCGGCTGGCGACATACATTCAATGTTCTGTTGGTTTTTTTTTCACAAGCAGTGCAGGCACGTCCTGAGAAAGCCTTGTTGCTGTCGGGACGTTAAGCAATGTACAATCAATCAGTCAATCCACCCCTTATCACCCCATGTGTAACGGGCTGGTTGAAAAGTTTAATGGAACGTTGAAGGCTATGCTGAAGAAACTGTGTGCTGAGCAGCCAAGGTTGTGGCAGAGATATATCAATGCCTTGATCTTCGCATACCGTGAAGTTCCTCAGGATTCGACAGGGTTTTCCCCTTTTGAATTACTGTACGGTAGGACTGTAAGAGGGCCCATGCACATCCTGAAAGAGCTGTGGACCAAGGATATGGAAGCGCGTGAGGTGAAGATCAGCTACCAGTACATTTTCTACCTGAGAGAGAAGCTGGAGGATACCCTCAAGATGGCTCGAGAAGAACTGGGGAAGGCGCAGAACAAAGGGAAACATTACTATGATCGTAAGGCGAAACCTCGACGATTCCAGTCAGGTGACCAAGTGTTGGTTCTTCTTCCTACCGACAACAACAAACTCCTGATGCACTGGAAGGGACCCTACGTTGTCGACACGGTGGTTGACATCAACAACTACAGAGTCAAGGTCAACAACAAGGTGAAGACTTATCATGCTAATCTGCTGAAAAAGTATATTGAGAGAGGTCGTCAAGACAGACCACAACTGGCCGCATGGGTGCGTCTTGCTGATGACGAAAGACTAGACGACGAAAACCTGTTTGACCTTAACGAACTTCGCCACAAGGAGGATGTAGAAGATATCCATTTCGGACAGAATCTGACCCAGACTCAACGAGAAGAATTGCGCGTCCTGACTCAAAAGTTCAAGCGTCAATTTACATCTGACCTGGGAACAATAGTCACCGTCCAGCATGAGGTCAACTTGACATCAATCGAGCCGGTTCACGACAAGCCAAGTCATCTGTTTCATAACAAGAGAGAAGGACTGAGAGAGAATGTTGGGGAAACGCCGGACCCGGAAGTCGACAGAGATTCCAGTTTACCAGCGGTCATCGGGAATAGACCAGAAAGATCTAGTATGATGTGTGAGGATTTTCGTACTTTCTGTGGACCGACGGTGTTTGACCCAGGACCGGTGACCCTTGAATTCTGTGAACTGTGACTGTAACTTGTGATATAGTGTTGTTCCAGGTGAACTTTGATTTTGATTTTCGTTATATCAAGGGTTTGCAGAATTTTGGAGCAGATTACCTGAGCAGAACAGTTAAGTTTAAATGAACATTTTGTGTCCAGAACATTTTAAAAGAAATATTTAGTTGTACATGAGAATTTAAGGGGACATATATGTGATCAGGACAGTTTAATGGGACATATCTTCATTCGGGACAGTTTAAAGGAACTGTGAGTTAATTATTTTCGCGTAGTTGATTTGATTTTATTTTGATGTGAAATTTGTGTTATTTATGGTTTTGTGTAGGTTTGCACAACCACAAACATATTTTTGAGGTTTGAGAAGAAAGTTTTGTGAAATTTTGTTCTAAAAGGGGTGGTGGGGGTGGTGGTAATGTTATGATTGTGGTTGTGTTGTTCTGTGGAAGCGGTCATGCATAAATCGTAGGAAACGATGTGATATTTTGTTTGAGCTATCATGTTTAAGAATCACGTACCTTTTAAGTGAATTTTACTTTTGTTTATAAATAGTGCGGTATTGATTATTTGTTGCCGCACGGAGTTGAGTCCGGAAGAGTCTAAATACTGCTCGAGTATTCATTTGTTTACTGCGCGCGTGTAGCTTAGCAGTCGGTATCGGTGCACTAATCACGTGTTTTCCAAATAAAGCGGGCAAGGTCGTGACCTGTCTGGCCTACTTTTGTGTGACGTCATAGCGCGCCGGGATTTTCCAACATAGGAGCTGGTAAATAGCAGCCAGATGTTTATAGAACATTCCAGTGAAATGTTTATTCATTGATATTTAGAAGTTTTAGTTGCGTATTTTGTTCTGATCGGTTGTGTTATACAAATTTCCGCGATTCTTCTGGAAAGTATGTTACTATAAAAGGATCATGCTAGGAAGCATGTGGGTACATTGTCCTGCATTTGTCAGTTGTAGAGATACACAGTTAGCGTAGGTACGTGGCCCGTGTGGGGTGTACATTGTGTAAGACGCTGTGTATGAGAAACTTTGTGTCGGAGTGTTGACATTGCAGAAGAGACATTGTATCATTGTTGATGAATTTGGAATTGCATTGTGTGTAGATCGCATCGCTGAATTAAAATATTGTTGGAACTGTTTCTCCAGTATTGTCTACATCCTTAAGCCACGTGTGACGGATTGCAGCTGAATGAGGTTTATTTAAAAGAACCTTACGTGCGTGCGTCTGGTGTGTTTATCATACTATGACTACAACTCCACCACCTAACACTGACAATGAAACACGATACCTTGCGTAGCGCTCTCTCAATGTCAATGTGATTATGATACACTGCAATTATACAACTGAACAATGTACCGACACTGTTATATCGCAATTTTACAACTGAACAATGTACGACACGCGCTTCCTAATACGATCTTTTATAGTGGTATGTTTTCCAGAACAATCAAGCAAATTCGTACAACACAACCAATCAGAACAAAATACGTAACTAAAAGTCATAAATATTAAAGAGGAAAAAATACACCAGAATAATCTACAAAAATCTGGTTGCTATTTCCAGCCCCTATGTTGGGAAATCCCCGCGTGTCATGACTTCACACATGAGCACACTAGACAGGTCATGACCTCCCCGAATCATCCGGAAGTTTTAAGATTTCCCATAATGCATAGTGACCACCCACTTCACGCGAGCAGAAAACAATGGTGATTACTCGCGCAGTTTCTAGACTCTTCGGGATTCAACTCCGTGTGTCAAAAGATAATCGATTCTGCACTAAGCGTGAACGATAGTGAAACTTACTGAAAAGGTACGTGATTTGTAATCATGATAGCTGAAATAAAACATCGGGTCGCTACCTACGATCAACTCTTGTACGCTCTCACAGAACAACACAACCACAATCGTTACAAACACTCTGGGAACAACTGAAAACTGCTATTGTAAAATCTTCTGTGGAAGTCTTAGGCTTTGTTAGAAAGAGGAACAAGGACTGATTTGACGAAAACGATGTAGAGATCCAGGAACTTCTAGCAAAAAAAAAAAAAGAGCCGCCCACCAGGCCCAACTAGCCCAGTCTTCTTGCCCTGTGAAGAAATCTGCCTTCCGCCTCATCTGCAGCAGTCTCCAGCTCAAGCTTAAAGAGCTCCAGAACGAATGGTGGTCCAGACTCGCACAGAGGACCCAGCTTTGCGCTGACTACGGTGATTACAAGGGCTTCTACGAAGCACTGAAAGCAGTGTATGGCACTAGGCACCTGTTACAAAGTCCCGTGCGAAGCGCTGATGGACAGGCACTCCTCACAGATAATACCTCCATCTTGATCCGCTGGTCGGAATACTTTCAGGAACTCTTCAGCGCTGAGTGCACTGTTTAAGAAACAGTCATCCTCCAAATCCCACACCTCCCACTAAAAATTGAATTGGACGAACCGCCCACCGCCAAAAAGACCCTCACAGCCATCCACGAAGTCAGGAGTGGCAAAGCAGCAGGCATTGACGGAATCCCGCCAGAGATCTGGAAACACAGAGGCACAGCACTGCACAGAAGCTCCACGACCTCTTTCTATGCTGCTGGGAGAAAGGAACACTACCAAAGTATCTCTGTGATGCAGTCATTATCACCCAGGTACAAGAACAAAAGAGAAACGTCTGCCTGCTCTAATTATCGTGGAATTCCCCTGCTGTCCATTGCCGGGAAAATTCTCGCAAGGCTGCTCCTGAATCGGCTGGTACCTGCCATCACTGAAGACCACCTCCCAGAAGGCCAGTGGGACTTCAGAGCCAACAAGAGTACCACCGACATGGTCTTTGTGCTGAGACAGCTTCAGGAGAAGTGCTGCGAGCAGAACAAAGGGCTGTACGTAACGTTTGTTGACCTCACAAAAGCGTTCGACACTGTGAGCAGGCAAGGCATGTGGCAGATCCTGGATTGACTTGGCTGTCCCCCAAAGTTTCTCAGCATGATCGTCCAGCTTTACGAGGACCAGCAAGGCCAGGTCAGACTAAACAGTGACCTCTCAGAACCATTTCCCATTCTGAACGGCGTGAAGCAGGGCTGCATGCTGGCACCGACCCTCTTCACCATCTTCTTTAGCATGATGTTGAAGCAGGCCACAGTGGACCTCGACGATGACGACGCAGTGTACATCAGGTATCGTCTCAATGGCAGTCTGTTCAACCTCGGACGACTGCAGGCCCACACCGAAACCCTAGACCGACTGATTCGTGAGCTGCTCTTTGCTGATGACGCTGCCCTCATTGCACACTCAAAGAGAGCCTTGCAGCGCATCATGTCCTGCTTAACAGATGCTGCCCAGCTCTTTGGACTTGAGGTCAGTCTGAAAAAAACAGAGGTCCTTCATCAGCCGGCACTCAAGAAAGAACATTGCCCTCCCCACATCACCATCGGAGTGTCCGAACTGAAGTCTGTACACCAGTTTGCCTACCTTGGCTGCATCATCACATCAGAGGCCAAGCTGGCCAAGGAGCTGGACAACAGGCTGGCAAAAGCGAACAGTGCTTTCGGGCGACTATTCAAGCGGGTGTGGCACACTCAGCAGCTTGAAAAAGGCATCAAGATCAGCGTGTCCAGAGCTGTCATCCTCATCACCCTGCTGTACGGTTCCGAGTCCTGGGCCCTCTACCGCAGTCAACTACGACTCCTCAAACGCTTTCACCAGCGCTGCCTGCGTACCATCTCAGCATTAACTGGAGTGACTATGTCACCAACGTCGAGGTCCTTGAACAGGCGGAAACTGTGAGCATCGAGGCTTTGCTGCTGCGGACACAGCTTCGCTGAGCGGGGCACGTCTCCAGGATGGAGGATCATCGCCTACCCAGACCACTCTGTTCGGCGAGCTCGCCACTGGACACCGAGACAGAGGGGCACCAAAGAAGAAATACAAAGACTGTCTCAAGAAGTCACTTAGTGCCTGCCAAATCGACCACCGCCAGTGGTCTTCGCTTGCTGCGGACCGTGACACCTGGCGCTCCACCATTTACAAAGCAGCCGTCTCCTTTGAGGACTCTGGCAGAGCTAACCTTAAGGACAAGCGGCTCAGGAGAAAAAACAGAGTTGTCGTAACTCAGAACCCTGACGAGACCTTCCCTTGCAGCCACTGCGGTCGTACCTGCCTGTCCCGGATTGGCCTTCACAGCCACGAGCATGCCTGCAGACAACGTGGGCAAGCCATATAGAATCTTCGTTCGTGAAGTCAAGCCAAGAGAGAGAATATTGTTGACTAACTCACTATACTAAATCAGATGGCTGAGTTGTGATAACAGCATATTGGGGGTGGCGAGTTTTTGCTCAGAAGTGTCTAAAGAGATTGAAATAGTGGGTCACAAGGTCAGCTTTCTATTGACTTAGCCTGAGCCTAATTAATTAGCTTCTTTTGACAATCAATGCCCTATCTATCTATTTCTCTCTCTCTCTCTCTCTCTCTCTCTCTCTCTCTCTCTCTCTCTCTCTCTCTCTCTCTCTCTCTCTTTCTCTCTCTCTTTCTCTCTCTCTCTCTCTCTCTCTCTCTCTCTCTCTCTCTCTCTCTCTCTCTCTCTCTCTCTCCCTCCCTCCTTCCCTCCCTCCATCCCTCCATCCCTCCATCCATCCATCCATCCATCCATCTATATCCTGTAGTCTTGCTGACCATTGATGACTTGGCAACCAGCTACCTCCATTCCTCTCAGCCATTCTCAGCATATCGCTTAGCTTCAGTCCTGTCCACTCTGAGATATTGTCCTCCCATCTTTTCCTCCGTCTTCCTTTCTTTCGTCCACTTTGCACAGTGCCTTGCAGGATTGTTTTGGCAAGCCCTGCTGAACGCGTGACATGCCCATACTACTTCTGTTTGCGTTTTTTCACAATGGCTAATGTCTTCGTAGGATCCGATGGCTTGCCTGATTCTGTTTCCCACCTCCTCGTTTGTGATGTGATCTCTGTATGAAATGCCAAGCAGCCTTCAAAAACATCTCATTTCAGTGTCGTATCCTCCTTTCTGCTGTGAGGGTCCATGACTCACAGGCATACAAAAACACTGAGATGACTAAGGAACGCATCAGTCTGATCTTGGAGCAGAGTGTGATGTTTCTGTCCTTCCATATGGTCTTCAATTTTGTCAGTGCTGTTGTTGTCTGTGCAATCCTGGACAGCATTTCTGGTTTTGATCCCTCATCTGTCACAATGGCTCCTAAGCATTTGAATGTATTAACTGTTTCCAGTTTTTGGCCTCCAACCATGATTTCAGTGCCAATGCCACTGGCATTATTGGTCACCAGTTTGGTCTTCTCTGCACTGATTTCCATCCCAAACGCAATGGTTGTACTATCCAGCTTTTCCCCCAGCTGAGCTAGCTCCACTGTTCCTGCCAGGCCATCAATGTCGTCCGCAAAGCGCAAGTTCGTAATGGTTCTGCCTCCATTACTGACAGTTCCTTCATAATCTTTTAGAGCGTCTGTCATGATTCTTTCCAGGAAGATGTTGAAAAGAGTAGGTGAGTGCAAGCAGCCTTGTTTGACTCCAATTGTAGTCCTAAACCAGTTTCCTATTTTGCTGTTGAAGCAGACAGCGCTAGTGGCCTTGTAAAGGTTTGCTATGACTTTGATCAGGTTGGCATTGATGTTGTATAGCTTCATGGTGGACCAAAGGGCTGCATGCCAATAAACCCTTACAAAATCTCTGTCTTTACCAACTCTTACAAAATCTCTGTCTTTCCCAAAGCAAGCGGTACATTTCCAAATCACCTCAGAGGCCCAACCCGAACCACAAACTGTATTTTGAAAGTATAGGAGGCTCCTGAGAATATTTTGCCCATCCCCACTACCCTTACAACCTTACCTCAATCCATACCGGATAGGTCGTCGCCCGGAACAAGGACCGAGCCTTCTGTCTTGCACCAGGGCAGAGGTGTTAAGTGTGTTACTGGTGCACCACCAAAACTCCGTGCCAGAAACATCAGCATTGGCACCTGGAATGTCAGAACATTAAGAACGCCTGGAAAGGTAGAGGAACTGACACACGAAATGAACAAGAAGACCGCTACAACGAGCGATATACTACAGAACGAAATACACACCTGACTACCCACCCAACCGGCCATGCCACCCGATGCTACTTCTCCAACCACACTGGACGTGAACCTTCCTGTCTCACTGCAAGCGGAGCCAGCAACGAGCGCAGTCGGACTCTACAGTACACGCAATGAACGTGTGTCGAAACAGACCACCAGCCTGCCGGGCGGCAGACTTTGGTGCCAACAAGATTACAATATGAATGCTGAACTGGCGACCAACACTCTAACAGAGTGAAGAAGATCATCACCTCTCAACGAAACAAAAATCCACATAAAAGTGGTCGGGTTTGGTCCGCTGACGAGAGTCTTACTTACTTACTTACTTACGCCTGTCACCCCTACCCGGGTATAGGCCGTCGACGAGAGACCTCCAGCAACTCCTGTCCTGTGCTTCTCCTTCGATTCTACTCCAGGTGGTTCCCAGTCTCTTGATGTCTGCTTGGAGGTCTCGACGCCAGGAGTTTCTCGGCCTACCTCTTTTCCTCTTTCCCTGGGGGTTCCATGACAATGCCTGCCTTGTGATACTGGAAGCTGGCTTTCTCAGACTGTGACCGATCCATCCCCATCTTCTTCGCCCAATTTCATTCTCTGCTGTTATCTGCTCTGTTCTCTACCAGAGTCTGACGTTGCTGATCTTCTCTGGCCAGTGGATTTTCAAAATTCTTCTAAGGCAACTGTTCATGAAGGTCTGTACTCTGTTGACTGTGGTTTTTGTCAATCTCCAAGTCTCTGCTCCATATAGGAGAACTGCTTTTACATTGGAGTTGAAAATCCGGACTTTGGTGTGTTGTGACAGCTCTCTGGAACTCCACACTTTTTTCAACTGGAGAAAGGCTGCTCTGGCTTTACCGATTCGTGCTCTGACATCTGCATCAGTGTCGCCTTTTTTGTCTATGATGCTCCCGAGATAGGTGAAGGACTCCACCTCCTCCAACGGGGTGCCAGCAAGCAAGACTGGTTCTTCCCTGGTTGCGTTCAGCCTCATTGTCTTTGTTTTCTGTTTGTGAATGGTGAGGCCCACTTGGGACGAGATGTCAGCAAGCCTCGTGGTCTTGTCCTGCATTTGTTGATGAGTGTGGGACAGTAATGCCAAGTCGTCTGCTGACGAGAGTAGTACCTGGCAAATAAAGCAAAGACTTACTAGAAATACACAAGCGCAAATAAATGACAAAATCAAGACCAAACGTCAACTAGTTTTGTGTATACGGCCAGACCGGGTAAATCCTGAAGCCTGCGTGTGTGCGATGAGAGCACCGTTTTTTCCTACACGGAAATTTCTTCGTGCAGCCATGAGCGCCCTACTTTGATCTACTGGTGTTAGGTTTCGTCGTGGTAGCATGGTTAGGAAAGTGACAATTATGCCCCTAGTCTACCGGTATTTGTAGCGAAACAGAAGTGCTCAGTGTTCACGACTGACCCCACCCCCTTCCGGGTCTGCCCTGGGGGACTTGGGTGGTGTAACTACTTTTTAGTTCCCAGGGTCACCCTGGGCAGCCCCACAGAGTGTGTTTTCCTTTCTATTCTGGGGCATGTGTTTCTGTCTACCCTTTTTCCATTCACCTGTATTTGCCTTTTTAAAACTCTCCCCTACTGTCTGCACTGCCTGTAGCTCTTGATATTGTATGTGTGTTGCTAAATGGTCTTAGCTTTATTTAGGCCCCATGTGTTAGGTTTATTTAACGTATCTGACCGGCTGGCAACATACATTCAATGTTCTGTTTAGTTTTTTTTTCACAAGCAGTGCAGGCACGTCATGAGAAAGCCTTGTTGCTGTCGGGGCGTTAAGCAATGTACAATCAATCACGACTGACCCCTTTAGCACGTTCATAACGACTTTACCGAGTTGTTTCCACCTGTTTGCCTTTGGTACGCTTGCCAATGTTGCACAGCTTTTCACAAAAACTGACGATGTTTCACTTGACATGTTCGTGGGAATTGATGCATTCTTGTCTATTGTTCCCTGTACAGTGGACTGTCTAAGGTCAACTTTTAACCCATTTGGATCGAAAGTACATTGCTGCGTGCTGGCACCGACCCTCTTCACCATCTTTTTTAGCATGATGTTGAAGCAGGCTACAGTGGACCTCGATGATGACGATGCAGTGTACATCAGGTATCGTCTTGATGGCAGCCTGTTCAACCTTAGACGACTGCAGGCCCACACGAAAACCCTAGACCAACTGATTCGTGAGCTGCTTTTTGCTGATGATGCTGCCCTCGTTGCACACACAGAGAGAGCCCTGCAGCGCATCACGTCTTGCTTCGCAGATGCTGCCCAGCTCTTTGGACTCGAGGTCAGTCTGAAAAAGACAGAGGTCCTCCATCAGCCGGCACCCAAGACAGTGTATCGCCCTCCTCACATCACCATTGGCGAGTCTGAACTAAAGTCAGTGCACCAGTTTACTTACCTTGGCTGCATTATCACGTCGGACGCCAAGCTGGACAAGGAGCTTGACAGCAGGCTGGCAAAAGCGAACAGCGCTTTCGGGCGACTTTTCAAGCGGGTGTGGCACAATCAACAGCTGAAAACAGGCACCAAGATCAGCGTGTACAGAGCTGTGGTCCTCACCACCCTGCTGTATGGTTCCGAGTCTTGGGCCCTCTACCGCAGCCAACTACGACTCCTCGAACGCTTCCACCAGCGCTGCCTGTGTACCATCCTGGGCATTCACTGGAGTGACTATGTCACCAACGTCGAGGTCCTTGAACAGGCTGAAACTGTGAGCATCGAGGCTTTGCTGCTGCGGACACAGCTCCGCTGGGCGGGGCATGTCTCCAGGATGGAGGATCATCGCCTACCAAAGATCACCCTGTTCGGCGAGCTTGCTACTGGACACCGTGACAGAGGGGCACCAAAGAAGAGATACAAAGACTGTCTCAAGAAGTCACTTAGTGCCTGCCAAATCGACCACCACCAGTGGTCTTCGCTTGCTGCGGACCGTGACACCTGGCGCTCCACCATTTACAAGGCAGCTGTCTCCTTTGAGGACTCTCACAGAGCTAGCCTTAAGGACAAGCGGCTCAGGAGAAAAAACAGAGATGCCGCAGCTCAGAACCCTGGCCATACCTTCCCCTGCAGCCACTGCGGTCGAACCTGCCTGTCTCGGATTGGCCTCCGCAGCCACGAACAAGCCTGCAGACGTCGTGGGCAACTCCTATAAAATCTTCGTTCGCGAAGTCAAGCCAAGACATTGTATTTTATTAGCATACTTGAGACGATAAACAATGACACAAAAAGTGGGGTGGCCATTAAGTTCTGAACATTAGTATTTGTACTTTAATGATTTTCTGTGTATTGCATTTTTACTCATCTTATATTTTTGTTCGGACGCAGATCTATGTGTGTGGCTGGAGTACATTCTCAGAGCGTGTGTGTGTATTATGCCTGCTTATGTAAGTTTGTGTGTGTGTCTTGAGTGCGTGCTTACATAAGTTTGTGTTTGTATTTGTGTGTGTGTATGTGTGTCTTGAGTGCGTGATTACGTAAGTTTGTGTATGTATTTGTGCGTGTGTGTCTTGGGTGCGTGCTCATGTAAGTTTGTGTGTGTATTTGTGCGTGTGTGTCTTGAGTGCGTGTTTGTGTGTGTGTGTGTCTGCGTGCATGCGGAATTGTGGTGAGTGTGTGTGTGCGTGCATGCGTGCGTGCGGAATTGTGGTGTGTGTGTACATTCGTGTGTGCATGCGAAATTGTGTGTGTATGTGTGCGCGTGCATGCATGCGGAATAGTGGTGTGTGTGGTTGTGTGCGTGCATGCATGCACCAGCTGTGGTGTGCATGAGTGCGTACCTGACTGCATGCATGTATGTTTGTGTGAGCGTGCATATTATGTGCATGCGTGCGTGAGTGAGTGCATACATGCGTCAATGTGTGGTATGTGTATGTTTACATGTCTATGTCATTTATGTAGTAGATGTAGCAACGGCAAGTTTGAAAACTGGTCCTGTTACCCTTCTACCACTGGAAAATAAAGATTCCTTTTTCATGATTTTTTTCCCAGGAAGTACGCCAGTTGATTCCGCAGACTCACTCAGCCAGGCAAATGGAGGCCACAGTAACTGTGAGGTTACTGACAGAGATACAGGACAGGCTATTGTACAGGAATGGGAAGACCCTGTCCAACCCTCACAGGTCAAACTGGAGCTGAACACCCTTGTGTATTGTTGACAGTAGCAGTGGCTGCGTGCACAAGGGGGCCAAAGCCACAGGGGAACCTGGTGTCCAGCGTCAGCCTCTGACCAGCCCAGAGTGTGGGGTTTTCCATCAAATGGAACCTTATGCCAAAACAGAGTCCAGCGAGGGGCGTGAACCTCGTGTATACCATATGGACTGTGATGGTAAATACAAACATAGTGTATCTGGAGACCTCTCATTAGGCAAACGGAAACCCTACGCAGAGAAATGTGTGGATGTTGTAGAGGGTGGCATGCCGTTTGTGTGTGAGATGTGTGAGGCATGTTTCGAGTCACAAAGAGAGTTGCACAAACACATGTCTACTCACTCACAGCCTGTCCAAAATCCACAAGTCAAACTGGAGACGGGTTGCGAGGTCAAACCTGGCGTCCAGTTTCTACCTGGGACCATCTCAGAGCCAGAAGTGAACCCCTGTGTGCCTGCAGTCACCAATACTATAGCCAGTGTCAGTGGCTGCATGAAGAAAGGGGTTAAACTGGAACTCTGTACTCACTCATGGCTGTTCCAACACCCACCAGACAAGCTGAAGCCAGAAGACAAGGTGGAACCTGGCGTCCAGTTAGGACATGGGAGCAGCTCAGATTCCACTACTGTCGACAGTACCGTTGGCTGCATGTACTATGGGGTGAAATTAGAACCGGACATCAAGGGCAAACATTGTGTCGAGCCTGGGGCCAGTTCAGATTCCACTACTGTTGACAGTACCGTTGGCTGTATGTACTATGGGGTGAAATTAGAACCGGACATCAAGGACAAGCATTGTGTCAAGTTAGAGCCTGGGGCCAGCTCAGATTCCACTACTGTCGACAGTACCGTTGGCTGCATGTACTATGGGGTGAAATTAGAACCGGACATCAAGGACAAACTTTGTGTCAAGTTAGAGCCTGGGGCCAGCTCAGATTCTGGGGTTAAACTAGAACCTGACATCAGTCTGAAGGCAACGTCTAGGATCAAGACAGAGCAGCAGCACTCAGAGAATGGTTTGAGTTCTGTGGATTGTGCGCACAACAGTGATGTGAACATGTACCAGTGCCAGTCAGAAGTGAGGCCTGACGCAGTCATATTGTGTGACAGTAACGTGGAAAACCTTGATGCTGCCAACTGTAATGTACATAGCTCTGGAGCAGGGTTTGCATCGGTACCTCTGTATGAGAGTGATACACCTGCTGCAGATTTGTCCTTGGTTCCACACAGTGATTTGATGGCAGCTGCACGCAGTGATTTGATGACAGCTGTTCACAGTGATTTGATGACAGCTGCTCACATTGATTTGATGACGGCTGCCCACAGTGATTTGATGACATCTGCTCACAGTGATTTGATGACAGCTGTTCACAGTGATTTGATGACAGCTGCTCACAGTGATTTGATGACAACTGCACACAGTGATTTGATGACATCTGCTCACAGTGATTTGATGACATCTGCACACAGTGATTTGATTTTAGCTGCTCACAGTGATTTGATGACAGCTCCACACAGTCATTTGATGACATCTGCACACAGTGATTTAATGACACACACAGATCAGAAAGCACATAAATGTACAGTGTGTGATGCTAGTTTCTCCTGGGCAAGCAATTTGAAAAGGCACATGTTAACCCACACAGGCCAGAAACCACGTAAGTGTACAGTGTGTGGTCGTAGTTTCACCTATGCTTGCAATTTGAAATGTCATATGTTAACCCACACAGGCCAGAAACCACATAAGTGTACAGTGTGTGGTGCTAGTTTCTCCCTTTCAAGCACTTTGAAAAGTCACATGTTTACCCACACAGGCCAGAAACCACATAAGTGTACAGTGTGTGGTACTAGTTTCTCCCGTTCTAGCAGTTTGAAAAGTCACATGTTTACCCACACAGGCCACAAACCACATAAATGTACAGTCTGTGGTGCTAGTTTCACCTGCGCTCAAAGTTTGAAAAGTCACATGCTAACCCACACAGGACAGAAACCCCATAAGTGTACAGTGTGTGGTTCTAGTTTCTCCCTTGCAGGCAATTTGAAAACACACATGATAACCCACACAGGCCAGAAACCTTATAAATGTACAGTGTGTGGTGCTAGTTTCTCCCAGGCTGGCAGTTTAAAAAGTCATATGGTTACCCACACAGGCCAGAAACCACATAAGTGTACAGTGTGTGGTGCTTGTTTCACCCACCCTGGCAGTTTGAAATATCACATGTTAAAACACACAGGCCGGAAGCCACATAAATGTACAGTGTGTGGTGCTAGTTTCTCCCTTACTAGCAATTTGAAAACACACATGATAACCCACACAGGCCAGAAACATTATAAATGTACAGTGTGTGGTGCTAGTTTCTTCCAGGCTGGCAGTTTAAAAAGTCATATGTTTACCCATACAGGCCAGAAACCACATAAGTGTTCGTTGTGTAGTTCTAGTTTCTCCCTCCCTTACAGTTTGAAAATGCATATGTTAACCCACACAGGCCAGAAACCACATAAGTGTACACTGTGTGATGCTAGTTTCTCCCAGGCTGGGAATTTGAAAAGTCATATGTTTACCCACACAGGCCAGAAACCACATAAGTGTACAGTGTGTGGTACTAGTTTCTCCCGTTCTAGCAGTTTGAAACGTCACATGTTAACCCACACAGGCCAGAAACCACATAAGTGTACAGTGTGTGGTGCTAGTTTCACCTGGGCTAAAAGTTTGAAAAGTCACATGTTAATCCACACAGGACAGAATCCCCCATAAGTATACAGTGTGTGGTTCTAGTTTCTCCCTTGCAAGCATTTTGAAAACACACATGATAACCCACACAGGCCAGAAACCACATAAGTTCATTGTGTGGTTCTAGTTTCTCCCTCCCTGGCAGTTTGAAAATGTATATGTTAACAGGCCAGAAACCACATAAGTGTACATTGTGTGATGCTAGTTTCTCCCAGGCTGTCCGTTTGAAAACTCATATGTTAACACACACAGGCCAGAAAACCACATAAATCTTCAGTGTGTAATGCTAGTTTCTCCCAGGTTGGCAGTTTGAAATTTCAAATGTTAACCCACACATGCCAGAAATAACGTAAGTGTACAGTGTGTGGTGCTAGTTTTTGAAAAGTCAAATGTTTACCCACACAGGCCAGAAACCACATATGTGTACAGTGTGTTGTGCTAGTTTCTCCCACACTGGCAGTTTGAAATTTCACATGTTAAAACACGCATGATAGAAACCACTTAAGTGTACAGTGTGTGATGCTAGTTTCTCCCACCTTGGCAGTTTGAAAAAGCATCTGTTAACCCACACAGTCCAGAGACCACTACAGTGTGTGGTGCTAGTTTCTCCCTGGCTGGCAATTTAAATATTCACATGTTTACTCACACAGGTCAGAAACCACATTATGTGACATAAGTGTACAGTGTGTGGTGCTAGTTTCTCCCAGGCTGGCAATTTAAATATTCACATGTTTACTCACACAGGTCAGAAACCACATTATGTGACATAAGTGTACAGTGTGTGGTGCTAGTTTCTCCCAGGCTGGCAATTTAAATATTCACATGTTTACTCACACAGGCCATAAACCACATAAGTGTACAGTGTGTGGTGCTAGTTTCTCCCAGGCTGGCAATTTAAATATTCACATGTTTACTCACACAGGCCAGATACCACATTATGTGACATGAGTGTACAGTGTATGGTGCTAGTTTCTCCCAACCCCCACCTGGGTCTGTCGGTGTCCTGGGGGACTTGGGTGGGGTTAACTACTTTTTAGTTCCTAGGGTCACCCTGGTCATCCCCACAGGGTGGGTTTTCTCCTCTATTTTGGGGACCCCACCCGGGTCTGCCCTGAGGGGCTTGGGTGGGGTTGACTACTTTTTAGTTTCTAGGGTCACCCTGGTCAGCCCAACAGGGTGGATTTTTCCCTCTATTCTGGTGTTTCTGTCTAACCGTGGTCCATTCACCTGTATTTGCCTTTTCAAAACTCTCCCAACTGTCTGCACTGCCTGTAGCTCTTGATATTGGATGTGTGTTACCAAATGGTCTTAGCATTATTTAGGCCCCATGGCGTAGGTTTATTTAACGTACTGGACCGGCTGGCGACATACATTCAATGTTCTGTTGTGGGTTTTTTTTTTCTCAAAAAGTGCAGGCACGTCGTGGGAAAGCCTTGTTGCTGTCGGGACGTTAAGCAATGTACAATCAATCAATTAATCATAGTTTCTCCCATGCTGGCAGTTTGAAAATGTACATGATTATCCATAACAGGTGTAACGCACGCAGACTTACTGATACTCCAGTCGCACATACAGACTCGCAACGCAACAGACACATACAATCACACACACACACACTGACTCAGCCGAATGCATTCGTGCCGCACAAACTCAAACACTATTCCCTTTCTCTGTGGCTACCTTTTATTTACATAACTAACAAAACAAACTCAAGAACTACTCTTCACAATTCTCAACACTAACATTACACTCTCACTTCCACACACAACATAGTAAAAGCCAGGTTAGGTATAAGTCCTCATAGTCCAACCTGTTCACTGGTGTTATCGTGTGCACAGTTCGTATATCTTCACGTCCAGGCGTGCAGTTTCCTTGCTTTCCACGTTGCTGCAGATGTCCGATGCTCCCTGAGCGGTGAATGTCCTCACGACACCTTTCTCTAGCGCAGCCTCTGTTGACCCTGGTGGATCGGCACCACGTCTCTCGCTCCCCGAGCGGTGAATGTCCTCACGACACCTTTCTCTAATAATAATAATAATACCGTTATTATATAGGCGCTTTTTCTCAATTTTGGGGAAATCGACTCAAAGCGCCGCGCCTGAAACCCAACACACACACTCACGAAACAGACACGGATTTACGCCATTTAAGACAAACACAGTACAAGACAAACGAAGGGCCAGTCAGCTACTGAAGTTACAGAGATTTTTGATCGCTTGTATTTGAAATTTGTAAAGTGGCCTGAGACCGGTACCAAAGTGGGGGGGGGGGGGGGTGGAAGAACCGGAGTACCCGGAGAAAGAACCCCCGACAGTCCGCCCGAAATAACGGTGACACTTACCAGAGGAGAGAAGTCCAACGCCGGAACCCGGTATCGAGCCGCGCACCTTTGGCATTGGTGGCAGGCGCCTTAACCACTGCGCCACGGACCGCCCTAGCGCAGCCTCTGTTGACCCTGGTGGATCGGCACCACGTCTCTCACCCCCCAAGCGGTTAATGTCCTCGCGACATGTTCCTGTGTTGACTGTGACGTCTCGTCGCTCTGCTCCATGCAAGAACTGTGTACAATAAAGTTTTAATATCATTTCACTTGCTGACCACACACATTGGACGATATGAGGTACATTACGTAACCTGGCTGATACAAATAAGTCTACATGTTCATTCACACACACGCGCTTCATAAAACAGACTAAATTCGCAACACACCATAACTTGGTCACTTCAAGGAAAACGGACTATAACATGACGCAAGCGTTTGTGCGTACCTTGGAAAAAATTATACTTAACACAACCACGTACTACCTTCATAAGCGACTTGGGCATACACACATCGCATTCCTCCATCCTTAGAAAATAAAGATTCAATTCCTTAGTTATCTATCTCCTCCATTGGGGACACTCCAGTGGAGGTCACTCCCCACAAAACGATGAATTCCTCTAGAGGAGTGATTAAAGATCAAGCATTGGCCGAACTGTCTGAAGATGAACTTGTACGGAACTTTAAGTCACAGGGGGTGACCTACGTCAGGCGCTTCATTTCCAAACGAGGTGGTAGGGAGATCCGTCTCCCTACCATCATCCTGACGTTTGACACCCCCACAGCTTCTACTACCATCTGGGGACGTTACTACTCCCTAAAAGTGAAAAAGTACGTCCCTCTCCACCTCCGGTGCTTTAAGTGCCAAAAGTATGGCCATGGGCAGAAGACATTGCCGCCAGGCAGAGGCTCTATGCGCCCTTTGCACTAAGCCCGGACACTCTGCTGAGTCCTGCACAGCCATCCCCCTGTGTGTGAATTGCCAGGGGGCGCATATGGCTTCGGACAAGAAGTGCCCTCGTTGGATCTCCGAGTGCAGGATTCAGCAGGTGCGTGTGGAGAAGGGGCTGTCCTTTGCGGACGCCAAAAGAAAAACTGGTTGATGGCCCTGTGTATACTTTCAGTGTACTTTGTGTATACTTTCAGTGCTGCGGTGGCAGGCAAGCGCCCCACCAAAGACTTCTCTTGTCAAACCCCAACTTCTTGGTTGGGGGCAAAGCCTCGGATCCTCTCGCCCCTGGAGAGTAACCCTCCTCCGGAGGTGACGAGGAGCCAGGGAACGCAGAAGGCAGGATGCTACCGGTCCGGTGGCACCGCCTTCTGCTGCCCCTAAGCCTCAGCCCCCACCCAAACCTGCTAGTTTGTCAACGCCAAAGGCTTCTGGCTCTGGTCAGCCTTCTAAGGCCGCTAACTCTAGCGGCAGGAACGCTGCCCAGGACCAGAAGTCTAAGAAATCTATGGGACCGCCTTACGCACGGGCCCAGAAAGGGAACACTGATGTCCCCCTTCAAAACAAATATGCTGCATTGGAGGAGCAGATGGAGGGAGTGGAAGTTGTCGTTGCCGATGCTGCGGCAGCTCCACCCCCTTCATCTCCTAAGAACCAGAGGAGGCCCGGGAGCCGGCCCCCCTCTGTTTCTTCAACTCCTTCGAAGGCAAAGGAAAAAGGGGGGGGGGGGGAAACTCCGCACCCCCAGGTAAGACATAATCATGGACTCTCTGCTTCAGTGGAATTGTCGTGGTTTTCAAGCGAATTACGTCTTTTAGTCAAGTCCTATAACCTCTAACCTTTAGTTAAGTGCTATAACCCCTCAGTAATATCTCTTCAGGAGACTTACCTAAAGACTTCTGATCCTGTGTCCTTTAATGGTTTTAATGTTATACATAAAAGCTCTGATTCAGAGAGGCGCTCGGGTGGAGTGGCTCTTCTCATTAGTAGCCAAATTTTATGTAGCCCCGTTAGCATGACACCTGTCTTTAGGTTGTCGCAGCTCGGGTTACCTTGAAGAAGACCATAACAATATGCAGTATTTACCTGCCACCATCCCTGCGGGTCTGTAGTAATGATTTTTTTTTTTAAATTTAGTAGATCAACTGCCCCCTCCCTTTATTCTCATGGGGGATTTTAACGGCCACGCTCACCTTTGGGGTAGTGACCATTATGATGGCAGAGGTCAGATGTTAGAAGATGTTTTTTTCTCAACTTAACCTATGTGTTTTTAACGATGGCTTACCCACATACTCTAACTCAGGTTCAGGATCTAGTTCTGTTCTAGACCTCACTGTGTGTGATCCTTCTGTCATGCTGGACTTTGACTGGAAGGTTCACGACAACCTGTGTGGTAGTGACCACTTCCCAGTAGTCCTGTCATCGGTCAGCTGTGAGGAGGATCCGCCGGTGGGGCGCTGGAATCTCAAGAAAGCTAACTGGCCTCTGTTCGCCTCCCTCTGTCAGTCTCGTATTACAGAGGAGATGGTCATGTCAGCTGAAGTACCTGTTTCTTCTTTTACTACTATTTTGTTGGACGTAGCGGGTGAAACCATCCCTAAAACTTCCGCATCAGTCCCTCGGAAGCCGAGAGTACCATGGTTCAATGAGGAGTGCCGCAAGGCCCAAAAAGCGCGCAAATCTGCTCAGCGACGTGCTTTCCGTAATCCGTCGCAAGTGAATATTTTAACCTTTAAAAGACAGAGGGCGAAAGCCCGTTACATTTTTAAACGTGAACGCCGTGCTTCCTGGAGACGCTTCGTCTTATCTTTAGCTTCTCTGACTCCGTCCCAGAAAGTATGGAGGGCTGTTCGAGGAATTAGGGGCAGGGGTGGCTTGGCTTCTGTCGGCCATCTTAGAGATGGTGCCAGCTTGGTCACAAATAAAAAATATCTGTGGCCAATTTGCTTGCCTCCACCATTGCCCATAATTCTTCAACAGAGCATTATTCACCCTTCTTCCAGAGAGAGAAGGAGAAGCGAGAGTCTCGTATTTGTGATTTTAAGTCCGATAACTCATAAGACTATAATGCCCCTTTTACATTATCAGAATTGCAGCGAGCCTTGCAGAAATGTAATGACTCTGCTGCTGGCCTAGATACCATCCACTATCAATTCCTAAAGCATCTGCCTGAGAGGTCACTCCTTGTACTTCTCAAGGCCTTTAACCATATCTGGAGAACTGGTCATTTTCCGCCGTCATGGCGCCAGGCTGTGGTTGTACCAATCCCCAAGCCGGGTAAGGATCCTTCCGACCCGGGCAACTACCGGCCTATCGCTTTGACAACATGTTTATGTAAAACTATGGAGCGCCTGGTCAACGCCCGCCTGGTGTGGCATCTTGAGTCACAGGGTCTCCTCACAGACCTCCAGTGCGGTTTCCGGCGCTTCCGTAGTACAACTGACCATTTAGTCCGCTTTGAATCATTTATTCGAGATGCTTTTGTGAACAAGCAGCATGTCTATGCAATTTTCTTCGATCTTAAGAAGGCACATGACACTACCTGGAAGTATGGCATAATGTCGGACTTGTTGGACATGGGTTTTAAAGGGCACGTGCCCGTTTTTATTCACAATTTTTTGACTAGCCGGTCGTTCCATGTCCGTGTGGGCTCCACCCTCTCCGACTCCTTTGAACAGGAGATGGGTGTCCCACAGGGCAGCATTCTATCTCCTGATTTATTTAGTATTAATATTAATAACATTGTAAAGGCCGTCAAGGATGATTCTGAATGCTCTTTGTTTGTTGACGACTTTGCTTTGTGCGCACGTGGTCGAGGACTTGCGTCCCTTGAGAGGCGCTTGCAGCTGTGCGTTGATCGCATCCAGCGGTGGGTGTCTCTCAATGGATTCAAGTTCTCGCCCTCCAAGATTGTCTGTGTGCATTTTACTAACCAGACGAATTTTTTTCCAGAACCTAGCCTGAGCATTGCTGGAGTGCCGATTAAGGTGGCCGAGGAGGCAAAGTTTCTGGGGGTTATTTTTGACAAAAGACTTACCTTCCGCAACCATATTAATTACCTTAGAACCTCTGACAGAAGGCTCTCGACGTTCTTCGTGTCGTCGGTCGTACTGACTGGGGTACGGACCGTACTGTCTTACTTCGTCTGTACCGGGCCCTTGTTCGGTCCAAACTGGATTACGGCTCTGTGGTGTATGGCTCAGCTTCCGTGCTACAGCGTCTGAACACAATTCACCATCAGGGTCTGCGGATATGTCTTGGGGCCTTCAGGACGTCTCCAGTTCCTAGTCTGTATGCCGAGGCAGGGGAGCCTTCTCTCAAGCTCCGCCGCATCCGCCTCAAGCTCAGCTACGTTCTGAAACTGAAGGCCCATCCAGACAATCCTACCTATGATTGTGTTTTTAAACCATCGTTTGCAGAGATTTACGATACCCATCCGGTAGCTGTCCGTCTACTTTCTTTCCGTGTCCGACCTCATCTGCAGGCGGCCGGATTGGATCTGGACAGAGTTTCGGAATTCCTGCAACACATCACTCCACCCTGGCTCGTACCAGTTCCTGACATCTTGCTGGACTTGACTGCCCACAAATAAGACTCTACTCCACCAGCCATATACCAACAGAGCCTCAATGAACTGCTTTCAATTTTTCCTGGCTATTGTCATACCTATATCGATGGGTCAAAGTCTGAGGATGGGAGAGTGGCTGCGGCCGCAGTGTCCTCTCGCCATCCTAGACGCCCATTTAAGCACCGCCTCCCAGACCACTTATCTGTATTTAGTGCGGAACTGCAGGCGGTTCTGCTGGCACTCAGGCATGCTTATCGATCTAGAGAAAGGAACTTCCTGATTCTGTCTGACTCGCTTTCTGCCCTGCAGGCCCTTCAGGGCACGGGAAATGACCACCCACTGCTGGTGCAGATAAGAGAGCTCCACGCAGACTTGATGAAGGAATATTATGACATCATTTTTATTTGGGTGCCAGGGCATGTGGGCATCGAAGGCAACAGGATCGCAGATTCTGCTGCCAACGATGCCCGCAATGACCCTGTCCCTGACACACAGACTGTTTATAGTGATTTTAGACATGTGGCTAGTGCGTACATAGCCCGTGATTGGCAGTCCGAGTGGGACAAAGAGGAAGCTAACAAGCTGCATGAAGCCCTCCCTAAGTTGTCGGACGACTGTCTACCTTATCGCTGCGACAGCCGCTGTGAGGAGACTGTCCTGGCTCGGCTCCACATCGGGCACACGTATGTTACGCACTCTTACTTACTTAAACAGGATGAGCGTCCATGGTGTTTTGCCTGCGACGAGCAGTACTCTGTTCAACACTTTTTGTTTCCCCACCCGGGTCTGCCCTGGGGGACTTGGGTGGGGTTAGGTATTTTTTAGTTCCCAGGGTCACTCTGGTCAGCCCCACAGGGTGGGTTTTTCTCTCTATTCTGGGGCATGTGTTTCTGTCTACCCTTTGTCCATTCACCTGTATTTGCCTTTTTAAAACTCTCCCTACTGTCTGCACTGCATGTAGCTCTTGATATTGGATGTGTGTTGCTAAATGGTCTTAGCTTTATTTAGGCCCCATGTGTTAGGTTTATTTAATGTATTTGACCGGCTGGCGACATACATTCAATGTTCTGTTTATTTTTTTTTTTCACAAGTTGTGCAGGCACGTCCTGAGAAAGCCTTGTTGCTGTCGGGACGTTAAGCAATGTACAATCAATCAACACTTTTTGTTGTCTTGTGCTGATCTAATCGACACAAGGTATAAACATTTCACGGCAGACTCCTTGAAGGTTTTGTTCCGGAATGTGCCCACGGACAAGATCTTCAGTTTTCTGAGAGAGTGCCATATGTTTAATAAGATTTGAGTTTTTATAGATTATGATGTTTCTATTATTTTGACCTTTTTGAGAGTCTTTCGACGTTTTCTTTAAAGACCTGTGCGGCATTTTAGCCTGACATATTTTTAAGGTATATTTACATCATGTCTTAAGACCTTTCTTTTAGTCTGGCTGACCAGATTTTTACCCTTCCCGCCGTGAGATGGCTTTAGTTGCCTTCTCGGCGTTAAAAGCAAATAACTAACTAACTAACTTTAAAAGTACATATGTTTAATCACAGAGGTTAGAAGCCACATATGTGTCCTGGTTGAATCACATTGCAAATGTTTGTAAAACAATATCTAAAAATGCATACCAACTTTCTAAACTGAGATTATTCACTGATGAATCCACCAGCAAAATTTCTATTGTGCTCATATTCAGCAACATTTAGATTATGCCTCTACTATCTGGGAGGTGAGTAATGATATAAACTAACTCAACTCACTCCACAGAATGGTCATTAAACTAATAATATTGTTGACAGGCCCACTGAAAGCATTAGTACAAATGACAAATTCAAGTTGCTAGCTGTCTTATCTCTTCACAAACCTTTTATCTATAACTGGTAGTCATGGGCAAAATCACCCTCTCAGAATCTCTTACTTATCTCACCAATTTATTCCGTTTTGCCCGTAGGTGCAGCCGAACACCAGTAAACATTATGCTAGTAGTAGTACCAATGCCCCGCTTAGATATTTACGTCATCTTTGTCCTATTCTGGGGCCAAATTATGGAATTCTGTTCCGTCATATATTAGAGCAGCACCATCAGTCAGTACATTTAAATCCCAGCAGCTCGAAGTATCTCATAAATATGTGAAATGCTGTAAAGAGTAAACCACGTGACTATAGCTTTTCGTTTCTCACGTGACTGCTTTTCGTTTCTCGCATGACTATGACTTTTTGTTTCTGAAGCTGGTGTAGTAAACCTTCAATACGTACATAGCATAGACTTGTTGAAGCTAATCTTGTAAGAGCCTATTTTCCACCACAGCTATATCAATGTATTTTCTTTTTACCATTTTTTTACCATGCAATTTTTTCGTGATGCACATATGTATACATACAAACACTGATTTCTATTTACATTTGTTTTTCTTGTAAATGTATTATTACTTTGTACGTTTCCCCACCCGGGTCTGCCCTGGAGACTTGGATGGGGCTAACTACTTTTTCTTTGGAAGAGTCCAGGTACAGACAGGTTCACAGTGGAATTCTTCAATTATTTTTGGAGAGGATAGGACATTTTATTGTGAGGTCCCTAAACGAAGTTTCAGATGTGGCAAACTGTCTTAGACACAAAAGGAAGGGATAATTATTTGTTTACCTAAAGTGATAAACCTAGGAATTATATTAGTAACTGGAGACCTATCTCTCTGCTTATCGTCATCTATAAGACTGGGTCAGCCTTAAAGCATCAAAAAAAATAAAAATGTATTACCACGAATAATAAATGAAGATCAAACCCGATTCATGGCAAACAGATTTATTGGAGACAATATCAGGTTAGTCTACAACATTAAAAACTATCTAAATGAAACAAACAAGCAGGGTTTGCGCATCAGCCTTGATTTTGAAAAAGCATTTTTGATTCAATTGACTGGAAATTCATGCATCAAATATTGAAGACCTTTGGCTTTGGACGAGTCATTTTGAAATGGATTAACCTCTTCTACACTAAATTTAAATCTGCTGTGTTAGTTAATGGTAATGTATCTAAATGGTTTAATATTATTGACACTTTAAACAATTTTATTATCAGTTCGGGTTTGTGTCTAAATTTTGGGAAAGCTATCTGGCTGGGTAGTAAGAAAAACTCCACAGTCAGATATTTGTCATACCTTTAACTAAACTGGAACCCACCAGAGTTAAAAGTCTTAGGCTTTCGGCTGACAAATGATTTAAGGAGCTGTCATCTTCGAAACTTTAAAGAAAAAAATGTTGAGACAAAAATGCTTATGAAAATGTGGCTAAAGAAGCCAATTACACCCTAGGAAGAGTCACTGTGTTAAAATCATTGATCTTATCAAAACTGGTCTACCTATGGATTTTGCGCCCTAACCCACCTGAAAAACGTGTTGAAGAGTTGCAAACACTGTGCTTCAGATTTGTATGGGACAAAAAAAAAAAAAGACAAAATAAACAGAAAAGTTGCAACAAAAACTTTAGGAAACGGAGGAATCCGTATTTCAAATTTAAAGCAGTATATGAGAGCGTTGAAAATTAGCTGGATTAGAAAATTAAACAGCACAAGGCACAGATTTAAACATGTTATCTTTTACACATATCGAAATCTCAAGCATCTGGACAAATGTGGTCCAGAATTATTCAACAAAATAAGCACACAAATTTGTTCAGGCAAGATGTTCTGAGCGCTTATAAGGAGTTTAGGTGCAAAGTGCAACCAAATACGCCAGAAGAAGTGTTGGTTCAGCCCGTCTTTTTGAATGATAATACTATGATTAGAAACAAATGTATTTTGTATAAACAATGAGTCAAACAATGGATATACTGCATTAGACAGTTCTATAACGAAGTATAGCAGCCTAGGAAATATACTGAATTTAAAAGAAAATATGGTATAAACATCGTCTTTCTTACATATGTAGGGTGCATTCAAGCTATACAAAAATATATTTGCAACACTAACATCCACATTAAAAATAATGATATGAATGATAAACCAAAATCCTTGCAACTCCTTATTCCATGCAAAAGGACCCCCACGCGGGTCTGCCCTGGGGGACTTGGGTGGGGTTAACTACTTTTTAGTTCCCAGCGTTACCCTGGTCAACCCCACAGGGTGGGTTTTCCCGACTATTCTGGAGCATGTGTTTCTATCTACCCTTGGTCAATTCGCCTGTATTTTCCTTTTTCAAACTCTCCCTACTGTCTGCGCTGCCTGTAGCTCTTGATATTTTATGTGCGTTTGCTAAAATTAATGGTCTCAGGTTTATTTAGTGTATTAGACTGGCTGGTGACGTACTTTCAATATTTATTTTTTCACAAGCAGTGCAGTCACGTCTTGCGAAAGTCTTGTTGCTGTCAGGACGTTAATCAACGTACAACCAACCATGCAAAAGGGCTCAAAATGCTACAATGAAACCTTGACAATGAATAACAAAAATCCACAAAGCTTAGATAAATGGGATAAAAAAAACTTAACTGTGATATCGACTGGAAGAAAACTTTGCTGAAACTACAACAGGTAAAAGACGTCAAACTGAAGTGGTTTCATACCAAAATTATTAATAAAAATATTGGCACAAATATAATTATGCAAAAAAAAATGGTATTCAAAGTTCAGACAAGTGTACTTTCTGCATGAACAAAAGAGAAAGTATTGATCATATATTTTGTAAATGTGGTTATGTACAATCCTTTTTGTGTAAACTTAGCAAGCGTTATAGGTGAAAAATGTGAAATTGTAGGTTGTTTCAGTTTCAGCGAAAGACTTTTTGAAAACGATACTAATTTTAAAACAGACAATTTTTTTTGTTCTTGATAATACTGATGGCGAAATTCTATATTAATAAATGCAGAATAAAGAGAAAACCAACGATGCGGCATTTTCATACATGGAACACAGACTTTATATTGAAATGGGTACACTATGACAATTTTATTAACAGATAGGTTGGTAGCTAGGTTTTGGAATGCCAAAATAGGAGGGGATGCTGCTAGGAACTGGAAAGGCACATGCGGACGCTACTGCAATGCAGAGACCAACGACAGAGGCTTAAGGCTCCTGGAATTCGCCAGCTCAAATGATCTAAAGCTGATGAACACGTTTGGCCCACACAAAGCATCCAGAAGGGGAACATGGCACAGCCCGAACGGAGAGCACCACAACCAAATTGACTACATCATGGTGAAGAGGCGCTCCCAAACCAGTGTGAACATTGCCAAGACAAGAAGTTTTCCAGGAGCAGACATTGGAAGCGACCATGACTTCCTGATGATGACCTTCCGACTCTGCCTAAAAAAGGTCAACAAGCAGGGTCCCACCAAAATCAAGTTTGACCTCGAGAAGCTGAAAGACCCAGAGGTAGCGGAAGCCTTACAGGCAAAGATAGGAGGGAAATTCGCACCACTCCTACTTCTAGGTGCTGAAGATACGGATGTGGACACACTGATTGACACATTTAACACTGTTGTAACCCAAACAGCCAGTGAGATCCTTGGCAAACACTGACAAGCTAAGAAACCTTAGGTTACAGCTGACATCTTTGTTCTGTGTGACAAGCATCGAGAATTAAAGAAAAATAAATCAGAGACAAAAGGAGCTAAACAATACAGGGAAATTAACCAGGATATCAAGAAAAGCATGAAAAAGGCAAAGAATAAGTAGATTGAAGATCAGTGTAAACATGTAGAAGAAAATCTGAACAAAAATAATAGCAAAAAAAAAGCATACCAGCTGGTGAAAGACCTGACCAGTGTAAAACAAGGACGCTGCTAGATCATTCAAGATAGTGAAGGGAACTGTCTTAGGAAGACAAAGACATACTGAAGAGATGGACAGAGTACTGCTCAGATTTGTACAACCACCGAGCTACAGGGGACCCAGGCATACTTGTCAACCCACCCGTGAATAACAATGGCAACTATCCCATCCTCCGAGAAGAAGTAGAGGCTGCAGTGAAGTCGTTGAAAAAAAGGGAAAGCAGCAGGAGCAGACAACATCCCTGCAGAGCTAGTCCAAAAAGGGGGAGAAGACATCCTTCTTCTTCTTCTTGGCTTGGCTTCACGAACGAAGATTCTATAGGGCTTGACCACGTCGTCTTCAGGCATGTTCGTGGCTGCGAAGGCCAATCCGGGACAGGCTGGTTCGACCGCAGTGGCTGAAGGGGAAGGTCTGGTCAGGGTTCTGAGTTTCGACAACTCTGTTTTTACTCTTGAGCCGCTTGTCCTTAAGGCTAGCTCTGCGAAAGACCTCAAAGGCGATGGCTGCATTGTAAATGGTGGAGCGCCAGGTGTCACGGTCCGCAGAGAAGACCACTGGCAGTGGTCGATTTGGCAGGCACTAAGTGACTTCTTGAGACCGTCTTTGTATCTCTTCTTTGGTGCCCCTCTGTCTTGGTGTCCAGTGACAAGCTCGACAAACAGAGTGATCTTGGGTAGGCGATGATCCTCCATCCTGGAGACGTGCCCCGCCCAGCGAAGCTGTGTCCGCAGCAGCAAAGCCTCGATGCTCACAGTTTCCGCCTGTTCAATGACCTCGACGTTGGTGACATAGTCACTCCAGTGAATGCTGAGGATGGTACGCAGGCAGCGCTGGTGAAAGCGTTCGAGGAGTCGTAGTTGTCTGCGTTAGAGGGCCCAGCACTCGGAACCATACAGCAGGATGGTGAGGACGACAGCTCTGTACACGCTGATCTTGGTGCCTTTTTCAGCTGTTGATTGTGCCACACCCACTTGAATAGTTGCCCGAAAGCACCGTTCGCTTTTGCAAACCTGTTGTCCAGCTCCTTGTCTACCTTGGCGTCTGACGTGATGATGCAGCCAAGGTAGGTAAACTGGTGTACAGACTTCAGTTCGGACTCGACGATGGTGATGTGGGGAGGGCGATGCTCTTCCTTAGGTGCCGGCTGATGAATGATCTCTGTCTTTTTCAGACTGACCTCGAGTCCAAAGAGCTGGGCAGCATCTGCGAAGCAGGACGTGATGCGCTTCAAGGCTCCCTCTGTGTGTACAACGAGAGCTGCGTCATCAGCAAAGAGCAGCTCACGAATCAGTCGGTCTAGGGTTTTGGTGTGGGCCTGCAGTCGTCTGAGGTTAAACAGGCTGCCATCGAGACGATACATGATGTACACTGTGTCATCATCCTCGAGGTCCACTGTGGCCTGCTTCAACATCATGCTAAAGAAGATGGTGAAGAGGGTTGTGCCAGCACGCAGCCCTGCTTCACGCCGTTGAGAATGGAAAATGGTTCTGAGAGGTCACTGTTGAGTCTGACCTGGCCTTGCTGGTCCTTGTGGAGCTGGACGATCATGCTGAGGAACTTTGGGGGACAGCCAAGTCGCTCCAGGATCTGCCACATGCCTTGCCTGCTCACAGTGTCGAACGCTTTTGTTAGGTCGACAAACGTTACGTACAGCCCTTTGTTCTGCTCGCGGCACTTCTCCTGAAGCTGTCTCAGCACAAAGACCATGTCGGTGGTACTCCTGTTGGCTTTGAAGCCACACTGGCCCTCTGGGAGGTGGTCTTCAGCGATGGCAGGTACCAGCCGATTCAGGAGCAGCCTTGCGAGAATTTTCCCGGCAATGGACAGCAGGGTAATTCCACGATAATTAGAGCAGGCAGACTTCTTTCCTTTGTTCTTGTACAGGGTGATGATGACTGCATCAAGGAGATCTTTTGGCAGTGTTCCTTTCTCCCAGCAGCAGAGAAAGAGGTCATGGAGCTTATTGTGCAGCGCTGGGCCTCCATGTTTTCAGATCTCTGGCGAGATTCCGTCAATACCTCCTGCTTTGCCACTCTTGAGCTGGTGGATGGCTGTGAGGGTCTCTTCGGCAGTGGGCGGTTCGTCCAATTCAACCTTTAGTGGGAGGTGTGGGATTTGGAGGATGAATGTTTCTTGAAGACATGATAAGCCCTTTACTAACAATCTTAAATAACATCTGGCAGTCAGGGGATTAGTCCACACCATGGACCCAATCACTTATAATAACTCCCCCCCCCCCCCCCCCAAAAAAAAAAAAAAAAAAAAAAAAAAAAAAAAAAAAAAAAAAAACCAACAACAAAAAAAAAACGGCAACTTACATCAATGCCAGAATTATCGCACTATCAGTCTTATATGCCACTTAAGCAAAGTCATGTTAAAGATTTTTCTGAACAGGCTGAGGAAGTTATATACAGTCAGAGGAAATTATAGCTGAGGAACAGGCAGGCTTCAGACCAGGGCTTCAGACCAGACCAGCACAACTAAGCAGATCTTCAACCTGAGAGTTCTATGTGAGAGGTACTTCCAGCACCAGCAAGACCTCTATCATGTCTTTGTGGATTTTAAGAAAGCGTTTGACAGGGTGTGGCATGCAGCCCTTTGGTCCACCATAAAGCTATACAACATCAATGCCAACCTGATCAAAGTCATAGCAAACCTCTACAACAAGGCCACTAGCGAAGTGTGCTTCAACGGCAAAATAGGAAACTGGTTTAGGACTACAGTCGGACAAGGCTGCTTGCTCTCACCTACTCTTTTCAACATTTCCTGGAAAGAATCATGACAGACGCTCTAAAAGATCACGAAGGAACTGTCAGCATTGGAGGCAGAACAAAAACGAACTTGCGCTTTGCGGACGACATTGATGGCCTTGCAGGAACAGAGAAGGAGCTAGCTCAGCTGGTAGAAAAGCTGGACAGTACAGCCAATGCGTATGGGATGGAAATCAGTGCAGAGAAGACCAAACTGATGACAAATAACACCAGGGGCATTGGCACTGACGTCATGATTGGAAGCCAAAAACTGGAAAAAGTTAATAATTTCAAATACATAGGAGCCATTGTGACAGATGAGGGATCAAAACCAGAAATACTGTCCAGGATTGCGCAGACAACAACAGCACTGACAAGATTGAAAACCACATGGAAGGACAGAAACATCACACTCTGCTCCAAGATCGGATTGATGTGCTCCTTAGTCATCTCAGTGTTCTTGTATGCCTGCGAGTCATGGACACTCACAGCAGACCTTGAAAGGAGAATACAAGCCACTGAAATGTTATGTTTCCGAAGGCTGCTTGGCATCTCATACAGAGATCACATCACAAACGAGGAAGTGGGAAGCAGAATCAGGCAAGCCATCGGGTCCTATGAAGACCTATTAGCCATTGTGAAAAAAACGCAAACTGAAATGGTATGGGCATGTCACGCGTTCAGCAGGGCTTGCCAAAACAATCCTGCAAGGCAATTTGCAAGGAGGACGAAGGAGAGGAAGACAGAGGAAAAGATGGGAGGACAATATCTCAGAGTGGACAGGAGTGAGGCTGGATGATACGCTGAGAATGACAGAGAACAGAGGGGAATGGAGGGAGCTGGTTGCCAAGTCATCAGTGGTGCCCAACGGTCGGCAAGACTACGGGATATAGATAGACAGAGATAGATAGATAGATAGATAGATAGATAGATAGATAGATAGATAGATAGATAGATAGATAGATAGATATAGATAGATAGATAGATAGATAGATAGATAGATAGATAGATAGATAGATAGATAGGTTGGTAACTTAATCTATAGCGAATTTGTTGTCTATATAATTGTTTTTTTTCTGTTTATGTAATTTGATTGTATTAGTGTAGCAGAGCGCCATAAGCCATAACACAGTTTTTGCTAGTTTCTTTGTCTGGCCGAGCCGTTTCGCCTTCGCGAGGGCGTTGCTCTCTCGGAGGCCCGCGTTATGCCTATTTAATGCCGAGCATCCGGCGCACTTAGCAGACTGACTATTTGCGTACCATTATCAGTGCGTGTAGATTGTAGCGTGGGGGCTTCACGTCGAGTATTTCACTGTGTTTCTGTAACTGGACTGCGGGTCGAGTGCCCTGTAAGTAGTGATTATTTTGTGTACATATTCCTTGTGTTTTTGCTAGTGATGATTTTCTTGATGTTTGATCCTTCATTATTGCAGGCCTCGCATTTTAGGAAGCCAGTTTTTCTTCTTTGGATAATGTGTTTCAAGATATTATGTTGCGATCCACGTAACTTTGTGGTGGTTTCTCATTTTGTCCCCCACATTTGTAATGTCATTTTTCGAAGTTTGAGATGTAGTTTTAGCTCGATCATTATAACTGTCTTGTGGAAACGATTGAGAGTTTGTGTTGTATACCCTTTCTTTGAAGATCCCTTCGTTAGAAATCGTACGCTATGACCGGTCGGGGCGTGGCGATAGCGTCACCTCCGTGATCGAGTGTGCGTTTAGACTTGCGACAGAACTTGAATCTAATTCTGATTTAAGGAGAATATAGTTCTCAGATGTTGACAATCTTGATGTATCAGCATCGCTTTGTTTAATTCGTGTTAGTAATTTTGGTAACCATTCTTATGTTGTGCTCCCTTGCTATTTTGACTCTATCCACTGTCTTCTCTCTCTCCTTTGTCTATCGCTTCGCTAGTACCCCCTACCTGTGTCTCTTTCCCGCGCTACTCACTGACGTCACTACTATCCGCCATGTTTGTTTATGCATTGCCATGCCTTAGTTGTTTACTTGGCGCCATGCATTAGTTACTTACCATTTAGCCATGCAATTATATAGTTACTCATTGATTTCATTTATTCATATTTTTGTGTTAGTTACGTATCAGCGGGTGAACATGTTTTACCAAAGATGCAGGTGCGCGCCCCTATGATCCCCGATCATACGGAAACGCATCTGCAACCATAATCACACCGTACTCGGCTGCGAACCCCTAGGAGCCTCGATCCTACGGGAACGTGGTTGATAATACGAGTACTAGTTATTAGTTCTATTAATGATAATTCATCGGTTATGATTTGGTAGTTTAGAATCGGGAGTGACTCAGTTCTGTCATACGTAGTTGCGCGCCCCTAGGATTCTGAATCCTACGGGTGCCCGCCTCTAGGATCTCTATGCCTATTGGAGCGCATCTGTCATGCTACCGCTAGTGCAGTCATTAATTATGTACTTGTTTGTGGCCATATTTACGGTAGCGTACCTCTATGATTCCAAATCATAGTGGCTCGCTTCTGTAAGACTATATTGAGTTTATTGGCCTCCTAAAGTGTGTATTTTGGTAGTTAGTCTTTGAGTATTTAGAGATTTAGTGGTTTTATTAGTACTGCTTTGGTATAGTTCATTTGATTTGTTATTGGTTTGCTACTGGTGCATGACATTTTCCTTCTCCTTAGTTTTCTATTCTTTAACATTGTTCAGTTATATCCTGTTACTTTTATTTTTCAGGTATTGCTTTTTTAATTTTTTTTTAAATTGTTGGTTATGAAATAAAAGAACCAGAACCATGGAGAGGAGTTAGCTCCCTTTGTCAAACACAACACACACCACCAGCACATCATGTCACCTCCCCTCGGCTCCGTCACATTAGTGTTTGTTTTTGGGTTAAATGTTTTGAGTTTTGTTTGCATTGTTTTTATGGTTATTGTAACTCTTGTGACATTGTAACTGTTTATGTGCATGTTGCATATGTGAAATTAAAAAAAAAACTTTCCCCCAGGCATTGTGTGTGTGTGTGTATGTGTGTGTGTGTGTGTGTGTTTGTGTGCGAGTGTCTGTGTGAGTGCTTGAGTATGTGCGTGTGTGTGTGTGTGTGTGTGTGTGTGTGTGTGTGTGTGTGTGTGTGTGTGTGTGTGTGTGTGTGTGTGTGTGTGTGTGTGTGTGTTTGTGTACACTCCCCAGTTTATTAGATAACTTTTACTACCAATACCAAGATAATGTTGCAGTCCTGCCTCGCCACCGATATCAGATTTGATTGTACTTAAAGCTTTTGGATGCTTTTTTTTCCCTTTGTATTTACTACTAAATGGCCAGTTGCATAATCATATACAAACTGATCAGATTTTATTACTTCTGGGCGGTGATCAAAAAACGAGTTTACTTTCCTTTCTAAAAGTTCCCGTTGTAAGGTAGAAATATTTCTGGTACCAGCCATATCCATTGTATTATTATCATAGTCATACATATCTTCCATTTCAATATCATGGCCAAATTTACCAGCTGTCATTGTTGTTTTTTTTATTTTAATAAAGTGTTTAATTTTAGCTTAAATAAAATGACACTGGCCTACGTATCAAAGTTAGACCTGTACAGAAAACTACGTGAACCTCTAGCTGTTAAAGGCATCAGGCAATCAATTGTCATCACAAACAATCCTAGCACCATAGATTAAAACCAAGTTTTTACTGTCAAGTTTCCAAACCTAGGTCCCAATGATGTTATTGTTCCTGGTACTGCACGACTTGCTTTCAATATTGAACTTCGAGTTCTTTAGACACAGATGCAAACATAACACTAGTTGATAACATCGGTAGAGCAATTAATAAGACTATGAAAGTTAAACTTGAAGGCTAAGAAGTGTTTAGTCTGGATGATGCTGATGTATTCTACTGCTACAAAGATCTGTGGCTCCCTCCAACGACTCCTGTCCTGTGCTTCTCCTTCGATTTTAGCCCACTCCGCACCGGCCTTCACGTGCCGTGGGTGGGTAATCTCCTCAGTCACTGACTGAGTGGGCTAGCAGAAGGGTGCCATCTTTGTCCGGGATTAGGACTTGATGACAGCAGATAATTATGTTGTTCAGTCTCTTTCACTGGTTCGGTTTTTAAGGAGCTGTGCTAACCCTACTCTCCACTTATACCAATATTCTCTTACTGAATTTGATTATTTGCTTTGTTTTAATGACTTATTACTAGTTGTGTACCGTGCTAAATGCTGGTTTTTTTTTCCCGGGGTCCTCCCGTTTTTCCCCGAGGTAGTCTTCAACTTGAAGGTGATATAAAGTTTGCCTTCGGGTTGGTGTTTAGCAGGCTTTGTGTATTAGACACTCAGCCTACTTCGTGCCCAAGGGTACTCCCCGTTTGTTCTCTCTCTCTCTCTCTTTCTCTCTCTCCGTCTCTCTCTCTCTCTCTCTCTCTCTCTCTCTCTCTCTCTCTCTCTCTCTCTCTCTCTCTCTCTCGCTCTCTCTCTCTCTCTCTCTTATTGTTGATAACCAGATGAAATGGCAATCTCACATCAATGCTGTCTGTAAAACTGTGTCCAGAAATGTGTTTATGCTGTCTAAGCTAAAATATCTTATTGATGTCGACACTCGCAAACTATTTTACAATGCCCATGTCAAATCCCACATCGATTATGCCTCCACGACATGGGACGGCAGCGGTGACATACACATGAAGAGGCTTAACTCCTTGCATCGCAGGGCAGTGAAGCAGATCCTGCCTGATCCAGCTCTTTCTACTGACCAAAAATTTGAAAAACTAAAATTGCTTCCTCTTGACAAGCACCATCTCTTTAACAAAGGGGTAGTCATGTATAAAATCTGGAATGAAATCCACCCAGAATACTTGTGTAATCTCTTCACCAAGGCAGCTTCAGGCTATTCAACATCAAGGCGAAACTTCATCACACCACGCCCGAGGATAGATTTATTTAAAACCACCCTCGCTTTCTCGGGCGCCTCGTTTTGGAATAAACTGCCAGCGCACATAACACACACTGGTTCAGTCCCCTCTTTCAAGGAAAGCCTCTTCAAGTACCTGTTATCTAACAGCTCATTCACTGGTTCGGGTATCTCCTTCGCCTAAAGCCTTGATATTAACCTCCGCGCGCACGTGCGTGTATGTGGGTGTGTGCGCGAGCGTGCGTGCGTGCGCGCGCGTGTGTGTGTGTGTGTGTGTGTGTGTGTGTGTGTGTGTGTGTGTGAGCATGCGGCGCGAGCGTGCGCGCGTGTTTGATTTCAGTGAAAAAAGGAATTTTAAAGACTATCTTCTTTTCTTTTTCTTTTTTCCCCCCGTTCACATAGTGTTAGTAATCATAATTGGTGCGCTCCATTTTGCCTTATCCATCTCTTTTTGAACGACTTGTTTTATTATGTGCACTTTTATGTTAGTAGCTTTGTACTTCTGTATGTTAGTAGCCTTGTACCTTTAGCAGAGTTGTACCTTTGTAGATTAGCAACGGCAAGCGTGAAAAATGGCACATGTGCTAACTGCTTTTTCCGTTCAGAAATAAAGTTTCATTTCATAATAAAGTTTAATTTCATTTCATTTCATTTCTCTCTCTCTCTCTCTCTCTCTCTCTCTCTCTCTCTCTCTCTCTCTCTCTCTCTCTCTCTCTCTCTCTCTCTCTCTCTCTCTCTCTCTCTCTCTCTCTCTCTTATATTGCGCTCCCTTATATTGTTGAATCATTAACCTTTATATATAACCTTTCGATTCAAAAGAACATGTTTCCCGATGAATTGAAAATAGCAAAAGTTATTCCTCTACCAAAAAGCAAAGATCTGAGCGACCCAAGTGAGTACAGACCAATTTCAATCTTATCAGCAGTGTCCAAACCACTTGAAAAGCATATACATAATCATTTACTTCAATTCCTGGAGAAAAACCGCCTTATTAGTACTGCACAATCAGCTTTTCGGCCTAAACATTCGTGTCAGACAGCCTTAACTCTCATAACCCACAAATGGCTTACTGCCATAAATGAGTCCAAACTTTCAGGTGTAGTATTTCTAGATCTTAAAAAAGCCTTCGATCTCATTAACCACTCAATCTTACTAAAGAAGTTACCTTTATATCACATTGACTCAAATGCAGTCGCTTTTCTCTCGTCCTATCTCTTAGACAGAACGCAGAAAGTGTTCTTGAATGGTAAATACTCAGCGAAAGGACTGGTGACCCATGGTGTCCTCAGGGATCTACCCTAGGACCATTATTATTCAACATCTTATCTTTATAAATGACCTTCCACTGTCAATATCACACCCCGACACAAACTGTGAACTATTTGCTGACGATACATCATTACATGTATCTGATAAAAATGTTTCAACCATGAGCGCTGTCCTCCAACATAGTTTAGATGAAGTGTCAACTTGGTGTGAAGAAAATCATATGATTATTAGTATTCATAAAACGAAAAGTATGTTGGTGACAACACGCCAAAAGCATCAACGTGGTTTGCAACCCCTTGTGCTGTCCCTTCACTCTCAGCCCATAGAGCAAGTGTCAAAACATCGTTTGTTAGGAGTGACAGTCGACGAACAGCTCAGCTGGGAGCCTCACATAGAAACTGCCTGTAAAACTATTTCGAAGAATCTCTTTTTATTATCCAAATTAAGTCGTATAGTTGACATTGATGCTCGAAAACTATTCTTTAACGCACACATCAAGACACATTGTAATTATGCTTCCAATATTTGGGACGGCTGTGGAGACATTCATTTGAAAAAAATTAATTCCCTTTACCGGCGAGGTATTAAGCTTATTCTTCCTGAGTCGTCCCCTACTGATGAAAGACTGAAGGCCCTTAATATCCTACCACTCAGTAAACAATTGGAACTTAATAGATGCTTATTAGTGCAAAAAATTCTAAACGATGCCGCCCCTCCATATCTCCGTGAGCTGTTTTCCCATACGAATAGAGAGAACACGAGGAACAGCTTACTCCATCTCCCAAAACCGAGAATCGACATCTTCAAATCTAGCATATCATTTTCCGGTGCTAAATCATGGAATAACTTACCCTCTCATTTAAAGTCTATTTCAAAGTTATCTATCTTCAGAGCTCGCGTCCATAAATATCTGCTGTCGATGTGAATGTTCTATTTTTCTGCTTAGTATGTTGCTCCAGCACAGCAGATTGCTGCAGATTATGTAATAGTTCGACTGTCTGCATTAACATGTCAGGTTCATACACGTATATATATTGTTTTAATTCTTTTTGTATTTTATTTTTTATTATTACTTTTTATTCTTTCTGATGGTGGGGGTAGGGGGGTGGTGGTATGGGTACTTATATGTATTTTATCTTTTGCTGTATCGTCTGATGTATTTTTATATGTGTAGAGTAGCAGGACAGTTTGGAAGATAGGCATTGCTATGCCTAAAACTTTTTATCCTGAATAAAAACGTTTCATCATCTCTCTCTCTCTCTCTCTCTCTCTCTCTCTCTCTCTCTCTCTCTCTCTCTCTCTCTCTCTCTCTCTCTCTCTCTCTCTCTATCTCTCTCTCTTTCTCTGGCCTCACCTACACGCCTTTTCCTTTGCTCGCTCCTGCACGTGCTTGCACACACTCTTGTCTCTCGTGTTCAGGTTCTTTCGAGTCTCTCTCTTACGATTTTTCGTTGACGTCATTTTTACTTTTTCCGCACTTTTGTTCTTCCTTTTCTTTTATTTTACGTCACCTCCTTCAGTTGCCACATTCCTTCTGCCAATGAAGATAAGTAGCGGCTAATCTCTCTGTTTGTTTGTCTATTTTGACAAAGGGTATTTACCCGAAATATTAATAAATTGTGTTGTACCCGTCTTTTCTAAGCGTGTTTCTTTCTCCTTTGGGTACTTCTCTGGTCAATGCTTGCCTGGTGTGGCATCATGAGTTGCAGGGTCTCATCACTGACCTCCAGTGCAGTTTCCGGCGCTTCCGTAGTACAAATGACCATCTAGACCGCTTTGAGTCGTTTATCCGAGATGCATTTGTCAACAAGCAGCATGTCTATGCAATTTTCTTCACGATCATGAGAAGGTATATGACACTACCTGGAAGTATGGTATAATGTCTGACTTGTTGGACGTGGGTTTTAAAGGGCACCTGCCCGTTTTATTATTCACAATTTTTTGTCTACCCCGTTGTTCCAAGTCCGTGTGGGCTTCACCCTCTCAGACTCCTTTGAACAGGAGATGGGTGTCCCGCAGGGCAGCATTCTATCTAGTACCTTTTGCGCGTTGTCTCTGCGGAGACCTATTAAATCCGTCAATTCCATGAGCGCAGTTGGGTTCAACCTGTTGCTGAATATGAGGGCTGCGAGGAGGATTCTTCCCCAGTGTTGAACATTTTTGGTTAACATATTTTCGTATGTTTCTAGGCGCTAGGCCATGTGTTTGCCGGACCAAGGTCTTGTCGTTCAGTCCAGGCTTCATAAGTTTGCCTGTTTCTCGTTGTTTTATTTGGTTGTTGCATACTCATCTGCGCATTGCGTTATATTATAAATACGAGAAATGTGCCATATAAATACCATGCATTATTATTATTATTATTGAGTGGTTGTACTTTGTAGCTGGACTTATAATATGTTACGCCAGCCTTACTGCGTCGTTCGCCATCAGTGGGGTTCTGAAACTGAGAGATAGATAAGTGGACAGGTGATGGACACCCCTCCCCCAATCAATAGATTTATTCTAATTAGCACGGTATTCAGACAAACCCACTCGACCAATTACCACCAATACCTTTATTACCTAGCCATTTTAGTTCCACTCCAGAAATCATTCAAGCTACGTTTTTTGATCAGCTACCAACCTGCGATTATTAAGCCAGATCCCCCACCTAACCTAAATTATTAATGCTGTCATTGACTTCTTTAAGCAAAATTATTATATTATATTATAAAATGAATCAAGACGAATTACTTCTTTTAAGTGATATTTGTGCTGTAGAAAACAAAGACTTAGACTTTAAAAAACAGCGTCTTTTGTCTGTGATTGTATCGGGCAAATCAAAGACTTATCTGGGTAGACAATACATGATAGAGGATATTGAATCTCTAAGCTCTGACGAGCTAATCAAGCTTCATTCGAAATATGAAAACCACATCGCTTCACTAATGACTCGTGATTTAAGCCGTTCTCTTGTATGCCTATACACAAAAGCAGTGAGTCACTTTCTACCTGTTGATAGTGACAACCTTTCACACGACCTTGAAAGTAATCCTATTGTTTCAAGTTCAATAGGTAAATTAGCATGCCTTATGTTTTACAAGTTTGGGAATTACCTTGCACCTGCTGTAACCTTACTTGTTACTAGTAGTCATATTGATTTTTCTAAAATAAATTTTAAATTAGAAGAAAATGGACGAGACGACTCCACAACAGAGCCATGTCTTGACACAGGTTCAAACAGTGACTAAGACTAAAAGCCCAGGTAGAATAGAGGCTGGAAAAAGATTAGCTGAATATAACAGACAAAAGAAATTACAGCTTCAAGCATTAACAGAAAAGACTGACACACCATCAACAGCACCAGTGTCACTACCGTCACACCCCCCACAAAGTGAGAGACAAACAACTAAACCTAAAACTACAAAATATATAGTTGCTGGATTTGTTGTCGGATTTGGTTACGTAGGTTACCAATTATATAAAAAATACAAACCAAACACTCAAACAGTGTCCAAAAAATCAAACACTCCAAAAACAAAAGAAGTAGTCGCCACATTACCAGCAGTTCCAAAACCTTTGGACCCATTTTACATGCAGTAAATAAATTTATTATTTTAATTTTTATGGTATAAGAAAATGAGCGACACAAAGAACTTAATGAACCTTGTCTATCACTCTGCTGTAATAAGTGGACTAGCAGTAGCATATTCTATGTTGGGAAAAAGTCTACTCAAAATGAAATCAGCAGACCTTAGTAAATTAGACTTTGAAGACAGTGCTAAGCTAGTAGTTGTTATAACAGCATCGATTGCAACAAAAGATTTTCTAGTTAAGCAAGGAATTATTCCAGAAAATATTTCTATGTAAATAAAAATATGGCAACTATAGCTGTTATGATTGGTGGTGCAGTTATTAATGCATTAGCTTTTAGTGGATCAAACTATTTCTTTTCAAAAGTTAGTAAAGAAGAATCAGCAGAAGAAATGAAGCGACACAATGAGGCATCTGAAAAACTAGCTCAAGCTCAACAAGATTATGAGAAGCAAAGAATTGAGAAACTTGATTTTATTAATGAAAAACTAAAACTTGAGGGTCATGCACAGCATACATTTTTAAATGTTGATGACGCGATCAAAGAATACTATCTTGTTACTGGTGAAGACATATCTATTCCACAACCAAAACTTAGTGACTACTACCAACCAAGCCCAGAACAAAGAAATGGAGAAATAATATTTGTTTTAGTAGGAATGACATTAGTATATTTTACAGGAGTTTATATTGCTAGAAAAAATGGCAGACGCTAAACTATCAAAAATATATTACTCTCCAATTGGCTACTGGAAAGGGAATACTGCAATAAAAAAATTACATGCTGCTGTGGGTGGAGATGTCAACCAAATAAAACAGTGGCTTAAAAAACAGGCAATTTGGCAAATATATCTTCCTGCTCCAAGAAAAATAACAAGGCCTCATTTTGAAAACACATCACCTAATGACACACACCAAATGGACCTCCTGTTTCTTCCACATGACACAATAAGAAAGAAACGATACAAGTATGCATTAACTGTTGTTGACATAGCTTCAAGGTATAAGGATGCAGAACCCATAACTGACAAAAAAGCTGTAACAGTGGCCACTGCATTATCAAAAATATATAGTCGAGGTCCTTTAAAATACCCTAGGCTTGTGCAGGTTGATGATGGGAGTGAATTTAAAGGCGCTGTTAATCAGTTATTTGCAAAGCATGGAGTGCTAGTGCGGCGAGGCATACCGGGCTTGCATAGATCACAGGCTATTGTAGAAAATTTCAATAAACAATTATCAGAGAGACTTTTTAGCTATCAGTATTCTAAGGAACTCATGCATGACACACGTAACACTGAGTGGGTTAAAAGATTACCGTCTGTAATAAAAGCAATGAATAATGAGGGTCACCCTAAACCTGTTGATGCTATTAAATTGAAAACAATACCGTCAGAAATAAAAGCAACAACACCTCCAGACACTAGCTTGTTTACAAAACAGGTAAGATATTTGTATCAACCAGGTGAAGCTGAGAATGACGTTAGACGTAGGGCAACTGATCCAATTTGGTCTACATCTGTTCATAATATAAAAAAAATAGTTCCTTCAGCTAATGCAACAATATATTATCTGTATGAGCCTGCACCCCAGAGGGCATTTGTTAGAGAAGAATTACAGATTATTCCCACAGACACTGTTACTCATTTTTAACAATTTCAATTCATCAATTAGTTCATCAAACAGTTCATCAGCTATTTTTTCAGATAACTTGAGCCTGTAATGACCTGGTGCATAAGCTTTTTCCTTAGTGTGAAACACTCTTTTTGTATCCCCAACTGCTAGAGACTTTTTATATGTTTGAATCATTTCAATATTATGTTTGTTTGATCTTAGTGTCTTGTTTGGATAATCAGGCATTAATGCACCATCTAACACTTGCTTATAATGTTCATGACGAATGTCTTTATTTTTTATTGCTGTTTTTTTAATTCCTTTGGCTTTCGACTGACTGCCTTTTTGGTGCAGTATTGAATACATTTTTGACCTCAGTCCAACGTACTCAACTATTGGCACACCATTCAGTTCATCTTTAAACTTACCAGGCACTTTCTTGTTTTGTGTGCTAAACAATGGGTGATCTTTAGGATAATCAGACGTGTCATACATGTGTAACTCGGTTTTCATGTCTTCATAAAAGTCTTCAGTACACACATCTATGATCATAGAGTCAGTGTCAGTGTATAACAATCGACACTCAGGATACTTTGGTTTAAAGTAATCATAATAAAATTCAAGCATTAATAATTTTGACAACTCAAGAATAGCCATACCTATAAATACTGGCTTGTCCAGTTTAACAATCTTTTTTTTTGAGTGACACTGCATACAATGATGAATGAAATTCTTTGTACCCTGTGTACTGTGGCTTGCCTGTAAGTTTAATTGCACCCGATTCAGTTGTAACCAGTCTCACATCTTTTCTGTGATGAGGATTTTCCATTGTCTTACCAAAACAGGCATTGTTCATAAGCTTAAAGAAGTCTTTGTCAAATGCAGTGTTGCCGTCTCTCGCACGAAGGGTTGTGTTTTTCATTATGTAATCTTTCATAAAAGCACTCTGATCAAATTGAATACCTCTGTGAACTTTCTTTAGTACTAACCCATGTCTGATGTAAAACTGTAACAAGCGATAGTGACAAACGTAATTGAATTTGTCGTTCAAATTTGGTACAAGTTTGGTGTCTTCTTTTTTCCCCGTCATACTTATTTTCTCAACTGCTAATGGATAATCATTATGGTAATCGTGTAGGTGGTGTGGATACTCAAGGTCGACTTCAAAGATCCAACCCTTTTCATCATTTTGACCTCGATCCATAATATATTTTGTTAATTTTTTTATACCATACTGTGACAAATCATACAAACAAAAGTTTTTTAATGGCAACATTTCACACATTGCAAATCCATACAAATTATTAGCATCTAAGTACGTAATAAATGACCTTGACATTGAGGGGTCAAAGTCGTCAAGATATTTATTATTTGCCTTTGCATAATTGTTTGCTGCTAGACTAATGCCACCCCTCAATCCACGTTCCACCATTTCACCCATCGTACGATCAGACAACAGGTCTATAGATATCTTACTGGATTTCAAAAATGCATCCCATGTCATACCAGGACTAGTTATGTAACAGGCAGGGTCAAGCTTGTAGTGTAATAGACCCTTTTCACGGTAACTTTCAAATACGTCTGCTAGCAAGCAAACATCGGCCTTTAAGTATTGGTCATGGTAGTCACCAATAGTTTTGCACCCTAGTTTTTCCCATGCATTAAGTGCGTGTTGGTATTCAGAGTCAGAAATGCCTTTTCCAGTTAGTGTAGAATAAAATTTCTCTTTTGGTGGCAGTCTTGTTTCCTCAAACACAACCCACTCACTGATGTACTCATACGGATACACACCTTTCTTAATCAAGTCTGGTTCAAAATATTTACTCGTTATTGGATACTCAGTCAGTCCTTCTGCCAGACTAGCAAGGCCTAAAGACAAATGTTGCATGGAGTCATAAAACGCTAATTTGTCTAACCTAAAAGTCAAGTATTTCTCAGTTGTCTGGGCAATATAACTTATGTTTTTGTAAGACTCATCTACAGCCTGCATGATGATGTGTGAATCATATCCCTTTAGATTGTGAAAAAAGATTGGTAACTTATATGTCTTAGGATCTCTTTTTAATAACAAGTTACAATTGTTATGTGCAGCACCTCTGTAACGCCCTGTTATGTGATAATGGTCACGAACTTTATCACCACCTAAAGGTTGTTCACAAATCCAACATGTCTCAGCTGTATCAAAATTATGTTTATCTTCTTCTGTCATAACCAAAGGCTTTTGACAATTTTTCAAATACTCAAATACCTTTTTATACAGTTGTCTCATTTCTGTCAAAAACATAGCTGATGCATTTTTTCCCCTGTAAATAACAGGTTCTGAATGCTGACCGTCTGACATAACAAAAATATACCCGAAAGAACACACTACTTGATCACTCAACTTTATTGTCTTTGGTAATGAATCTGGAACAGGGCCATCATACGGAACAACCAGTGATTCGAAATCAGCATACACTACAAACGGTAGCTTTTGCTGATTTTTATAGTTCCAAAAATGTACTTTAGTACCAGGCTCTGGGTACTTAAGTACTGTTTGTACGTCATCAACAGACCTACAATTTAAAACATGTTTATTTGCTACTGCAATAGAAGAAAACCTTTGTAAACATTTTTTACAAAATTCCTGTTTACCATCATGTTTTGTTGTATGATGAATTAGTCTTGACATACTTCTGATAATTGTGTAGTGAAAGTTATCACCAGAGCTTATTAGTAACATGTCAACATGTTTATCTTCTGACTGTCCATAGGTTGGGGCAATTGGTGATACTATAATTGGTTGTAACTTGTTCTCAGAGTCATTATCCCATATATACACGTTTACAGATATACCAGGATTTAGGTTTTCAAACAAGTCTATGTCCTCCACCTTAACAGGGAACTCAATGCCACTGAAGTTTAGTTCATTTACAAATTTGGTATAGTTAGATACACGATCAGGTTTTTTGTTTTTATAAAATGCAGTTTGGCAAGCACACACCACATAAAACATAAATTATCATTGTTTTGAATATTGACGACAGCCTTTTTGTTTGCAACCTCTGTTGGCAGTGGTATCCAAGATCTGCCTAAAATAGGATGATATCTTGACTGCTTTAGTTGAAGTTCAAGTACATAACCTTCATGCCAACCAGATCCACTTATTTTTGCCCTATCAATTGCTTCAAGGAAGTCAGGCAACAATCTTTCTCTAAACACTCTTTCTAATTCTCTTCTCGAATTAACTGTGTGTTGTCTCGTTGAAATATATGAAATAATAACTTGTCCAGATTCCCTTCTAAATTCTATTTTCGCAACAATCTGAATTTTTATACTACCAGAAAGAAGATTTTCTTGTATTACGGTAAAAGAGCTTTCTATTGATTCATATACATTAAAATAATTAGATATAGGTAAGTCAATTGTGTGAAACACGTTTCTTAATCTTTGATGGTTGTCCATCTTTTTTATTTGTCCGACAAAAAAATAAATAGAAAATTATATAATAAAAATGGCACTTTATTGACTAAAATCTATATAATAGACAAAATTAATCACCAACTAATAAGCCACTTCATTGATATGTCTTCTGTGGTATCATTTTCAAGCTTTTGCATGTGTAATATCGTTTTACTGACAGTAATAAATTTAACATTTTTATTTTCTTTTTTTATTTGATAGTATATGTTTAAACACATAATCTTAAACCAGTCAGATTTAGCATCATAAACTAAAAAATTTGCTGTCCTATTATTATAAAGTGGAAAAGTATTAGAATATCCAAGATAAAAACTATATGTCATGTACATCTTCATCGGTGATGGGAGTTCTGAAAAAGGGCGTCTAACTTGTGTTTTTAAGTCACTAATAAGCATAAAATCCCTGAAACTCGATGTAATATCCATGAATTTACCAATAGGCCAATTTTGATCCTCTTGTCCGTCCGTCATTTTTTATAGACAAACCAAAAAGATAAATTAATTTACTAACCCATACCCTGTGGGCTGATCTGTCTTTAAAATGAGCTTTAGATGCTTAGTTGATTTCAGTTTATTTTTTACATCATCACGTTCATGCTTATTTGGAATGACATCGTTTTCTCTGAGACAGTCTTCGAAGCTGTCACGATCCTTACAGTAAAATAAACATATAAACTTTAACTGTTCTCGAAAATCTTTCAGTACAGCATTATATTTCTGAGTGAGAATCCAAACACTGATGTTTGCATGTCTGCCACTGAAGGCAAGTTCTGCTAATATGTTTCTCTTTTTGACAATGTCTTTCTCTGCTGAGCAGTCATCAACAATAAATAAAGTTGACTGTCCTTCAAATTTCTTGTAAAAATACTGTAGGTAGTCATTCAGTTTTTTCTCAGGGTCAACTAAGTATATGTTGCTGTCAGTCCAAATGAATAAACGATTGTGATAAGCTTTGTTGTGTTTGATTGTAGGACAAAATATCACAATGTTTTCAAAATGATAAAGGTACCTTGTTTGTAAGAGATTAAGAACAAATTCAGTTTTTCCACACCCTGTAGCACCACAAAATAAACCACAGTGTGGGTCTAATGTCATCAAGTTCATTTTAATACACAATATAATTAATATATGTGTCCACTTAGTCTGCTTTCTGAAATATTTAGTTGGGCATGAAAAATTAGATACAAATATATATTTACTGCTCCAGCTGTTTCAACCTTTTTTTGTATCTGAATTGTAATTCCATCACTACCATTTTCGACAGTACGACCTGATCCATGTAGATAGTCATCATCCGTACTACGCAGATCTAGCCAAAGTGCATACTTGTCTACCAGATATTGAGCAATTCTTACGTCATACATATGCAAATCTTTAGATACTATGTTTGCTGGTTTTTCTCTAATCCTTCCACCTGCAAAATATTTTAGGATCTCACCATATTGTTGATAAGGTAGCATACCTGAAGCATACACTTGATTAGGACGGCCTTCAATAGTACAAGACAAATTAGTAATCTTTGGATTATAAAATGTTTCTGGAGTAGGAGCATATGGATTTGCTGGTTGAACAAACAACATAAGAATGCCTTTCAGTGACCTAGCAGGAGTGTTTAGGTTGATGTTCCAAATCTGATCACTTTTGTTTTTATTAATTAAACTGTGTCTTATCACACGGTCATAATAAAATGGTAGTCTTGACTGGTACTGATTTCGAATGAGGGTAGCTAGATGAGCATGTGTTACAATTTCATATTCTAAGGAAATGTTAGTGATTTTGTATGATGCATGGATATCAGTTGATTTGATAACTTTGGAGTAGTCATTAAACATTAGCTCAAAACTCAGACGGTCATTTAGTGCTCCTTGGTAATAAGGTAAATGTGATGTTAGGATTTCAAATTCAAGTGGAATGCAAAATCTGTTACCATATGTATCTGCCACAATAACATCAGCAGCAGATGTTGTTGATTTGTCTCCTGCATTTATTCTGAGTTTAGTAATATTATCAGCCTCTATACCTTGATAAATACGGTCTTCTCTTTCTTGACTTGTAAACCAAAGGTCTTTGTAACAGTAGAATACATCAGCATCGTCAAGACTAAACACTTCCTGACCTTCAAGTTTAACTTTAATATTTTTAATAATTGCTCTACCTATGTTTCGAACTAGTGTTCTGTTCACATCTGTTGTTGCTGAAAGTTCAATATTAAATGCAAGGTTAGCAGTATCAGGAACAATAACATCAATGGGACCCAGGTTAGGAAACTTAACAATAAGGGTTTGGTTCTGGTCTATAGTACTAGGATTGTTAGTGATTACAATTGATTGCCTAATACCCTTAACACCAAGAGGTTCACGTAGTTTTCTGTGTGGGTCTAACTTTGATCCATATGTCGTTGTCATTTTTATTATGCACAAAAAAATTAAATTAATAAAAACAATGGCAGCGGGAGGATTTGGTCATGATAATATTGAAATGGATGACATAAATGTCTCTGATAATAGTGTAACAGATATGTCTGGTACAAGTAATACTTCTTTTTTACAACAGGAACTTTTACAAAGTAAAGTTAACTCGTTTTATGATAGTGTTAATGAGCGTCCATATCAAATAGATCCTAATCAGTTTGAATATGAAAAAGGACATTTATATTTAAAAACTATTGACAAAGGAAAAATACAATTGACTAACAAAAAAGACCCTACTAAGTTTAGAGCTTTAGGTACAATCAGAAAAGAAGGTGGTGTTGGTGCCTTGCGTCAACTTGGTGTTGGTGATAAAAGGTTGCCACCTCGAGTTGTTAGTGCTCTTCATGATGCGCAAACAAGGTTGCCAACAGGACAAGAAATTGATGTGGCACCAGTAACAAGCCTACCAGAAATAGCAAACACAGTAATACAAGAAATATCATTTACAGAAGGACAAATAAATGAGGAATTAAAAACAATTGGTGACTCTCCTTTGACAAAGAGGGAGTTAGCTGCGTTGGATAAAACACTGCAGACAATAAGAGGTGAGCTTTTGAATAATGTAGCTAAACTGGGTGAACTTGATAATCATATTGAAAGAGAAAAAGAGAAACTGGCTACAGCAGATAATGGGAATTATGACATAGAAATGAAAGAAAGAATACAACACAGATTAAAAGATTTGTATACAGAAAGATCAGCGCGACTAGAAGTGATTGAAAATGGAAAAGAAAAACTGAAAACACAGGTCAACAGAATTAGAGAAACTATACAAAAAATACTTCACGAAGACACAACTTTGACTGAGAGATTAAAAACACTTTTCAGAGAGCAGGGTATCACTATTGCAAGTTTAATTACTGCTCTTGGATTTATTATTAGTACTGTAGTGTTAGCTGTAACAGGAGGACCAGGTAGTAGCACTCCAACTCCACCCGCACCACCATCAGACCCAAAAGATTTACAGACTTGGGTAAGAAAACAGTTGTCTCATATATCAGACTTGCTTAAAAAATTAGCTGTAAAAGCAGCAGATGCTTTACCAGGTATTATAGGTAGTGTTGTCAGTTGGCTTATTAGTACAGCAGCAAAGGTAGTAGGGTTTATGGCAGAACATGTATGGATCTTTTTGGTGACAGTAGGAGGGTTAATTATAGGATACTTAATGAAACAGGTAAAGAAGTAATATTCCTAATCCAGTAAGGCCTATTACCAATGCAGTTCTCTCTGACTCATGTGTGTTTTCTTGGTCTGTTACTGGCTGTACTGGTGTTGTTACTGTCTGTACTGGTGGTGTTACTGTCTGTACTGGTGGTGTTACTGGTTGTATGTTAGAGGTTGTTGGATTTAAGTTTACAGATTGATTAAGTCCTAATTTCTGATCACTCCCTGCAACAACTATTTCATTATTATAATTTGTTATTGATCCAATTTGGAGTTGAAGGTCTGATGGTAACATATATAACCCAATGCCAACTACAAAGTCAACTTTTGATCTAGCATATCTGAGAACGTCTTGGTAGCGCTGTATGCTTGATGGTAAATCTACAACTGAATTAATTGAGTCTTCCATGTTTGCAAGAAACTGTTTTTGTGCTTCAAACTTTCCACTCCCATTTAAAATATTTGACTTTGTTTGAGCTTGTGCTCCTAGTATACACCACACATACGTTCTAATAGACTCATTTATGCGTTCGACTCCTGCTTGAGTAAACCCTTCACTCTTGTCTAAGATAAATGTGGTCCACGCATTAGATTGTTTCTGTTCAATGGAGCCTAACCAGACTTCTGATTTTGATGAAAATGAAGAGTAGGGAGGCCAATAATCTTGTGGGTATTGTCTGTGACTCATAGCATAATATAATGTTCCCATGCCTTTGTGATCATCAAGTTTTTGTGTAAAGTCATACTTGGTACTGATGTTAAATTCATTACAGATCCGTTCAAATGCTTTCAAATCCATTGGATTGTTAAACTGGTTAAAACTAGATTCAGTTGGTAATGGTGTATGCAGTTCTGACAGTATTCTTCTAAGCTGGTAATAAACATGAAAACGATACACAGACCTAATCAGTTTGTTTGAGTGATTCAAATGTTGTGTAAAAGAAACACCACAACCTGTAGTTGAACATAGTATAGCAAAGTTAAGTTGGTTTTGAAACATCTGTAGTGGGCTTGAAGACCACTTTCTTGCAGTAGAGTCATCTGTAATTGGAGGGTTTAGGTAATGATCATAAGGGTTTGGTACTTTTACTTGAAATAAATCTCCTTCAGACAAAGCTATATCAAGCTGATTTAGTTGAATTATTTTCTGATCATATGTTGGTGCGACATTATACTTGGCATCCACATTAAATTGGTATGCATTTACAGTATTAATTGTTGGTGATTTAAATTCCATCCTTTTTTTATGTGATAATAAAAATGTTTATTACCTTAACAAATCTTGACACAAGCAAACCAGTGTGGTTAACTAATGGGATTGATAATCGTGATGGTAGCAAGGCTGTAGCTATCCATGAAATGTTCTACACAGTAAAATGGTTTAATGTAACTGATGATACAAGTTTTTATGCTGTTTATGCAGATTCTGGTAATAGTGGTGTAGACAAAAATACACACTTTATACCATCTGGGTATTATGACTTTTGTACATTAGCTAACTGGTTTCAAAATATATTTAAAATTAAAGCAACTTTAAATCAGGCTAACTTACTTGTTGAATTAGAAGTTCCTACAGGTAGTATACCAGTATTTTCAAGTGAACTTGCATATTTGCTTGGTTTAATAGATAGAAATACAATGCCCATAAATTGGGTAATGAGTTTTGCAGATAATGGTACTAGTGGATGGTATTATACAGAAGATGTAACTAAAATAACTGGAATATATCCTGTTCATTTGTCAGTACACACAGTGCTAAATGTTTATTTAAAAGAACTAAACACATCAGAAAATGTACACAATGGAAAGCCTTCAACTTTGCTGAGATGCTTACCAACTGGAACTGCACCCTATTGTGAAAGTGTGGTTGTTAGATTTCCTAATTTGCAGTTTAAAAAATTAGGTTCTAGTTTCTTTGAGTCACTGAGTATATCTGTAACTAATCAGGATGACAAACCAGTTCTTATGCATGATTTTAGTGTTGTGTTGGAAATTAAATAATTTTATTTTTGTTTATAAAAATGAGTGGTCTTGGTCCAAAGCCTAGAATCATACCAGTTGCGTGTCCAGTAACAGAGTTAAAAGATTTGGCAGACGTACAGGATTTTGAGAAGGAGGGAGATATTGGAGAAATATATGGTTTTGAACTTGATTCAAATGGCATGTACAAGAGGAAAGTAATTGTTGACATGAAAGATGGTGAAAAACAGATTCCTAAACTTGGTCAGCTGCGTGATGTTACTGTACCTACTCCACCTGTAAATAATGCGCCTTACAACTTAATACATGTGGGAAATAAGTGGGTTGTTTCACCTGTACCGGCACCACCACCCACAATTGACTGGGACATAAAGATTGAATTTATTAGTCCTTATGTATACACTGATGACGAAGGTGCCTTAGTGTTTAGGAAGGTTGTTAATTCTGGGCCGCTTATTGTAAGCCTTGTTCCAAGTTTTGCCCTAGACAACAATAGCAGAGAAAAACTGAAAGTTGAAAATTATGAGAGACGGAGATATCTTCTTACAACTAGAAAGGGTAGATCAGATACTTCTGTTGTGTTTATGCCAGCAAGCTTAGTCGTGGCTAGAGAAGCGACAATAGTATTTGAAATTATCATGAAATCTGTTGCTACTGCTAAAGAGGCTCAAATTGCACAAGGAATTAAACTTACATGGAATGAAACAGTAACAGAATCATCAAAGGTCTTTATTGCCATTACAAAAAATAATGATGTTATTAATGTTTCAAGCAGTATTCCCACTGTCAAGGTGGTGGTTGACAAAACAACTTTTGTTCGTCTAACTTACATAAACCTTGAACACATTGATCTTGTTGCATTTTATTATGCCAGCAAATTGTATACTTTTGAAGAGTTGCAAAATGTAATTGCTGATTAAAAAAATATTTGTAAATAAAAAATGGTGAACTTGTATCCACAAATACCACCTGAGCAGCTTGAGCCTATTGAGCGTGATAAAACATTAAAGGCAGATTCATTCCGTTTAATGAATATTACAGAAGCGTTGAAGTATTTGGAAGAAGAACAAGCAAAATACTCGAGGTGTAAACGCCGTTACAATACGGTTTTCAATTCTGTACACAACACATCAATGGCCATGGGGGTGGTTTCGGCCGGATTATCTGTAGGAGGTATAACTCTGTTTGCAACGGGGGTGGGAAGTGTTATAGGAATTGCTGTTGAAGGTATTGGTCTTGTCACAAGTCTAGCATGCTTTGGTATGGAAGCTATTAACAAAAGATTTTATATGAAGTTGCAGAAGCATGAAGCATTAAGTACGCTCGCAGCAGCTAAGCTGACGAGTATGAAACTTATTATTAGTAAGGCTTTGGAAAATAATGAAATTGACGATAACGAATTTAAAAGAGTCCAGGATGATTTAGCAAATTACAAGCAACAGAAGTCTGAAATACAGAATAAGATGCGTAGTCAACCCGCGAATGTTGAAGAGCTAAAGCAATCTTTTTTAGAGGAAGGAAAGAAAATAGGCGTAGAAGAAACTATGAAAAAAGTTTACGGACTGTTAGGCAAGTAAAGATCAGTTTTGGTAATCATTCATTAATTCTGAAATACTCTTCACAAAGAGATGTCATGCCTTTTATGCCTGCTCATTTGACGCCATCAGCCCCACCACCAGAGTACTACTGAGAAAAAAAAGTTTTCTTGTTGTCCTTGTAACTTGGAAATTCTGTCCAAGTAAGTTGTGACTTGGTTCAATAACTTACAAGATCTTATGATTAGGTTCTTGTAAGAACTTGTTTTAAGTCACTTATCAGAACTTGCACCAACTAACTTCAAAGTTACCTGTAAAGTTAGTTAGCGGTTGTAGGTGACTTTGGAAATTTGTTAACAAGTGTCTGTAGGTAACTTAAATTTGTATCAAGTGTATATAAGAATGTTTTGTGTGTGTGTGGTTATTATTAAATAACTGTGTTTTGGGGTATTGACGTAGAGTCAATGGTATAAATGTTCTTGAAATTATCATATCTCTAACACTAACTATATATACACATACATAAATACACGCACAGACGCACACACACACAAACACTCGCACACATACATACACGCATGCACATGCATACATACTAGCATGCACACACATACATACATGCACTCACACAATGACAAACACTCATACACACAAACACTCGCACGCATACATACATGCACTCACACACTGACAGACAAACACACTCATACACTGACAGACACACGCATACACACTCACACATACCTACAAACACACACAAGCACTCACACACAGACAGACAGACAGACACAAAATCTTTATTCAGCATGTAGACTCCAGTCCGCAGAAAACTTCACCGCATTCAGTTGTATGACACGATATAGACGCGGCGACTGTGTACTTAGTCACGTTACTAAGTCCCTATGTCAGTGTTTACGTTAAAAACCGCGCTGACAGCGTTAGCGGCAAGGGTGTTATGATAGAAGACTGAAGACTTTGTATTAAGAGTCATTTAACTCTGTGTTCTGTCTCTGTTTTTGCTTGCTACAGAGCTACAGGCCGCTAAATATAAGTAGATCGGCAACTTCCGCATTGCAGCTAGTGACGTATTTGTCTGCACCAATACTCAAATGAAACTGTCTGCACGCCGCGCGCCAGCGATGTTTGCTACGTAAAATCTATTTTAAAACCGCGCTGACAGCGTTAGCGGCAAGGGTGTTATGATAGAAGACTGAAGACTTTGTATTAAGAGTCATTTAACTCTGTGTTCTGTCTCTGTTTTTGCTTGCTACAGAGCTACAGGCCGCTGAGCCCACGCCGCGCTATTTACCACCAGCGGTGGTTGCTACGTACAATCTATTTTAAAACCGCGCTGACGGCGTTAACGGCAAGGGTGTCATTAGAATATTGAAGACTTTATGTTAAGAGTCATTTAACTCTGTGTTCTGTCTCTGTCCTCAGCTGAATGACACTGTCTGCAGTCCGCGCTGACGGCGTTAACGGCAAGGTGGTAAACAGAATTTTGAAGACTTTATGTTAAGAGTCATTTAACTCTGTGTTCTGTCTCTGTCCTCGCTGTACTCAACTGAATGACACTGTCTGCAGTCCGCGCTGACGGCGTTAACGGCAAGGTGGTAAACAGAATATTTAAGACTTTATGTTAAGAGTCATTTAACTCTGTGTTCTACTCTCATTTCTTAGTTGTTTACGAGACGGAAGTAATAGCAAATGACTCTGTTTTAGTAGGCTCAATCTTCTGTTTTGCCCCTCAACACATGCTTACTGCGCCGTTAGCGGTCCCCGTGTGTGACTGCACACCTAAATTCGATAGAAATCGACATAGGTCTGTAAACGTGACACTGCCTAGATAAATTAAACAACCTGACGAGAATAAATGTCCTATTACATAGAGACCCGCATGCTTTTGCGTACGGTACAACCAATAAACTAAAACCGCGGTTTTTCACTCACAGCCGTGTTTAAAGTAAAACGCAATACTGAACCCGGTTGTACTCAACACTCGGCAATTTAACAGTAAGTTTTCTTTAGTCTCGGCTCACTAACCTTTTTGTTGTTTCAACATAACGCACAATAGTAATATTCTACAAGATGTATCACTGCACTGAATATCGAAGTCTGGAATTTGTAATATTTCCAATGGCTACCACAAATAACACATCTTCTCACAGCAACAGAAATCCTTGAAATGTCTCAACGACGCAATACTTGATCACGAGACTAGGGTCACGAGTTGACACGTAGCGTTGTTATTGGCAACATTGACGTCACTTACTTTTGGGTTGGGTGTTGTGGAAATTATGTCTAACGGGAATTCCCACAATGGCGCAAGTAGTCATTTCCCGAAAACAGCTGATAGTAGTCAATGGCAGCATTAATAATTTAGGTTAGGTGGGGGATCTGGCTTAATAATCACAGGTTGGTAGCTGATCAAAAAACGTAGCTTGAATGATTTCTGGAGTGGAACTAAAATGGCTAGGTAATAAAGGTATTGGTGGTAATTGGTCGAGTGGGTTTGTCTGAATACCGTGCTAATTAGAATAAATCTATTGATTGGGGGGAGGGGTGTCCATCACCTGTCCACTTATCTATCTCTAACTGCGCGTCATTTGGTGTGCATGAGTTATTCTCTGCCACGCCTCGGTTCAGATCCACGCGCGCACAGTTTCTACTTTTGGCACGTGCCATTATCGTGGGTCATGCGGTGCCGCGCGCGTTGTTTAGGCTGCGTCATTATCTGCTCTAGGTTTGAGGTTTGATTTGATGATTTGGTCTCTCAGTTTGCGTGTTTCTCGTTGTTTTATTTGGTTGTTGCATACACATATAGTTGGATAGTTGCATTTTGTAGCTGGTCTTAGAATAGGTTGCACCAGCCTTACTGCGTCGTTCGCTGTCAGTGGGGTTCTGAAACTGCGCGTCCTTTGTCTTGTGTGCACTATGAGTCATCCTCTGCCACGCCTCGGTTCAGGCCTCGCGCGCGCAGTTTCTTCTTTAGCACTCAAGTGCCGTTGTCCGGGGGGCCGCGCGTTGCGCGTTGGTTAGCCTGTATTATCGTCTGCAATTAGTATGAGCTTTGATTTGCTAATTTGGTCTCTCCAACTTCTGCGGCGTTCGCGCTATTTGTGGGGAAGTAAAAATTGCTTTGCAATCTTGACTTCTGGCTTTGGGTAATCCTTTGGTTCTGGGCTTGAACCTGGTTGTCATTACCAAGGGTGGGGCTTGGTTTTTCTTTCGCCGGCCTATGTCTTTTTGTTACTGTGCTGTTTTCTTCCTCGTTTTTTGTTGTGCTAGTTATGTGCTTCATAGCGTTGAAGTCTTTTCTTTATCTTATGTTTGTTTCGCGAGTTGGGGGACGGATGTTTTTGTTATAGTATTTGGGTGTTCCGTCCAAGTATTCCATCTCCGTTGGTTAGGTCAAACGAGTACAGGTTTTGTGTAGTATTGGATTCCGTCCAAGTATTCCCATCTCCCGTTGGTTAGGTCAAACGAGTACAGATTGTTATTGTGTTTGCCTTTTGCGAACAGTTTGAGGAGGTTTGTTGTGCGAGAGTCTGTACGTGCGACTGGGGCGAGTCTGCGTGCGTTACAACTAGGGAAGAATCCTCCTCCCAACCAACATTCGGTTAACTCATTCAAGACGTGCCGCCTCCGGATACGCGGCTTAAAGCGCGTATCCGGAGGCGCACGTCTCAAATGCGTTAAACACAACATCTCAGCAACGAGTTAACCCAACTAGTTCGTGCGATGCTCAAGCTCCTTCACTGGCTCCCATCCCCAACCCACATCACTCCCCTGCTCAAACTCCTTCACTGGCTCCCCATCCCCCAACGCATCCAAACAAGATTCTGTCTCTCTGCTACAAATCCCTGAACAACTACGCTCCTACCTATCTCTCCAACTTACTTCACCCCTACACTCCTTCCCGCTCCCTCCGCTCCGCTTCCGACCCTCTCCGTCTTCACATCCCCCGCACCAAACTCAGCACTTTCGGCCTCAGCTCCTTCTCCGTCTACGGTCCATCCACCTAGAACACTCTCCCACTCTCTCTCTCCGTCAGAAACACTCTCTCTCCTCCTTCCAGTCCGCCATCAAAACTCACCTCTTTCAACAGTTCTAGCACTATATCACCACAATCCCCACCCGAAGCTGACTGTCGTAATGTATTTCACTATTTGTGGTTCGTGAGTCATTGTCTAAAGCGTGCGCATGCGTGCGCGAGTTGTGAGTGTGCGCTTAGACTTATAATTATCATAAGATAAGCGCATTATAAATACCGTAATTATTATTTATTATTATTTATGTAAGGGGTCTCTGCAGAAACAGTGCTGGCCGCAATCACGCCGCGACCCGGTACACACTATTTGTAAAAGCAAATACAACAAGAAACAGCACTCGTCTGACCTAACCAACGGGAGGTGGCCGGGATCACGTTGACGGAACACCAAAATACGATAACAAAAACAAACGCACCGAACCCAAGGAACAAACAGAACTAAAAGAAAAGATTGCAACGCAATGAAACACATGACCTCCGCAACCAAAATACGAGGTTAGTTGCCTGCTCGGCGTTAAACCCAAATAACCTAACCTAACCAAAAAACGAGGAAGACTGAAAACAGCACAGTAACAAATGAACATAGTCCGGAGGAAAAAATAAAAACCAAGCCCCACCCTTGGTAATGACAACCAGGTTCAACCCCAGAACCAAAAAGAATCCAGATCCAGAAGGAAACAATGGCAAAAAGAATAAAACAGGATTCAAGATTGCAAAGTTAGTTAGTTAGTTAGTTGGGTTTAACGCCGAGCAGGCAACTAAGGCCATCTCACGGCGGTCAAGATTGCAAAGCAATGTTTACTTCCACACCAATAACCACGCACAAACGTCACAACAATTTGGAAAACCAAATTATCAAATCAAAGCTCAAACCGAAAGCAGACGACAACATCGCCGAACCAAAAACAAAGCAGACGACAACAAAAACAAAGCAGCGATATTCATACGTGAAGCCCAACCTATTCTGTGCGCCTCAGTCCGATCAGGTTCGGGCATTTCATTTCGTTCTACAGAACGAAATGAAATGCCCGAACCTGATCGGACTGAGGCGCACAGACTATGCACAGGCTGAGCTTGGAAGAGACGTAAATCAGCATGCACGTCGACCTTGCATGGTGCGGGGTCTCATGTGGATCTGTGCCTCTTCGCTGTTGCAATCGGATTGTCCTCTTGAATGAGGACAGTTCGGTCACAGCAAGGTCACAGAGACCTTCTCCACGATTTAAAGCGACGTTCTCCAGGGAATACAGGTTTAACAGCTCGATCGTTATCCCCCTCATGCATTTTCTTGGTATGTCTATTATACAGTACTATGCTGGCTATATTTAGTTCAGTTATGACTTTTGCGTATCGCAAAATGAAGGACTTGTTTGATCTTCTTCTCCTTTCCTACCTAGGAGAGTTATCTAATGCGCGAAAGGGCCCAAACGACAGCTCTGATCCTTGTGCTTACTCACATTTCTTTTGATAAAACGACTCGGCAAGATAGTCTAAATTTAAAAAAAGGACAAACATTGAGAATGAGTAGGAAAGTCTAAGTTTAAGGGGGACAAACATCGAGAACCCGCTTCACCAGCGATTTAAGCACTCACATTCCCCCAACGCCCTCTTGAACGCAATTTTAAGTTGACGTCACAAACTGGGACGCCCCTCTCAGTGCTTGAGTCAGGGACCGGATCTCTGCAATCTTGATGTAACCTACTTCCGAGAGCAAACAGCCCCTGCTGTGCCTTCGTCAACCGTCGTCTGCTTTGGTCCAATGACTCCCACTCGCTTGGATTGAAGTGCAGCCAGATTTTGAAAGAGGAACTAATTCTGTAAGTGTGGGCACTTGCTAACGACTTGACAAACTGAGTGCTTAACCGGAAGCTCGCCATTTTTGGGGGGAAACTGCATATTCGCGATAGCTGAGTGTTCCCATGATAATCGTAGATTATTTAACCCATTTCACCCCACGGCCTCAATTCCCACATTTTGAAGGCGTTACCTAATGAGTGTGCAACCGTTGCAGGAGAGGTTTGACCATGATAATTCAAGGGTAGTGCCAGAGTAGCTTGGCGCCATCAGGCGCCAAGCTAATCTTGCACTACCCTTGAATTATCATGATCAATCCATCTGTTGCTGTAGGGTCTCGGGGGCTAAATGGGTTAATGTGTTTATCCCCCAAGAAAAAAATTCTTTGATTTGTTATCTGTATATTTTAGCTTTGCCTTTCCGGGCTAACTTTGCCTTTAAACGCCTAACGTGCGTAGATTTGTGTTTTTGTGTTTATTCAGCGACCAAACGCCACATCCGTCCAAGAAACATGGACACAAATTGGTCTCAGCAAGAGGCATAGATCTTCATGAGCCCCCGCAATCGCATTCACTTTACCTCGGCAGTGAGGTACGTTTCTATGGCTTTTACGGTTTCACTACCAGGGCAAAGCGGGATGAGTCATGGTCAATCCATAGGGTCATGGTCAATCCATAGGGTCATGGTCAATCCATAGGGTCATGGTCAATCCATAGGGTCATGGTCAATCCATAGGGTCATGGTCAATCCATAGGGTCATGGTCAATCCATAAGGTCATGGTCAATCCATGGGTCATGGTCAATCCATAGGGTCATGGTCAATCCATAGGGTCATGGTCAATCCATAGGGTCATGGTCAATACAGGGCAGGCGTGAGGCAGAGAGCAGCGCCCAATCTCACGTCTGTAGTAGAAACCTTGGAAGAAATCAAGCGAATCTGAGGTCACTTTAGTGTAAGAAGAGATGGTCATTCATTTCCTTCCCTTTCAACCTCTCTGCTGTTGGCTAAACTTGAAGCAGACTATAAGCCTCGTTGAAAAGAGACATCAATTCTCATGTGACCTGTTTATCTGCTTTGTTTGAATCCTCAGATTGAAGTCGTCTGCTCCATGGCTGACTTTCAACGAGAACAGTAAAAAAAAAAAAAAAAAAAAACACAAGTTCTCTCTTTCGTTAACCACTTCAGCCCCGGCGCCCTACAGCGGGAGATGGGTCGACCATGATAACTCAAGGGTAGTGCCAGAATAGCTTGGTACCAGATTAGCTTAGCGCTGTATAGCGCTGTTCTTCAGGAAAACACTGGACTCATTGCGCATGCACAACAGCACACCCTCTCTCTCAGACATACGCACGATTATACACTACTTTAAACACGGCCACCCCATCTCTTCCCAACACCTTACACTCACTTCCTCTAGGATCAGAATAAAAGGCAGTCAACAGTTAGCTAAAGATGAGCTAAGTGATAAATGCCCGACAGAAAAGAAAAGTCTTTAAGTGAGCTTTGAACTGTGACAATGTGGGCAGATTCTGCATTTCAGTTGGCAGAGAGTTCCACACACTTGGGGCTAAAAAGGTGAAAGAACGCTCCCCGACAGTTTTCATAGGCGCCAAGCTATTCTGGCATCGCCATTGAACTATCATGGTCGATCCTCATCTTGCTGTGGTGTGTCTGGGGTAGAATGAGTTAAAATCGGTGACGCACAAACTTACCGGATGATATGGCGGTGACGCGTAAGATATTTGGGATTCTTACGCTATTGGGTAATCTAAGGTCCCCATTGCGACATTAGAAGATGCGTTTTTGGGGGGTTGATTTGTGTTCGTCGTTAGACCCAAACAAATCTCTATGTTGAACACGTGATGTATTTATCTCCGCCGCTGATTGCCATATGTAACGGTAATAACTCTGATACCGATTCGCTTATCGTTTTCCTTTTCCTCGCGGAAGAGAGCCTACTCAAGGAGTACAGTGTTAAAAAAAAAAAAATACTGTAAGAATGAGACGGCAAATACTGACTATAAGAATATGACGTCATTCTGCAGTATAGCGACCTATATGTTTTCTTTTTATCGTCATTATATGCAAATGACGTGGAATCTACTTATCCCAAAACTTGTGGACACAATGCCGGGAGCTCCGGAAATAGTTCACTTCGCAGTAGATGTCAGTGGTGTGTGCATTGACTAGACTTTTACATCAGTTTGTGGGTGCATACAGCATACAGCCAGGTATAAGCATTTTTGGTTCCTTTCTTCCTTTTTAAAAATGTTGCTTAGCGCCGCGACACGATTCCTACACGATTTTTAACATAGCAGCGAATCCAGTCGCTGTTTCTTACACACTTGGTATACGAGCTGCCTCAGGTAGGACAAATATTGAAACATGATATATGTTTAACTCATTCGAGACGTGCCGCCTCCGGATACGCGGCATAAGTTAATACATTTTTGGCACTTGAAGAACTTTGTGTGCAAGATCCCTTCAAGTTTCATAAAAATTGCATTACGTGCAATACGACCACTTCCATACTGTTACGTGTTGAGTGTAGTCGTAGTATAATAATAATAATAATAATAATAATAATAATAATAATAATAAATAATTACGGTATTTATAATGCGCTTATCTTATAATAATTATAACTCTAAGCGCGCACTCACAACTCGCGCACGCATGCGCACGCTTTAGACAATGACTCTCGTACCACAAACAGTGAAATACATTACGACGGTCAGCTTGGGGTGGGGAGTGTGGTGATATAGTGCTAGAACTGTTGAAAGAGGTGAGTTTTGATGGCGGACTGGAAGGAGGAGAGAGAGTGTTTCTGACGGAGAGAGAGTGGGAGAGTGTTCCAGGTGGATGGACCGTAGACGGAGAAGGAGCGGGGGCCGAAAGTGTTGAGTTTGGTGCGGGGGATGTAAAGGCGGAGAGGGTCGGAGGCAGAGCGGAGGGAGCGGGAAGGTGTGTAGGGGTGGAGTAAGTTGGAGAGATAGGCAGGTGTTCAGGGATTTGTAGCAGAGAGACAGAATTTTGTATTGGATGCGTTGGGAGATGGGGAGCCAGTGAAGGAGTTTGAGCAGGGGAGTGATGTGGTCGGATTTTTTCTTTCTGAGGACGAGGCGGGCAGCGTTGTTCTGGACGCGTTGGAGAGTGAAAGTGGTGGAGTGAGAGAGGCCGGAAATCACACCAGACGCACGCACGTAAGGTTCTTTTTAAATAAACTTCATTCAGCTGCAACCCGTCACACGTGGCTTAAGGATGTAGACAATACTGGAGTAACAGTTCCAACAATATTTTAATTCAGCGATGCGATCTCCACACAATGCATTTCCAAATGCACCAACACTATACAATGTCTCTTCTTCACAAATGTCAACACTGGCGACACACCATTCTCATACAACGTACACCACCCTTACGCTGCGTCTCTCACAATGTACACCCTATACGGGCCACGTACCTACGATAACTGTGTGTCCCTACAACTGACAATGTATGACGATGTACACACATGCTTCCTAGAACCAACTTTTATAGTAGAACGACTTTCCAGAAATCTATCTACAAAATTCACTCAATACAACCAATCAAAACGAAACACGTAACTGAAACTCATAAATATTAATAAAAGAAGAACTTTCTAGAATAAACTAAAATAGTCTACAAAAATTCGACTGCTCATTTCAGCCCCAAATCCCAATGCGTTATGACGTCTCACAAAAGTATGGTAGGCAGTTCACAACCTAGCCGGAATTTTTCCATAAGTTTCACAATCTTTCAAAAAACACACTGCGTTATGACGTCTCACAAAAGTATGGTAGGCAGTTCACAACCTAGCCGGAATTTTTCCAGAAGTTTCACAATCTTTCAAAAAACACACTGACTGGCTGCCAACTTTACGCGCACAGAAAACAACTATGACTATTTGAGCGTCTATAATACAGTGTAGCGAAATGTTGCCTACACCTCTGATGACACATGTACGCGGTCACTAGACAGCGCGACCCTCCTCGAAAGCCACGGTCTACTCTCAGCGAATCAACGCAAAACAAAAATCAACCGCTCTTCTCCGTGCAACTTTGCTAGAAACTTCCGATTAAACTTAGCGTATCATGACAAAGCGAAATTCCGCTGTACGCGCGAACGAAAGAAACTCTTACTGAAAAGGTACGTGATTCGTAACCATGATAGCTCAAATAAAATATCGGATCGTTTCCTACGATTAAGACACATGCATGCTCTCACAGAACAACACAACCACAATCGTACCTTTACCCCCTTTTTCAGAATGAAATTTCACAAAACTTTCTTCTCAAATCTCAAAAATACGGCTGTGGTTGTATTAACCTACACAAAACCACAAATTTTCACATCAAAATGAAATCAAATCAACTACTTTAAAATAATCGTCTCACAGCTCCTTTAAACTGTCCTGAGCGAAGATATGTCCCTTTAAATTGTCATGAACACCGAAATGTTTCTTCAAACTGTTATGGACACAGAAATGTTCATTTAAACTGCTCTGCTCAGGTAATCCGCTCCAAAGTTCTGCGAACCGTTGATATAATGAAAGTTAATGTCAAAGTTTATTTCTGGAACATCACCAAATCATTACAGCTCACACAGTTCAAGGGTTACTGGTCCTGGGTCGAACACTGTCGGCTTATGTAATGTATGATAGTCCATACACACCAAATTCTGGTTTCTTCGCGATGACCACTGGCGATCTGGAATCTCTGACGACTCCCACGTCCGGCGTCTCTCCAACATTCTTCCTCAGTCCTTCTCCTGTGTTGCGAAGCAGACGGCATGGTTCGTCACGAACTGGCTCATTTGATGTCGAACCAATCTCACATTGGACGGTATCCACAGTTCCTGAGTCAGGTGCAATCCGATGCTTAAACTCTTGAGTCAGGATGCGCAGTTTTTCTCGTTGAGTTTGGGCCAGATTCTGACCAAACTGGATGTCTTCCTCGAAGGTTATCTCTTTTCCCTTTCGCGTCACGGGCTCGGTCTGACCTCGGAACTTGTCAAGCGTGGGGTCGGCTCTCTGTAGCTCCACCAGCCTGTCCCTATTCACCACAACTGCTTCCGTGTTGTCCGCCACTTTTAGAGGGATGGTCTGGTGACTCTTCTTTGCTTGACTTCTTGTTGTGACAGCACATGTTTCAGGTCTTCACTCTGGATCTGGAACGTCTGCATTTCTGGCACCATCAATGTTTCCGATGATAAGATCATAGACAGGGGTCTTTACGCACAACGCCTTCACCTCTCCTTTCAGGTACGGGCTGTCGACGCTGACATTGGCAAGGGGGATAATCCTCACAGTTCCGTCGGCCAAAATGAGGGTGGTCCACTCCTGTAGCTTCTGGACTTCAGTTACTAGGTCCTCTCTCACGATGATGCAACTACAACCGGTGTCTCTCAGCACTCTCACTGGTGTGTTTCGGACGAATCCTGACACATGTTCGGCACTTCATTCTCAGGCAGCGCGATGTTTGAGACTGGTAAGAAGGTAGCCCCATCGCCAACTGGGATGCGTCCATTTTTTCTGAAAGATTTTATCGGCTCCGGTGTCACTTGCGTTTCCCCAGACTCAAAGTCACTTGATGACGTCACATCATTTGCTAATACAGCGGCGGCTCTGTGTTGAGACGTGGTACTGCTTCTTCCTGCTATCCCGCGAGCTTGGTTGGATCTTCTGATGTTGTCGCCTCGGGGAACATCTTTAGAAGGACACCGTATCGCCTTGTGACCTTTCTTACCACAGAGAAAACATGTCAGGTTCTCCACCGGCTTGTATTTCGGGGTGTCTCTGACATTGTGGATTTCCTCTGCTGGTGCAGACACTCGCTGCGGCTTACTGGGCCCGAACTTCATGTTGTGGGCGTTAAGGTATCTTTGAGCGAAGTCGGCCAGGGCCTTTAGGGACTGGTCTTTTTGCTCTCTGAGGTGGGCGGCCAGGTCCTTGGAACATGCGTTGAAGACTTGCTCTTTGATGATGAGGTCACACAGGTCCTGGTACTCTTTGTTTAAACCATCCAGCTCTATCCATTTCTCCAGGTAGCTCCTGATTCTTTCAATGAATAGGCTGGGTGTTTCTCCTTCTTCAGGCTTGCAGTTTCGAAAACGTCGCCTGTAAGTCTCTTCAGTGAAGTCGTACTGTCTCAGCAGGGCGGATCTCAACTGCGTATAATCTTCGGCTTCTTAGCATTGGCAAGCGGGTGTAAAATTCAAGCGCTTTGCCAGTTAGAAGTGCACTCAGCCTGATAGCCCAAGTGTCGTGCCTCCAGTTATTGCTGCTTGCGAAGCGCTCGAATCGCTCCAGATAAGCGTCCATCTTATCTGAATTTTCAACAAAAGGTGGAAGTTTCGGCGCACGGGCTGTTTGCTCTCTACTGGCTAATGCTGTTGCTTCAGTAGCTCTCTGGCTCTGTGCCTCTATATCCATTTGCTTTAGATGAATTTCATGTTGTCGCTGCCTCTCCACCTCTTCTCGCTGTTTCTCTGCCTCATCTCGCTCCTCTTCTCGTTGTTTCTCTGCCTCTCTTCGCTGTTTCTCTGCTTTTTCTCGTTGTTTCTCTGCCTCTTCTCGTTGAATTTCGAGTTTCCTGATTTCACGTTCTTTGGCTCTTTATTCTCTCTCCAATCTCTTTTTTCTTCGAGTCTCTTTTCTCTTTCTCTCTCCAGTCTCTCTTTTTCTTCTCTCTCTCGTCTCTTTTCTTCTTTCTCCATTTTCTCCTTCTCTCTCTCTAATCTCTCCTTCTCTCTCTCCTTTACAAACTCGAGGAGTTGAGCTCCTTCGAGTCCACATTCTTTTCCAATTTTCAGGAATGTCTCCATTTCCGATGTCGCCATCTCTGCGTATCACTGCTGGCTGTTTTCTCCTGCTACCCTTTCCACGGAGCCAACTGAAGAAGTTCCGTCGGAGGTGCCAAAATGTTACGTGTTGAGTCGTAGTCGTAGTATGATATCACACCAGACGCACGCACGTAAGTTTCTTTTTAAATAAACTTCATTCAGCTGCAACCCGTCACACGTGGCTTAAGGATGTAGACAATACTGGAGTAACAGTTCCAACAATATTTTAATTTAGCGATGCGATCTCCACACAATGCATTTCCAAATGCACCAACACTGATACAATGTCTCTTATTCAAAAATGTCAACACAGGCGACACACCTATATCATACAACGTACACCACCCTATACGGGTCACGTACCTACGATAAACTGTGTGTCCCTACAACGACAATGTATGACAATGTACACACATGCTTCCTAGAACCAACTTTTATAGTTGAACGACTTTCCAGAAAAATCTAAGAAATTCACTCAATACGACCAATCAAAACGAAAAACGTAACTGAAACTCATAAATAATAATAAAAGAAGAACTTTCTAGAATAAACTAAAATAGTCTACAAAAATTCGACTGCTCATTTCAGCCCCAAATCCCAATGCGTTATGACGTCTCACAAAAGTATGGTAGGCAGTTCACGACCTAACCGGAATTTTTCCAGAAGTTTCACAATCTTCCAAAAACCACACTGACTGGCTGCCAACTTCATGCGCACAGAAAACAACTATGACTATTTGAGCGTCTATAATACAGTGTAGCGAAATGTTGCCTACACCTCTGACGATACACGTACGCGGTCACTAGACAGCGCGACCTGCTTGAACGCCACGGTCTACTCTCAGCGAATCTGGGGGATATCCTGGGAGCATCCGGGATATATCCTGGAAGCATCTGGGATATATCCTGGAAGCATCTGGGATATATCCTGGAAGCGTCTGGGGGATATCCTGGGAATATTTAGGAAGTATATGGGGGATGTCTTGGAATCATGTAGGATACATCATGGAAGCATCTGGGATATAGCCTGGGAGCATCTAGGATCCATTATGGAAGTATATGGGGATATCATGGAAGTATATATGGGATATCCTGGAATCATGTAGCATACATCATGGAAGTATCTGGGATATATCCTGGGAGCATCTAGGATCCATCATGGAAGTATATGGGGGATATCCTGGAAACATCTAAGATCCATCGTGGGAACATCTGGGATTCATCATGTCGACCTACACGGGGCCCATTTGGGACCTTCCCCACCCAGGTCTGCCCTGGGGGACTTGGGTGGGGTTAGGTATTGTTTAGTTCCCAGGGTCACCCTGGTCAGCCCCACAGGGTGGGTTTTTCTCTCTATTCTGGGGCATGTGTTTCTGTCTACCCTTGGTCCATTCACCTGTATTTGCCTTTTTAAAACTCTCCCTACTGTCTGCACTGCCTGTAGCTCTTGAAATTGGATGTGTGTTGCTAAATGGTCTTAGCTTTATTTAGGCCCCATGTGTTAGGTTTATTTAATGTATTGGACCGGCTGGCGACATACATTCAATGTTCTGTTTAGTTCTTTTCACAAGCAGTGCAGGCACGTCCTGAGAAAGCCTTGTTGCTGTCGGGACGTTAAGCAATGTACAATCAATCAATCAAAACCATTTGGGACCTATTTGCATATTCCATATGGGCCTCATATAGGCCGCCCATATTGGTCCCATATGACTGCCCGTATGGGACCCATATAGGACCCATAGGACTGAGTTGACTGGGGTGGTCGTTTGAACCTGCATCAAAACAGGGTTCTGTTGTGGAGTTGTCTGGGTCTTGTCCATTTTCTTCTGCTTTAAAATTTATTTTTTTAAAATCAATATGGCTTCCAGTGACAAGCAAAGTTACCACAGGTGCAAGGTAATTTCCAAACTTGTAAAACATGACGCATGCTAATTTACCAATTGAACTTGAAACAATAGGATTGCTTTCAAGGTCATGTGATAGAGTGTCAGTGTCTACAGGTAAAACGTGACTCACTGCTTTTGTGTATAGAGAGACATGTGATCGACTCAAATCACGAGTCATTAGTGAAGCGATGTGATTTTCATATTTAGAATGTAGTTTAATTAACTCCTCAGCCATGAGAGATTCTATATCTTCTGTCATGTATTGTTTTCCTAGATACACTTTGGACTTTCCAGAAACAATTACAGACAAAAGCCGCTGTTTTTTAGAGTCTATGTCTTTGTTGTCTACAGCATTGATATCGTTTAGAAGAAGTAATTTTTAAAGCTATAATTAAACATATTAAATACACATTTTAGTGTGTACACACTAACATATGACTAAGTGCCAAAAGGTGAGCAAAAAGTGAGTGACCTCTTTTGCGGGAAACTAAAATCTGTTTAAAAAGACATGTGTTGACTTTAACAAGTGGAATGTGTGTGTAAATGATTGAATATATACTGGCGATAATTTATGCACCTAACGTAAAGCCGTTTGGTGAGTATACTGTAAAATGCCAGAATTCACCACTGAAAATCGGCCCGGGAAAGCGGACAACGATTTGCCGTCGGTCTTTTTTTTATCTCGCGTGTTTAAGCAACAATAACAAACCTGGTGCTAACCATGCCCATATGTTCAGGGAAGATTGATCTTATAATCCGTGTATTTCCAAGATTTGAAGGTAAGCCATGCTTTTGATTATTGCTCTTGAAAGTAGCCTCTGTTGGACTTCAGGTTTGTCGCCACAGAAGCATCTTAATTTCTGCGAACTTGTGCTAGCGAAAGGCACACTGACCCAAACCAGAAATGGCATCATTGCATTGTTTTGCTTTCATTGAATATTTGAAATGCTTCAAATTTACTTTTCCGTCACAGCTTTCTAAGCTTGCCAAAAATTGTGAGCGGCCAGTTTTTGTTGCAAGATCTGACGTTCAACTATTTGACAAGTTTAACGAAGTTGTTTTGTTTTTTTTGGTCTATGACCATCTGGTTATGATAGATTCATTATGGGCCACATTCCAGCGTGGTTGTTTTGAATGTCCGGTCTGTCAATGGAGAGCTACAACTCGTGACGTTTTGTCGCAACTGTTTTTATAAATCTGACGTTCGATCACTTCTGACGTTCGATTGTAATTATTGACAATATAATGAGCCAAATGTTTATTTTATAAATATTGTAAGTGACCATTTTCAAGAGTTTGAATCGCCCGAGACTCCACTACCGATTTGAGGCAGTAGGTTAGAGAATGAAGATGATTTCTTGTGATCACAAGTTTTATTGCGACAACCGCTGCTGTAGCAACTCTGATGTTCGATCGCGAACGCGTGTCGCAATCTGACCTCCGATCGATGAAAGTTGGTAAATGAGTTATTTGGATGAACACGGTCACTGATGTATTTTTGTCGTTTGATGGACACGTGCAGTTGTTGTGACGCAAACGTAAGATAATGAGATCAAGGAACAGGTGAATTTCATAACATAATAATGCAATGATAAAAAAAAAATTATCGGACGTCAGGCTTGTGCCAACATTTGTTGCTGCAATCCTGACGTTCAACACATATGGACTGTAGAATTTTTGGGGGAGAAGGCACTGTTAAAATGAGCCATTTTGGACAACCATTTGCATAGCCGTTAGGACCTTCTGAATCTGAGGGTCAGAGTTAAATAATGCACACAGTCTGTACACAGATGAAACTTATTTGAATATTTGTTTTATTTTTTGGGGCGCAGACTGTTTAGCACGTCATGTTTCATCATGTATATTACATCAGAAAGCTGTATGCAGTTTGTTCTTCATATAGCACATCATGTTTTATCATGTATATTACATCAGAAAGCTGTATGCAGTTTGTTCTTCATATAGCACATCATGTTTTATCATGTATATTACATCAGAAAGCTGTATGCAGTTTGTTCTTCATATCTGTTTTGTTTGTTAAATATTGTAGCTTGAAACTGGGCGAAAGGCTTTGTGTTTGTGGTTTCTGATAACTATTCTGGGGATATCTGCTGCAATCCTGATGTTCGACATAAGTTACAAATTCTGGCCCTGACTGCCAATAAATATATTTGGGCAGCAAAGATAGACTCCCATTGTGCTCTAATGTGTGCATGTATTCCTGTGAGTGGTATATATAACTCGACAAAGTGTGTTTTTCTTGCTTGTAGGATATTTAAAAAATTGAATATGGTCGGATTTCAGGTATTGCAACACAAATCATGTTCAGGGAATAGAACATTCTAAGCCAAAGAGTAGTAATTGTTTGGATAGGTCAATTGTGACCTATTACTTATTATTTTAACTGTTTGGAAACAGATTTGTGTTTTTTAAAACCACCAATTTAGAGGCACTATGTCGCAATACCTGATGTTCGACCTATCCAGACTTAAAATTTTTAATGGCCATTTTCTCAAAAACCATTTCAGATAATAATATTATCTTTTTCTTTTACAAACACATTACCAATACAGTGTACATCACCCAAATAATTTTCTGGCACTTTACGTCAAACTTTGATTTTTAACCCAGTTGTACTCTTTGTGAGAGCACCTTTTGGCACTTAGTCATATTCATTAGATTAATTAACTCAGGGTGTTATTTTGCTTTAGTCATGATAGAGACAATGGTTAGAGAGAAGGAAGAAACTATTTTCCAAAGACTCCACAATCGTTATTGCCACATTGTAAAACTCGAGTTTTATTTTGAAATCAACAGGGTAATTGAGGAAAACGGAGGTGTTGATGGGGTTAATTGTAAAAAAAGACGTGATAATTTTAAACAATGTGGCAATAACGATTGTGGAGTCTCTGGAAAATAGTTTCTTCCTTCTCCCCCTCCGTCTGTCTTGTACTGTGTTTGTCTTCAGTACCTGAGCTGACCCTTCGTCTGTCTTGTACTGTGTTTGTCTTCAGTAGCTGAGCTGATCCTTCGTCTGTCTTGTACTGTGTTTGTCTTCAGTAGCTGAGCTGACCTTTCGTCTGTCTTGTACTGTGTTTGTCTTCAGTGGCTGAGCTGACCCTTCGTCTGTCTTGTAATGTGTTTGTCTTCAGTATCTGAGCTTACACTTTGTCTGTCTTATACTGTGTCTTCGGGAAAGTGGCACAGTGGTTAAGGTGTCTGCCTCCAATGCCAAAGGTGCGAGGTTCGATACCGGGTTCCGGTGTTGGATTTTTCTCCTCTGGTAAGTGTCACCGTCTGGGCAGTGGGCAGATGTTTGCATCTGCACGGGACATAGACGACCCCGGCCCCCACGAGTCCCCTGCTGCCTTGCAGGCCTGGCCAATTGGCTGCGGAAAGGCTAAGGGAGGAAACCCTTGACATCAAAGCCCCCGTGTCTCCAGGGAAGGCTTTTGAGCCAGAGACTAAGACAAGGACAGTCTGATATAAAACCTACGACCCGAGGACCTCGATGCCACCGTCCCAGCTTGCTAGGCCATGGCAAACGAACCAAGGGTTTAAAGGTGGGGCCAGTACTGCGCACACTGCACTCCACCAAAAAGCTCCACCGCGCAGGCTTTAGGAAACGCCCACGGACTATGACACTGAACTTTCCAAGTCCTGTAGCGATGGGCAAGGGGGAAAACGGCAGGTGAAAGATGTCACTGGAAGCTGCAGTCTCAAACCTGCATGCAGGCGGATCAGGATATTGGTCGCCTGATGTTGACCTGGAGATGACAACGTCACTCGGCACACCCTGAACGACCAAGCAGCCTTCTCTAGGGACAGCACTGCTTGCTCCACACGGAGAGGGGCCTAGAAAAGGTGGCCTAACCAAAGCTCATCCCCTCGTAACCCTAGTTGGCTAGCCGCGGTCAACGGGCATCTTCTCATGCGGTCAGAAAACAAGAAAAAACAATGGATCCACTCTCATGACGACCACGACTGGACTCAACGTAGCATGCTGGAACATCCGAACCATGCTCGACACAGCAGACAGCGGACGCCCTGAACGTCGCTCCGCCCTCATTGCCCATGAATTGCGGAGGTTAAACATCGACATCGCCGCGCTCAGCGAAGTACGCCTCCCGGAGGAAGGCAACCTCCAAGAACTTGGCGCTGGCTACACCCTCTACTGGTCAGGCAGGCCTGCATCAGAAAGACGGCTAGCAGGCATGGGCTTCATGGTGAAGACCCCCATTGCGACTAAGTTGGAAAACCTACCAACGGGTCCCTCCGACCGCATCATGTCCAAGCGCCTCCCACTGAGACACCAGCAATACGTCACCCTTCTCAGTGTGTACTCCCCAACCCTCCTGGCAGAGCCTGCAGAAAAAGACAAGTTCTACTCTGACCTGCGCAGCCTCCTGCGAAGTACCCCTGCAGACGACAAAGTCATCATCCTTGGTGACTTCAACGCCAGAGTGGGCCAAGACTCTGAAGCCTGGAAAGGAGTCCTCGGCAAGCATGGCGTTGGGAACTGCAATGACAATGGTCGCCTACTGTTGGAGCTCTGTGCAATGCAGCAACTTGTCATCACCAACACTACTTTCCAGCAAAAGGACAGTCGAAAGACCACCTGGATGCATCCTCGCTCCAAGCACTGGCACCTTATAGACTATGTCCTAGTGCGTCAGAGGGACCGCAGTGACGTCCTCCTCACCAGAGTGATGCCCAGCACAGAGTGTCACACTGACCACCGCCTTGTTCGCTGCAAACTCAGGCTCCGCCTCAAGCTGAAACCCAAGAAAGGGGGCCCCCCAAGAAAAAGCTTGTTGCCAGCCTTCAGCGTGACGACAAGAAAGCTGCCCTTCAGGCCGATTTACAGTGCATGCTCAAAGACACAGTTGATCCAGCAGACTCTTCCCCTGAAACACTCTGGAAACAACTGAAAACTGATATTGTAAAATCTTCTGTGGAAGTCTTGGGCTTTGCTAGAAAGAGGAACAAAGACTGGTTTGACGAAAACAACGTAGAGATCCAGGAACTTCTAGCAAAAAAAAAAAAGAGCCGCCCACCAGGCCCACCTAGCCCAGCCTTCCTGCCCTGTGAAGAAATCTGCCTTCCGCCTCATCTGCAGCAGTCTCCAGCTCAAGCTTAGAGAGCTCCACAACGAGTGATGGTCCAGACTCGCACAGAGGACCCATCTCTGCGCTGACAACGGTGACTACAGGGGCTTCTACGAAGCACTGAAAGCAGTGTATGGTCCTAGGCACCTGGTACAAAGTCCCCTGCGAAGCGCTAATGGACAGGCACTCCTCACAGATAATACCTCCATCTTGAACCGCTGGTTGGAATACTTTCAGGAACTCTTCAGCGCTGAGCGCACAGTTCAAGAAACAGTCATCCTCCAAATCCCACACCTTCCACTAAAGGTTGAATTGGACGAACCGCCCACCGCCTAAGAGACCCTCACAGCCATCCACCAGCTCAAGAGTGGCAAAGCAGCAGGCATTGGCGGAATCCCGCCAGAGATCTGGAAACATGGAGGCCCAGCACTGCACAACAAGCTCCACGACCTCTTTCTCTGCTGCTGGGAAAAAGGAACACTACCAAAGGATCTCCGTGATGCAGTCATCATCACCCTGTACAAGACCAAAGGAGAGAAGTCTGCCTGCTCTAATTATCGTGGAATTACCCTGCTGTCCATTGCCGGGAAAATTCTCGCAAAGTTGCTCCTGAATCGGCTGGTACCTGCCATCGCTGACGACCACCTCCCAGAGGGCCAGTGTGGCTTCAGAGCCAACAGGAGTACCACCGACATGGTCTTTGTGCTGAGACAGCTTCAGGAGAAGTGCCACAAACAGAACAAAGGGCTGTACGTAACGTTTGTCGACCTAACAAATGCGTTTGACACTGTGAGCAGGCAAGGTATGTGGCGGATCCTGGAGCGACTAGGCTGTTCCCCAAAGTTACTCAACATGATCGTCCAGCTCCACGAGGACCAGCAAGGCCAGGTCAGACTAAACAGTGACCTCTCAGAACCATTCCCCATTTGCAACAGCGTGAAGCAAGGCTGCGTGCTGGCACCGACCCTCTTCACCATCTTCTTCAGCATGATGTTGAAGCAGGCCACAGTGGACCTCGACGATGACGACACGCAGTGTACATCAAGTATCGTCTCGATGGCAGCCTGTTCAACCTCAGACGACTGCAGGCCCACACGAAAACCCTAGACCAACTGATTCGTGAGCTGCTCTTTGCTGATGACGCTGCCCTCGTTGCACACACAGAGAGAGCCTTGCAGCGCATTACGTCCTGCTTCGCAGATGTCGCCCAGCTCTTTGGCTTGAGGTGTCATTCCTGACAGAAAACGAACAGCGGGATCCATCATCCAGAGATCAGAGCTTCATCATCCCGGCCACACCCAAGTAAGAGCCAGTCAGGGCAGGCACAGTACAATGAAAGGGGGGGCGCGGCGCTGGGGGAGGGGGCGGGGGGGTACGGCGCGCCGGCGGGCGGCGCGGTGGATGGGGGGCGGGGCCCAGCGGCCCGGGGGGGGGGGGGTGGGCACCCAGGGTTGGGGGTTGGGGGGGTGGGGGGGTTGGGGGGGGGGGGAGGGGGCGGTGGGGGCGTGGCGTGGGGATTCGGCGGGGGGGCGGGGGCGGGGGGGCCGTGGGGGGTCGGTGTGGCGATGGGTGGGCGCGTGTGGCCCTCGGGGGGTCCGCTGCAAAGGTGTGTGGGGGGGTGTTGTGCAGCGATCTCGGGACGTGGTTCGGTGTGGGGGGGTTGGGGGGGGGGGGGGGGGGGTGGGGGGGGGTGGGGGGGGGTATTGGGGTTGGTGTATGTGGTGGGTGTTGGTGGGGGGGTGGGGGGTTGGTGGGGGAGGGGTTGTGAGGGTGAGGGGGGGGGCGGTGTGGGGGGGGGGGGGGTGGGGGGGGTGTTTGGGGAGGTGGTGGGGGGGGGAGTCTAGGGGGCATGGGGGGGGGGATCGTGGCACCGCTAGGGGTTTAAAGGGTTAGCGATCAGCGTGTCGATCTGGTTAGGGGGGTTTGGGGTTGGGGGCAGGTTGGGGTTTGGGGGGGGGGGGGTTCAGTGATTGTGTGGGGGGGGGCGTTGTTGGTAGTTCGGGGGGTTCGATTCAGGGGCACCGATGCGGGGGGGTGGGGGGTTGGGGAGGGGGGGGTTCTGGCTGATCCAGTTGCACGTGCAGTTTGTTGTGGGGTTTGACGGTTGTGGGGATACCATTGTGTGTGGGCGCGTTGAGGGGGGGCGCTTTCGTGGGTGGGTTTTGGTGCGTTGGCTTGGTGCTGTCGGTCACCTATCAGTGGGTGGGGGTTAGAGCTGTGGGTGGGGGTGGGGGAGGGGGGTAGGCTCGGTGGGGGGCTGTTGTGGGTTTTTGTTCGTTGTTTTGTTTTTGTTTGGGGGGGTGGGTGAGTTCATTGATAGGGGAAGGGGGGGAATACGGGGGGAATGAGAAGGGAACTGTCTTTTTGGAGTCTGACGTGATATGCAGAACGCCAACAGGTAGGTAAACTGGTGTACAGACTAAAAGTTCTGGCCGGCGAGGTCCACGAATACAAGAACACGGTCTCGAGGTTGACTCGTGCGGAACGCGAGATTGTACAACACTAGCGACGCCTGCTGCTTCGCTAGATGGTGCAGTGCATGCAGCGGATGACAGGAGACCGCATCGGGAACAGTTTTTCATAGACACAAAGAGCGAACGGCCTGGACGCTACACAGTCATGCTGAGGCTAGGAACGGCGTAACACACACTGCTGTCCTTTTGGTATCGGTAGCGATAGCTATCGATTTTATCCAGCACAAATGTATATGGTGCAACATGGAGCTAGCGTGCTCTGCTGGACAACCGCAGAGTGCGCAGCGATCCATCAAGAAATTTAGTAGAGGGAGTGAGATAGGTTTCATAGCTCTCTCAGGATCTAGCACGAGGTTAATACCTCGTCACAGCTTGAGGTCGTCATGCAGCTACGTACTGCATGGTCTGTTATGTAGAAAAGGCCGATTAAGCTGCAAGACGAAAAGTATACTGTCTTCAGCGTAAGCGCTGTCTCAGTACATCGCTAGCGCTCCAGTTCAGCAACTGTGCACTTGGCCTTCACTGCTTCAACCACTCAGGCTGCCAGTGTCACGTATGCGTGCGAAAGCCGGTAAGTACGCAATGCCCCGCGCAAGCTGCTCCACATTCGAGTACAAGCTGTATTTGTGAACTAAATGGTGAAGGGTTCACGCGAAGGACGATAATGTCTGTTCAGGTATGACGTACCTATGGAAACAGGCTGAAACTGTGAATGTCACTTGCGGATCAGGCTGTGCTAGACTGCTATGAGTCTGAGGGCGACGACTAACATGCTGGGGGATTCAGACACATCAGCGTGGGATCAAATGGGGGGGGGGGGGGCACGTTTGTCCAGAGAGTGGAGGGGGGGGGTTGGCGATGCGCGGTGCCCTACCCAGAAAAGATCACAGTGGGTATAAGCCACATTACCTTCTCTGCTCTCTCTGACGTGTACAACCGCCATCGATCTTCACTATGGATCAGACAAACGCAGATTACATGAGCAGAGCGACATCTTGCAACTCTACTGTTACTCTGGGTTCTGCGGAACTGATAATGATGATGGTATCTGATCAAAGACCATGTCGGTGGTACTCCTGTTGGCTCTGAAGACAAACTGCACCTCTGGGAGGTGGTCGTTCAGCGAATGCTAAAGGCGCGGTGTCACTCAAGAGCCGCAGTATCCAGACTGCATCTCTAGTTGCGAGATGATTCTATAACTCGCACCGCACTGGCACCAGTGGACAGCAGTCGCTAGATTCTGCCCGTTACATTTACGTAGCAGACGCACAGCACTTAGGCGGCCTAACGTTGGATGGTACAGGGTGCACTCGATGATCTCGCGCACACTGTACTAAGCGATACTTCTGGTCTCGATCGCTTTCGATACGTTGAGGCTACATCTAAGCAGCAGACGACAACAGGACGCGATAAGACAGGAGCATAAGCTTGTCTAGCCTCAGCTGACAACCGTAAACAAAGGCGCGCGAGAGGGTGAGCTAACTCCAAATCACGAGAGCGCGAGGGGGCAGCGCGAGAGCGGGGCCGGGGGGTGCGAGGCGCGCGGGCGTGCGGCGTTTGAGGCGCAAGGGCGGGCGGAGCCTGTGCCGGGGCGCGCGGGATTGGCGTCTCTTTTTCGTTTTGTTCGGGTGCGGCGGGGGGGGATGCGGGCAGCGAGCGGGGCGGCCGAGCGAGAAATGGCCTGGACGACTGAGACCGCGTAGATGGACGGATTCACGCCCTAATGCCTGCTGGATGATTCGTCACTCTTGATGTATGGGGATGGATGTGAGGGTACTACTTACGCGAACGGCATAGTAGCGAACGTTCTATACAATCCGAGACTCAATCCGGCTAAGTCTGGATCCGGACTCGTAGGGCATACTGTAGATGCTAAGAATCCCAGGTAGTCACACTATGGAGATCCTCGCTGACACGCTGGCTTGACACAGTCTACTATTTGTCATAGGATTTTTATGTATATAAGACACACTTTAATAGACGGCGACATAGGGGTCTGGTTGGTTTATCAATTTATATGGCTGAAAAAGTGAGACACAAGAGTCACACACACATAATTAAAACATAATAACAGCGCATAAAGGGCAGATGAGAAACATTTGGTACAGGTAGTCATTTCTCGACAATACCATATGGAGGTAGATCGTGATTCTAGTTCTACGAAAAATGGGTTGATACAGCATTTCCAATAGTTAAATGTGGATGCTAATGAGAGCGAGTTGCAACGTCTCATTCAACTAAGAGCGTATGGACATGAAGATGAGAAGGAGACAATGACTTCAGGGTTGCGAATGTAGACTGAGGCGCATGACATGATCATGGAGCAACAAGGTCTGGGACTATATAGTTCATCCAAATGCAGTATTACTGGTTGATCATCTCTAGAGAAGCTACTGCCAGCCATAGAGAATGCCTGATGTACCTGTATAGTGCCCGGACGTGAAACATCTTCACATAGTCACAGCGAAGGTAAGGGCGCGGAATATACACTGGGAGACACTGGACAGGTCAGTGCTCTTTCCGCTGCGAGCGGGGGGGGGAGGACAACGTATGTAGAGTCTTCGAGAGTTCGCACTACCAGTATGTTAGTATCAAAAACCATGGCCTTCTCAGGATCTGGGAAGAGTCCTTCTGAGGTGCTAGCTAAACTGTCGTCCAAAGACTTACAAGTGGAAATGATGGTTTGTGTATACACTATACATCTCAGTTCTTCCAGGACCACTGTCAATGCAACAGTCTTGTTACCAGAGTGTTTCAGGGGATAGTCTGCTGGATCCAACTGTGTCACTTTGAGCATGCTAGCTAGATCACAATCAATCAGGCACCTAACGTATACAGGAGACTATCACACATTGTTCGTGAGTAGGCACGTCTAGAAGCATAGGCACACCAAGTCATTTTACTCCTCTAGGGGCTTATAACGCCCATCTTCTTATAGGTTTCCAGCTTGAGGCGGAGCTCAACTGAAAGTTTGCAGCATGAACAAGGAGTGGTCAGGTGTGACACTCTGAATTCGGGGTGGGGCATGTCTAACGAGAATGAGAGGACGTCACTGCGGTCCCTCAGGTCCAATAGGACATTAGGGATTTAGGTGAATGGGAGGGGAGAGAGGGGGGGGGGGGGGGGGGGGGGGGGGGGGGGGGGGGTGAGGGGGGGATGCATCCTAGGTGGTCTTTCGCATCTGTCCTGGTTTGCTGGTAAAGTAGTGTATGATTAATTGTGATTACAAGTACAGCTGGAAAAAAAAATAAGAAATAGAAAAATAAAGGGGGGGGGGGGGGGGGGGGGGGGGGGGGGGGGGGGGGGGGGGGGGGGGGGGGGGGGGGATATGTAATATAAAAAAAAAATGGTTTAAGTATATTAGTAATATACGTTTAGTATATTTTTTTTTTTATTCACTATATTTATCTCTCATATTACACATATATCATCTATTTAATAGGTATATCTCTTCTATCTTAGTTATTATTAAAATTATATTTTTTTTTTTGTATTATGGTCTCTTATCTGGTATCATGGGGTGTGTGTTGTATTGGGTATGTATCTTAGTGGGGGGGTCTGATTATAGATTTTTTTGTTGTATGGTGATTCTTATTGTTATTTCTATGTATGGTAGGAGGGGGGTGGGGGGGGGGGGGGGGGGTTCTCTTATCTATATTTAGTGATGTGGTGGGTCTCTGTGTGGGGGGATGTGTATTGGGAGAAGTGACTTATTATCAGTTGTGTGGGGGTGTTGTTATATGTTGTTTTGTTTATTTCTTTAGTGAGTGTGATATAGGGTGGGGGTTCTATATATATGTTCTGTTTGGGTAGCGCGATGCTTGTATATCTATTTATAGTATATGTGTTGAGGAGTTATTATGTATATCATGTGTGGGGTGGTGTGTGTTGGTGTGTGTGGGGGGGGGGGGGGGGTGGTGTTGGGGGGGTGGTCTTTATATGTGTAGAGGTGGGGATGAGTGAGAGTGTGTATTATAGGGGGTTTATTTGGGGGGTGATTGAGATGAGTGTAGATCTATTATTTTGGTTTTGTGTGATTGATGGATGGTGTCAGATCTATATCTTATTGTTTAAGTATAGTAGATGTTGGGTGTGTGGGGGTTTGGTCTGGGGTTTTGTTGGTGTGTATTGTGGTTATCTAGTATTTAGTGATTACTTGATCTTTTGTGTGGGTGAGGATGGGGGGGGGTGAGTGTATATATGTGGGGGATGTGGAGTGGGGTGGGGTATTTGTAGAACATTATTGATGAGTAATGTAGAATGGAATAAATGACTGATAGGAAATCATTAGGAAGAGGGAAGGTATAGATAGATGAAGATATGAGATCTTGTATATGTACTGGTTTTAAACAGGGAATGTGTATGAATGGTGTTATGAGTAGTGTTTGTTGTTGTTGGTTAATTCAACCCTATAAAACCACGCAATACATGGCGTTGAGAGTAAACGTGTCAGTACCACAGCGCATGTATAGCATCTTTGTCGCTCTCGGACAAGGGCACTGCTCATGCAACAATTCGACAGACCCTGACAATACGGACCTATTGAGCTCGGAAGAAGTAACCTACGAAATCATTAGACAAGGCTAATGTGCTGATGGTTTGTCAATGCAAACGTCGAGGCATATTCGAGGCAGTATGTAACGTGGTTCGTTGTAGAGACACTGCATTCATTGAAACTAAGCAGAACCGACCAGGTGACTGTAGCTTGCCTGGCTCGTCCTCAGTCAGGCTCCGGCTGCGACATGTTATATATATCTGTGTTTTTGTTAGGGGCAGGGGCGCGCGTTTCTTCCGCCTCCGCACAGAGTGGAGGTCATTCAAGGGGAGAACGAGCACAAAATAGCTAACCGCACATAGCTATTTTCTGGGGCCCCAAGTCTATTCTAGATATGCACTAGACCTGACCTTGCGACCATGCTAAAGTAAGTGATTACTCGACCAAGGGCTGAATGCAACTCAGCTGCCAATAGTTACTTGAGACCGTGGGTCTAAGCGCATTCCCTATTCCTTGTGTGCCACGGACGTACTTACGATGGGAGTGTCCGGGCGTCATAAGTCAGATGTTCATGATATCACTCTCAGAGCATTCATGGCTAATGCTGAGTTTGTCTGTGATAGCGACGCGTCAGCGCAGTACCGCTGTACACATGCTGTGGTCGAGCATGAGTAACTGTATAGCTTCCAGACATGCTACGTTGACGTAGCACGAATACGATGTCGTGACATAGCAGAGCTGAGAATCATTGGTCTTTTATTTCATTGATTTATTCTGAACACGCACAATAGACAAAGAGATGCCGTTAGACCAGCGCAAGCAACAGCAAACTAAGGCAGTTACGAGGGGACATGAGGCAATTTGGTATGGACCTCCCTTCATCTAGCACTCAACTTCTCTCAGGAGGTGAGTCAAGACAGTGGACTTGATACCCTAGAGAACGGGATCTGCATATATCAAATCGTTTGTGGGTCGAGTGGGGGCCTGGTTGAGCAGTAGGCTTATGGTGCCGAAGTCTGACGCTACTACCGACCCACCTCCATCTGGCCCAAGTCCACCGGATCGACAGGCGACACCAATCATCACTAGCATCTAGCGTCGTCGCTGATACAAGGAATTTGCGCGAGACTGCGCACAGCTACGCCAGTACATCTTTACAACTCTGCAACTGTTTTGTCAACAACCCTGTGCTCTCCTCGATACCCAGCAGTAGTCTTAGATGACACGAGATGCATACTCAGTTTCATCCGTAGTCAACATAGTTCCGTTGGGTACGTTCATCCGCTAAGATAATATTTGCTTCACTGACTGACGTTGTTGAGCTGATACTAATTGGCTCTGCTGCGGTAGCCAGTCTGATGCTGTTTTCAGTTCTTTCTGTGTCCTCACACTCCTCACTATAACCCTTAAGATCTGTCTTCTGTCTGCACCAACTCGAGTCGCATCGTATCGCACATAGAATTTCCTGGGACGTCTGCAGGACATCGCGCGATTTCATGCATATTGTATGTCACTTCTTTCTAGGTGCTTCAGTTACTTCTGATGTACAAAAAATCCCATTGTCTGCTTCAGCTAGTTCTCTTTTTCACGTTCTATGTGTTTATCAAGCTCACCTAGTTTGGCAACATTATCCACCATCTCACCTCTGATTGACTGTAGAGATTTATCCAAGCCATAATCTCCCGCATTGACAAAGGTGGGTCATCTATTGTTTTCATAGCATCATTTATTTGTCCTTCAGTAAATGAGGTTCCTTGTATCATTGTGTTTGCTATTTCTGGCAGACTTGTTACTGTTGCCATTTCAATATCTTGCCCTGTTGGCAACTTTGTTTGCGTGTCGTGAAGGGTACTAACAAGTTGTGATGGTAACTTCTTACTAGTACCAACACCAAGGTAATGCTGCAGTGCTGTCTCACCACCAACTTCACCTTTAATTGTATTTAAAGCTCTAAACTCAGCAGTGTTGTTTTTATGGGTTAGATACACTTTTCCTCTGTCTGTATTTACAAATAAGTGACCTTTATCATATTCAAACTGATTAGGATCTATTACATCTGGGCATGCACCAACACTGTCATAAAATGAGTTTACTTTGTCTTTTAACAGTTCGTGATACATACTACTAGTTACCATTCCAGTCATATCTGTCATATCTGTGATACTAGTATCTGATGCATTCATGTCATCCATTTTAAATTCACCATGATTAAATCCTCCTGCTGCCATTGTTTTATTAATTTAATATCTTTTATTGTGCATAATAAAAATGACACAGTCTTACGGATCAAAGTTAGACCCATATAGAAAAGTACGTGAGCCTCTCGGTGTTAAGGGCATTAGGCAATCAATCATCATCACAAACAATCCTAGTACCATAGACCAGAACCAAACACTTACAGTCAAGTTTCCAAACCTAGGTCCCAGTGACGTTATTGTTCCTGGTACTGCACGCCTAGCATTTAATATTGAACTATCATCAGATGCAGATGTAAACAGAACACTAGTTAACAATCTTGAAAGAGCAATTATTAGAACTATTAAAGTAAAACTTAAAGGACAGGAAGTGTTTAGTCTTGATGATGATGATGTGTTCTACTGTTACAAAGATCTTTGGCTTACAAGAGAAGAACGAGAGGATCGTATTTATCAAGGCATACAGTCAGATAACTTTGGAAAACTTCGAATCGATGCTGGAGACAAAGTAACTACTACCGCCAAAGACGTTATATTAGCAATCACAGCGCCGGACAGACAACAGTTAGATTGGTTTGAGTACTGACAATTCTGCCAGCGCTAGCCTCACCTATCTGGTTTGTGAGTTATATTAGCAGAAACATATGGAACCAGATTTTACATTCCACTTGAGTTTGAAATCCTAACAGCGCATTTACCCTATTACCAAGGAGCACTGAATGACCGTCTGAGCTTTGAACTAACTTTTAATGACTACTCTAAAGTTATTAAATCATCTGATTTCAATGTAACATACAAGATCTCTAACATTTCTTTGGAATATGAAATTGTTACACACACTGATTTAGCTAGACTCATTCAAAATCAGTACCTGTCAAGACTGCCGATTTATTATGACAAGGTGATTAGACATAGTTTAATGCATAAAGACAAGAGTGACCCGCTGTGGAACATAAACTTAAACACACCTGCCAGGTCATTGAAAGGTATACTCATGTTGTTTGTTGAACCAGGTGCTCCATACAAAAGAGATTCAGAAAAAATCTACAATCCAAAGATTACACATTTGTCTTGAACAATCAAAGGCCACCCTAATCAAGTGTACGCATCTGGTTTGGTACCTTATCAACACTACGATGAGATCACAAAGTATTTTGCAGGTGGAAGGATTAGAGATAAACTAGCAAACATTGCGTGTAAAGATTTACATCTGTATGACGTTAGGATCGGACAATACCTTACAAATAAGTATGCACTTTGGTTAGACCTTCGTACTACAGGTGATGACTACCTACATGGGTCAGGTCGTACTGTTGAGAACGGAAGTGACGGAATAACAATTCAGATACAAAAAAAGGTTGAAACCGCTGCAGCAATAAATATATATTTATATCTGATATATGACGCACAACTAAACATACAATAGTGCAGACTAAGTGGACACATATATTACAATTATATTGTGTATTAAAATGAACTTAATGACACTCGACCCACACTGTGGATTGTTTTGTGGTGTAACAGGGTGTGGGAAAACTGAATTTGTACTTAACCTCTTACAAACAAGATACATCTATCATTTCGAAAATATTGTAATATTTTGTCCTACTATCAAACACAACAAAGCTTACCACAACTGTTTATTCATTTGGACTGACAGCAACATTTACTTAGTCGACCCTGAGAAAAAAATGAACGACTACCTACAGTATTTTTACAAGCAATTTGAAGGACAACCAACTTTGTTTATTGTTGATGACTGCTCAGCAGAGAAAGATATTGTCAAGAAGAGAAACACTCTAGCAGAACTTGCTTTTAGTGGCAGACATGCAAACGTTAGTGTATGGATTCTCACTCAGAAATATAATGCTGTACTAAAAGATTTTCGAGAACAGTTAAAGTTTATCTGTTTGTTTTACTGTAAGGATCGTGACAGCTTTGAAGACTGTCTCAGAGAGAACGATGTTATACCAAATAAGCACGAGACTGTGTAAAAAATAAACTAAAATCAACTAAGCATCTAAAGCTTATTTTAAAGGCAGATCAGCCCACTGGGTATGGGTTAATAAATTAATTTAAACATTTGTGTCACGTAACGGATGTGACATGTTGTTTTATTTTTTCGCCAAGTCATTTTCTTGTTAATAAATGTAGGTCGCCGACTTCTGTAAATAGCCTTAGTTTAGGGAAGTTAATAAATGTAGTGTGAGCGTAATCGTAAAGCCCGTGCAGCAAGCTTAGCAGTGAGCGAGTACAGCGGTTGCAAGCTTTCGCCGAGTAGCTTTAACCGAACAGTGTTCAGAGTAAAGTTAAACTGCAAGGTAGCAGAGGGATATTACAGTCAGTCAGCGGAGTTAGCTAGCGCAGCGAGAGTCTGGGTCAGGGTGCGGCCTCGTTTGGAGCCCTTGACAAGCTGTGTGAGGGTTGTGTTACCCTCCCTGCAAGACCACGGCCAGTGTTCCTGGGTGTGGGTGTCCCAAGAGACTTGTGACCACGGCTGCTACTCAACAGAAGACCCCTCCGGTTCGTCTTCGTCTTGTTTGTCTCGTCCTGCCGGAGGACTCACCAGTGACAGGTAATCTTTCATGCCATTTTCCTCAGTTAGCTGCTGTGCTCTCGGGTGTGTGAATGTGTACATAGGTTCGGAAGGGTATGTTCGTCTAGTTTTTTTAGTGATGTTTTAATCGAGTCTTTAACCATGTTTTTTAGGTTGGGTTGTAATGTGATGGGTGTCGGATTTAGTTTATGTTCGGCTGTCGCCGAGTGAGTATATTTAAAGGGCCATGTTGTAAACTGAATTAAAGTGGGTATCCTTTCAAATATATATTTGTATTGGGTCCTAGATGTAATGTAATAAGGTTGTCACGTGGGGTGGTTGCTGGTGATTATTTGATATCTTTGTATGTACATGTGGATATTTTGATAATGTTGGTTTTAGCAGTGGCAATGTTATTATACAAAAGTGGTTGTGCTAGCTTAATGTTAGTGTAATGGAATGGTGCAGACCTGGTGAATGTTGAATGTACATGGGAAGCTTTCATATCCATGATTGTATATTTAATATGGCCAAGGCGGGTATTAGGGTGAGACGAGACACAACTCACGTGGTTCGTGAGTAGGTGCGTGTCAAATAGGCCAGAATTAACTGTGTTGGCACTTTGACTGACAATGCGCCCTTTTCCAGTGCACTGGCTTCGAAGATTTCGTCCTTCGATCTCTTCATCTTCCATGACCAACGGTGACGCATCATCGGGAGCTGGAACGCCTTCGCTAGCCAGTCCTGTTGGACAAGTACTTTGACGTTGGGCTACAGCAGGCTGATTCTACGTTCTGCGCGTCGGTCACAGGTGTGCGTGGGCAAGCACGGCTACGGTGCTCTTCGGTGTAGGGGTAGTACTCTTACGTTACGAGCCACCCTGTCTAGTGTGGGACAGAGGACACTGTACAGAGACAAAGTACCCGCCTTGTATAGCCGTTGGCCATTTTCACCTGTTAGTCATTTTCACTTGTATAGCCATTGCCGATTTTCACCTATTAGTCATTTTCACCTGTTAGTCATTTTCACCTGTTAGTCATTGTTATCTGTTAATCTTTTTTATGTGTTAATACGTTATATGAGTGCATGTGTGGGTATGTGTGAGGGTGTGGGGCGTTAGTGGGTTGGGGTGGGGGTTAGAGTAAGAGTAGGTAATAAAAGATTTGTTGTTGTTTATCACTGGCGTTGTGTGATTTATTTAGAGTGGGTCGGTTTCTCGAGTGTTAGCACTTACATTGTCCACGGCGCCCTGACCCCGTCAGGCGTGTCGTGACATATTTGGTGGCAGCGGTGGGATAAGGATTATGGGGAGGTAATAGATTAGGTAGATTAGGGTATTTTTGTGCGCCAGTGACCGTTTGTTCGTGTTGTGGTACGAGTAAGATTTAGCGGGCGGTTGGCGGGAGTGGGGGCGTATTGCGCCGGGGGCCACGGCCAGAGAGTGCAGTGCGCATAAACGGGGGGTGGCATGAGTGGTTGCCTCTCATTACTCAGGTACCGAGTGGTGAGGACCCTTCGGCTCTTGTCACTGTCTAGTCCTTATTCGTTGTTTGTATTCTGTGTATTTATTTGTTTTATTTTTTCTTTGTCAGGGGTCCTGCTGCGGAGCAGTTGTCGTCGCTGCCTCCGGGACACCCACATCAGGATACCCCCTAAACGGGAGACCAGGGCCACCCGTGCCACGTCGGGGCACGACCCTGAGTCAGAGGGTGGTGGTGCAGGGGATGAGGGTCCAGGAGAGAGAGGAGCCACTTTGGCCACTCCCTCTCGGAAGGAAACGGTGGTGAGTACCCTTACCCGTACTCTCACTGCAGCAGGACTGACACCCAGTAGGGATCAGGAAAGTAAAGAGGGGTTAGGGGTGGGGGTAAACCCATATGAGCAGTATAAAGTGCTAGGAGAGGGCCTAGGACTTAGTGGGAGAGCCCTAACCCAGTTCATCCTGTCCGAAGTTAGGAGAGAGGAAGAAAAACGGGAACGTGACCTAGAGCGTAGGGCGTTAGAGAGGCGGCTCCAGATGGACCGTGAGGCAGCCGAGAGACGGCTCCAGATGGACCGCGAGGCAGTAGAGAAGCAGCTCCAGATGGCTGAGCAGGCTAGGAGGGATGACTTAGCATTGACCAAACGTAAGCTAGCTGCCGCGGAACAAGCACGGAAAGAAGAGCTAGCTGCCGCGGAACAAGCACGGAAAGAAGAGCTCGTTGCGGCCGAAACGCGGCTTAGATTACAGTTAGCAGCATCGGAAAAGAAGTCAGTTACGGAGTCTAGTCAGCATTACTCGCTCAAGATGCGTCCGTTAGAGGATAAGGAAGATGTGGAATCTTACCTTCAGCTCTTTGAGAGAGTAGCCGAAACCCAGGGGTGGCCGAAAGAGGTATGGGGGATCAGGTTAGCACCTCTATTGCAGGGGGAGGCCCGTGATGCATACCTTAGGCTGACCGTAGAGCAAGGGAAAGATTTTGAGGTGGTGAGGGAGACCTTACTGAGAAGATTCTGGCGTGACGCTGAATATTACAGACGCCAGTTTCGCGAAGCCAAAAAGGAGAGTCCCGAAACGTTTCCCCAGTTGTTCGTTAGGTTAAAGACCTCAGTCAAGCGTTGGTTCACTTTAGCCCATAAGAGCATAGAGGACGTTGAACAAGTGCTAGACATGTTTCTGTCTGAGCAATTTTATAATAATAATAATAATAATGAGTACTTGTATAGCGCCTAACCTCAGATTAGAGCTCTAGGCGCTTAACAAAAACTAATGTACAAAAAATAACTAATTACAAAAATGGAATTTACAAAAAGTACAAAAACAAAATACAACGCACTCTGTAAACAAGCTATAAAGTCACCATTCAAAAGTGCTACGCTCATGGACTCATACTGGCATTCACACACACACCCACACACACACTACTTCTATAAATAGATAGAGATGACTTTAACATGACAGGTGTGTGACAAAGTCATTTGTAGCTGACAGAAAACATATGGGTCTTTAGGGCACGCTTGAATGCCTCTCTCGAATCCAGGTATCTCAGTTCGCGTGGGAGATCATTTCAAACAACTGGGCTCTGGTATCTGAATGACCTCTCACCAAACGACTTTGTTTTTTTTATGCTATTATGAATGCAGATCTGGAAATGTTCGTTAGGGAAAAACGTCCCAGAAAGGGTGAAGAGGCCGCGGAGCTAGCGCAGCTCCATATCGACACCAAACGGGCAGTCTCGCGTCCATTGGGTGGGGGGGCCGATTCGTCCGCCGTTCAAGAAGGACAAAGGGTCGAATAAACCCCCTGAGGCCAAAGCAGAACATAGGGCAGAACCAGCTAGTTCAGGCAGGGGGACTGGTGAACGGCTGTGTTTTAAGTGTAACAAACCAGGGCACTTAGCAAGGAACTGTCAGAGTAAGGCGTCAGTTAACCAAGTCACCATTGCTCCTGAGATAGTAGCCGTAATGACAGAGCCCGTGACCGTAGGGATGCGGACGATCCGGCCCTACGACCCGTGGAGTAGGGGATTAGCCAAGGGAAAGGAAGTTCGTATCATGCGTGATACCGGCGCAGACATGGGTGCGATCGCCGCCAAGTGGATAGAACCCAGGGATTTTACAGGTCGGTTCATCGACGTCAATCCCGTCGACCATACTAAGTCCGATAAGTATCCGACTGCATGGGTTGAAATCGATTCACCATTCGTGCGAGGGGCGATCGAACTTATCGTAATGGAGCGCATGGGACCGGACGTAATCCTAGGAAACTGGGTGACTTTTTCAGATGGGAAACGTAGTCCCGTATCCATCGATGCCAGTGAGTGTGCTATGGCAGCAGCGGTCCAAACTCGAGCTCAGGTTCAGAGGGAGAAGGAGGGAGAGAGCGCGCTTAAAGTCGTTAAGCAGGCCGATCTCAATGTGACTCCTGCCCAACTGATAGAGTGGCAGAACCAGGACGAAACTCTAGCTCGCGCTAGGAAGGTGGCCGAAGAGGGCCGAGCAATTCCGTCAGGGAAAAGTCTGATAGAATTTTGCAGGAGGAACGGAATTCTGTATCGGGTCTATAGCAAAGGAGGCAGCCAAATGTCCCAGTTAGTTGTCCCGAAGCCTTTGAGGGAGACTGTGATGCGTTTAGCGCATGACCCACCGATGGGGGGGGGGGGGGGGGCATTTGGGAGGCAAGAGAACCCGGGAACGCATTTGGGGTACTTTCTATTGGCCGGGACTGTGTGCCCAAGTTCGCAGGTACTGTGAGTCATGCGAACAATGTCAGAAAGTAGTACCAAGAGGGAGAGTACCGCGGGTTCCTATGCAACAGCTTCCGCTAGTAGAAGAACCATTTCAGAGAGTAGCGGTAGACATTGTGGGGCCTATTGCTCCAGCTTCCGACAGAGGAAACCGGTTCATTCTCGTGACCGTCGATTACGCCACTCGATACCCCGAGGCAGTACCTTTAAAGGGGATCGAAGCAGAAAGGGTCGCTGAGGCATTGTTAGAAATCTGGTCTAGGGTGGGAATTCCGAGGGAGGTGCTCACCGACCAAGGGTCCCAGTTCACCTCACAAGTGATGTCTGAAGTCAACCGTTTGCTGTGCATCCAAGGCAAGTGTACTACTCCTTACCATCCGCAGGCAAATGGCCTAGTAGAACGTTTCAACGGTACCTTGGTGTCCATGTTGAAGAAGTTAGCTAGCGAGCAACCTCGATGTTGGGACAGATACATTCCCTCATTGCTGTTTGCGTACAGGGAGGTTCCTCAGGAATCGACGGGGTTCGCGCCGTTCGAGTTATTGTACGGCAAGACTGTAAGGGGGCCCATGTCAGTTCTACGGGATCTGTGGACGAAAGAGCAGATGGGAGAAGAGGTGAGAGATGCAAGCCAGTACGTGGTAGATTTACGGAATCGCATTGAAGAGACGTGCAGGTTAGCGCAACAGAATTTGAAGCTAGCTTCGAAAAAGCAGAAACAGCACTTTGACCGCAGAGCCAAACCACGCAGTTTTAATGCAGGAGACAAGGTTTTGTTGTTACTTCCAGTTAAACACAACAAGCTGGGGATGGCTTGGCAGGGGCCGTTCGAGGTTCTAGAGAGAGTCGGAGAGTGTGACTACAGGGTACGGGTGGGCAGTAAAAATAAACTGTACCATGCAAATCTGTTGAAAAAGTTCCAAGAACGAGTGTCAGTAGCTACAGTAGTGATAGATGAGGAGGACGAAGATGAGGGGGGAGAGGCATTCGTGGTGGTAAAGGAAGTACCTACCATTCCTTTAGTAGCATCTGAAGGACCCTCCGACGTCCATCTTGATCCTAACTGCCCAGAGATCCAGTCTAGTATAGAAGCTCTGACTGTCCAGTTTAAGGATATTTTGACAGATTATCCGTTGAGGACGACACTAGACTCGTGTGAAATCCATTTGACTGATGAAGTGCCGGTGAGAACGAAGCAATATCCTCTACCTCATTCTCAGCTAGAGGTAGTGAAAGCCGAAGTAGATGCTATGCTAGAGATGGGAGTAATCGAGAGAGCCAATTCCCCATACAGCTCACCGATCGTCTTGGTAAAGAAGAAAGATGGCACTGTTAGGTTTTGTGTGGATTTTAGAAGACTGAACCAAAAGGTCGTGTTCGATGCGGAGCCAATGCCTGACGTAGAGGACCTATTTTCCTTACTGTCCAAGGCTAAGTACTTGAGTAAGTTAGACCTAGCTAAAGGCTACTGGCAGGTACCCATGTTAGAGAGCGACAAACCTAAAACTGCCTTCACCACACCGGCAGGGCAATTCCAGTGGAAGGTAATGCCTTTCGGGTTAAAGACGGCAGGGGCAATCTTTTCCCGAATGATGAGGAGGTTACTAGAACCTTTGCGGTTGACAGAAGTTAGCAATTTCATGGACGATTCATGATTGCTTCCTCCACTAAAGAACGTCACTTACAATGTATGGCCCAGCTCTTTTGTAGGTTAAGAGAGGTCCAGTTGGCGGCCAGACCTACTAAGTGTTACTTGGGGTTCAAGCAGTTGGAATATCTGGGGCATACAGTGGGTAACGGTCAGATAAAACCAGAGGGAGACAAGATGCAGCGGATAAAAGACGCGCCGCGACCACAAACAAAGAAACAAGTCAGATCGTTTCTTGGGTTGGCAAATTATTACCGCCGGTTCGTTCCTAACTTTGCGGCCATAGCAGCCCCACTAACCGACCTAACCAAGGGAGGAAAGACTGGACAGATCGGTTGGAACGATGCATGTGAGACAGCATTTGAGACGCTGAAGACGCGACTGTGTTCGGGTCCTGTGTGCTCATTGCCAGACTTCGATCGTCTCTTCGTGTTGCAGACGGATGCGTCCGAAGGGGGTGTAGGGGCCGTATTATGTCAAGACCATGGTAACGGTTTACAGCCTGTTGCATGCGCGAGCAAGAAACTGTCCAAAGCAGAACGTAATTACTCCACTATCGAAAAGGAGTGTCTTGCAATCGTGTGGGGAATTCAAAAATTCCGTCAGTATCTGTATGGTAGGACATTCGTCGTACAGACAGACCATAGACCATTGCAGTACTTGCAACAAGCTAAATCCACAAACAGTCGACTGATGAGGTGGGCTTTGCAGTTGCAGCCATTTTCCATTAGAGTGGAAAGCATAGCCGGTAAAGTAAATGTTCCTGCTGACTTTTTGAGTAGGACATGGTGGTAGAAACCGCAAATGTGGAAGCAGTAATGGGACAGTCATATAGGAATCAAACCCGGGTGTTTGATCTGGGAGGGGGGTATGTCACGTAACGGATGTGACATGTTGTTTTATTTTTTCGCCAAGTCGTTTTCTTGTTAATAAATGTAGGTCGCCGACTTCTGTAAATAGCCTTAGTTTAGGGAAGTTAATAAATGTAGTGTGAGCGTAATCGTAAAGCCCGTGCAGCAAGCTTAGCAGTGAGCGAGTACAGCGGTTGCACGCTTTCGCCGAGTAGCTTTAACCGAACAGTGTTCAGAGTAAAGTTAAACTGCAAGGTAGCAGAGGGATATTACAGTCAGTCAGCGGAGTTAGCTAGCGCAGCGAGAGTCTGGGTCAGGGTGCGGCCTCGTTTGGAGCCCTTGACAAGCTGTGTGAGGGTTGTGTTACCCTCCCTGCAAGACCACGGCCAGTGTTCCTGGGTGTGGGTGTCCCAAGAGACTTGTGACCACGGCTGCTACTCAACAGAAGACCCCTCCGGTTCGTCTTCGTCTTGTTTGTCTCGTCCTGCCGGAGGACTCACCAGTGACAGGTAATCTTTCATGCCATTTTCCTCAGTTAGCTGCTGTGCTCTCGGGTGTGTGAATGTGTACATAGGTTCGGAAGTGTATGTTCGTCTAGTTTTTTTAGTGATGTTTTAATCGAGTCTTTAACCATGTTTTTTAGGTTGGGTTGTAATGTGATGGGTGTCGGATTTAGTTTATGTTCGGCTGTCGCCGAGTGAGTATATTTAAAGGGCCATGTTGTAAACTGAATTAAAGTGGGTATCCTTTCAAATATATATTTGTATTAGGTCCTAGATGTAATGTAATAAGGTTGTCACGTGGGGTGGTTGCTGGTGATTATTTGATATCTTTGTATGTACATGTGGATATTTTGATAATGTTGGTTTTAGCAGTGGCAATGTTATTATACAAAAGTGGTTGTGCTAGCTTAATGTTAGTGTAATGGAATGGTGCAGACCTGGTGAATGTTGAATGTACATGGGAAGCTTTTATATCCATGATTGTATATTTAATATGGCCAAGGCGGGTATTAGGGTGAGACGAGACACAACTCACGTGGTTTGTGAGTAGGTGCGTGTCAAATAGGCCAGAATTAACTGTGTTGGCACTTTGACTGACAATGCGCCCTTTTCCAGTGCACTGGCTTCGAAGATTTCGTCCTTCGATCTCTTCATCTTCCATGACCAACGGTGACGCATCATCGGGAGCTGGAACGCCTTCGCTAGCCAGTCCTGTTGGACAAGTACTTTGACGTTGGGCTACAGCAGGCTGATTCTACGTTCTGCGCGTCGGTCACAGGCGTGCGTGGGCAAGCGCGGCTACGGTGCTCTGCGGTGTAGGGGTAGTACTCTTACGTTACGAGCCACCCTGTCTAGTGTGGGACAGAGGACACTGTACAGAGACAAAGTACCCGCCTTGTATAGCCGTTGGCCATTTTCACCTGTTAGTCATTTTCACTTGTATAGCCATTGCCGATTTTCACCTATTAGTCATTTTCACCTGTTAGTCATTTTCACCTGTTAGTCATTGTTATCTGTTAATCTTTTTTATGTGTTAATACGTTATATGAGTGCATGTGTGGGTATGTGTGAGGGTGTGGGGCGTTAGTGGGTTGGGGTGGGGGTTAGAGTAAGAGTAGGTAATAAAAGATTTGTTTGTTGTTTATCACTGGCGTTGTGTGATTTATTTAGAGTGGGTGGGTTTCTCGAGTGTTAGCACTTACATTGTCCACGGCGCCCTGACCCCGTCAGGCGTGTCGTGACAATTTGTTTGTCCAATAAAAATGACAGACGGACAAACCCAAGTGTTTGATGTTACAGAGTGCTTCAAAGATGTTAAATGATTTTATGACTTAAAATCACGTGTGTTTGAACCCAGCTTTAAACTCTCAACACCGACAATATGGATATACATGACATATAATGTTACTTTGGAATATTCTGATGGATCACCTTCTTATGATTACGAGACTGTTGATCTTAAGACAAATGCTTTTAAAGTTTATAATGCTAACAGTGGCCACTTGCGTTGGTTTGAGGCACTGTGTAAAGACATATTTGATCAATTAAGAAAACTACATTGTTATATTGAAAGTGTTACATTCATTAAAGTGCTATTACACCTGCAGGACAAGACTTCAAGACATACACCAGGGAAGTGGTTGACTTGTTTATCATAACTACAGCTAATACAGTATTACATATGGTGTGCCAGTGTTTTTTTTTTTTCCATTTATTATTTTGTCGGTCAATTAAAAATGACGGACAATGCTCAAAGCCCATCAGGCCAATCACGCTCAGGTTTAAGAAACGTGTTTCACACAGCAGACTTGCCTATATCAAATACTAACAATGTTTATGAATCGATAGAAAACTCTTTTTCTGTAATACAAGATAATCTTCTTACAGGCAGTTAAAAGATTCAGGTTGTTGCTAAAATAGAATTTACTAGGGTAGATGGTTAAAGTAATTGTATCATATATATCAACAAGGCAACACACAGTTAACACAAGGGAATTGGAGAACGTGTTTAGAGAAAGACTGTTACCAGACTTTCTGTCCGGGGGAACATCCCGGAACAAAACCTTCAAGGAGTCTGCTGTGAAGTGTTTATATCTGGTGTCAATTAGTTCAGCACAATACAGCAACAAGTGTCGAACAGAAAACTGCTCATCACAGGCAAAACACCATGGACGCTCATCCTGTTTAAGTAATTAAGAGTGCGTAACATACGTGTGCTCGATGTGGAGCCGAGCAAGGACAGTCTCCTCACGGCGGCTGCCGCAGCAGAAAGGTAGACTGTCGGACAACGTAGGAAGAGCTTCATGAAGCTTGTTCCCTTCCTCTTTGTCCCACTCGGACTGCCACTCGCGGCCTATGTAGCAGTACGCACTAATCACAGGTTTAAAATCACTAAAAACAGTCTGTGTGTCAGGGACAGGGTCACTGCGGGCACTGTTGGCAGCAGAATCTGCGATTCTGTAGCCTTCGATGCCCACATGGCCTGGGACCCAAATAAAAATGATGTCATAATATTCCTTCATCAAGTCTGCGTAGAGCTCTCTAATCTGCACCAGCAGTGGTTGGTCTGTTCCCGCGCCCTGAAGGGCCTGCAGGGCAGGAAGAGAGTCAGACAGAATCAGGAAGTTCCTTTCCCGAGACTGATAGGCATGCTTGAGTGCCAGCAGAATTGCCTGCAGTTCTGCACTAAATACAGAGGAATGGTCAGGTAGGCGGAGCTTAAATGGGCGTCTAAGATGGCGAGAGGACACTGCAGCCGCAGCCACTCTCTAATCCTCAGACTTGGACCCATCCGTGTAAAGACGACAATAGCCAGGAAAGTTTGAAAGGAGTTCATTGAGGCTCTGTTGGTATATGGCTGGTGGAGTACAATTCTTCTTGTGGGCAGTCAAATCCAGCAAGATGTCAGGAACTGGTAGTAGCCAGGGTGGAGTGACGTGTTGCAGAGATTCCGAAACTTTGTCCAGGTCCACTCCGGCCGCCTGCAGATGAGGTCGGACACGGAAGGAAAGTGGACGGACAGCTCCCGGATGGGCATCGTAAATCTCTGCAAACGACGGGTTAAAAACACAATCATAGGCAGGATTGTCTGGATGGGCCTTCAGCTTCAGAACGTAGCTGAGCATGAGGCGGATACGGCGGAGCCTGAGAGTAGGCTCCCCTGCCTCGGCATACAGACTAGGAACTGGAGATGTCCTGAAGGCCCCTAGACATATGCGCAGACCTTGATGGTGAATTGTGTTCAGATGCTGTAGAACAGACTTGGAAGCCGAGCCATAGACCACAGAGCAGTAATCCAGTTTGGACCGAACAAGGGCCCGGTACAGTCGAAGTAAGACAATGCGGTCTGCACCCCAGTCAGTACGACCAACGACACGAAGAATGTCGAGGGCCTTCTGACAAGAGGTTCTAAGGTAGTTAACATGGTTGCAGAAGGTCAATCTTTTGTCAAAGATGACCCCCCAAAAAACTTTGCTTCTTCAGCCACATGAATTTGCACTCCAGCAATGCTCAGGCAAGGTTTTGGAAAATAATTCGTCTGGTTAGTAAAATGCACACAGACTGTCTTGGAGGGCGAGAACCTGAATCCGTCGAGAGACACCCACTGCTGGATGTGGTCAACGCACAGCTGGAAGCGCCTCGACCTCGTGCACACAAAGCAAAGTCGTCCACAAACAAAGAGCATTCAGAATCATCCTTGACGGCCTTTACAATGTTATTTATTTTAATGCTAAATAAAACAGGAGATAGAATGCTGCCCTGCGGGACACCCATCTCCTGTTCAAAGGAGTCGGAGAGGGTGGAGCCCACACGGACATGGAACGACCTGTTAGACAAAAAATTGTGAATAAAAACAGGCAGGTGCCCTTTAAAACCCATGTCCGACAAACCAGACATTATACCATGCTTCCAGGTAGTGTCATATACCTTTTCAAGATCAAAGAAAATTGCATAGACATGCTGCTTGTTGACAAAAGTATCTCGCATAAAAGACTCAAAGCGGACTAGATGGTCAGTTGTACTACGGAAGCGCCGGAAACCGCACTGGAGGTCTGTGATGAGACCACGTGACTCAAGATGCCACACCAGTCGGGCGTTGACCAAGCGTTCCATAGTCTTACATAAACATGATGTCAAAGCTATTGGCCGGTAGTTGCCCGGGTCGGAAGGATCCTTACCCGGCTTGGGGATTGGCACAACCGCAGCCTGGTGCCAAGATGGCGGAAAACGACCGGTTATCTAGTTATGGTTAAAGGCCTTGAGAAGTACAAGGAGTGAATCCTCAGGCAGATTAGTTAGGAGCTGATAATGGATGGTATCTAATCCAGCAGCAGAGTCAGTACATTTCTGCATGGCTTGCTGCAATTCTGAAAACGTAAAGGGGGCATTATAGTCTTCCGAGTTATCTGATATAAAATCACAAGCACAAGATTCTCGCTTCTCCTTCTCTCTCTGGAAAAAAAGGTGAATAATGCCCTGTTGAAGAATTATGGGCAATGGTGGAGGCAAGCAAATTGGCCACATCATTTTTATCTGTTACCAAACTGGCACCATCTCTAAGATGGCCGACAGAAGCCGAGCCACCCCTGCCCCTAATTCTTCGAACAGCCTTCCAGACTTTTTGGGACGGAGTCCTAGAAGATAAAGATGAGACGATGCGTCTCCAGGAAGCACGGCATTCGCGTTTAAAAATGTAAAGGGCTTTCGCCCGCTGTCTCAAATGTTAAAATATTTCCTTGCGACAGACTATGAAAAGCACGTCGCTGAGCAGATTTACGTATTTTTTGGGCCTTGCGGCACTCTTCATTGAACCATGGTACTCTCGGCTTCCGAGCGACTGATGTGGAAGTTCTAGGGATGGTTTCACCTGCTACGTCCAACAAAATAAAAGTAAAACACGAAACAGGTTCTTCAGCTGACATGACCACCTCCGTAAGACGAGACTGACAGAGGGAGGCGAACAGAGGCCAGTTAGCTTTCTTGAGATTCCAGCGCCCCACCGGCGAATCCTCCTCACAACTGACCGATGACAGGACTACTTGGAAGTGGTCACTACCACACAGGTCGTCGTGAACCTTCCAGTCAAAGTCCAGCATGAGAGAAGGATCACACACAGTGAGGTCTAGAACAGAACTAGATCCTGAACCTGAGTTAGAGTATGTAGTTAAAGACACATAGGTTAAGTTGAGAAAAGACATCTTCTAACATCTGACCTCTGCCATCATAGTGGTCACTGCCCCAAAGGTGAGCCGCGTGACCGTTAAAATCCCCCATGAGAATAAAGGGAGGGGGCAGTTGATCTACTCAGTTACAAATATCATTGCTACTGACCCGCAGTGATGGTGGCAGGTAAATACTGCATACGGCTATGGTCTTCTTCAAGGTAACCTGAGCTGCGACAGCCTGAAGACAGGTGTCGATGCTAACGGGGCTACATACAATTTGGCTACTAATGAGAAGAGCCGCTCCACCCGAGCGCCTCTCCGAATCAGAGCCTTTGTGTGTAACGTTCAAAACCATTAAAGGATACATGGTCAGAAGTCTTCAGGTAAGTCTCCTGAAGAGATATTACTGAGGGGTTATAGAACTGCACTAAAAGACGTAATTCCTCAAAGTTAGCTTGAAAACCACGACAATTCCACTGAAGCATAGAGTTAAATCATTATGTCTTATCTACTCAATACCCGCACGGCCCTGTAACCTGCCGGACATAAAGATCTGTGTGTGTTTTAGTGTTGGGTCGGTCGGCTGACGAGAGCAGTACCTGGCTTATTATGTGGTAAAAATGCCTTGTACACGTTTTTTTTTATTGTATTATTTTTTATTCTCTTTTTGTGTAGTCAGTGTGCTCACTGAGTGACCTACGTAGTTCAGCTGTTTTTGTCTCCTGCAAGCTTGGAATTCAGTGTGTACATTTACCGCCAGTAGTAAGAGGCGAGGCTGGTTAGCACAGCAGAACGTTTAGACAAAGGCCAGATGTTGTACTCAGTGACCGCACCTCGCCGATATGTCGTTTTCTCTCTTCTTTTTAGACCTCTGCTACGGTGCCAGACAGCTGGTTACTGCGGAGTATTTTCCCCTGACAAGAGAATTGCCCCGGTTGGATTTTGTGTGTTAACTATGTAGTCTTGTAAAAGTACGATTTTTCATCTGCAAGAGGATTTTGCAACAATAGAGTGTTTGAAGTGCTCTAAGTGTTGGTAATAGTTTCAGAACTGACAAAAGCGTATTCAGCTAGGAAAGTAATGTTCTATCACATGGAAGAGTGCTTCACCATTTTGTAACACGTAATGATTTTGGTCGGGCGAGCGACTTTCCGCTACCCGTCAGTTTTTGGCTGGTGAACTCCCGCTGCGATCGGCACCTTTGGGTTGGATCGCGGTGTGGTACCGGGTCTGCGGAGATAGGTGGATTTGAGCGGTTGTTATCCACGACTGCTTCTACAGTTGCTGTTTCGACTTTGCCGTTTTTCCAGACAGTTCCAGAGTTCTACAAACCAGCATTTTGGACTGTGTCCTTTTTTTGAGCCCTCCCTCAAACGGGAATCCCGGACTCTGTCGTTTTTTTTTAGTCCTGGGACTTTGTCATTTTTTTGGCGACTTACTTTGTAACGGGCGCGTCGGACTCTGCCGGTTTTTTTTAGGTTTCCCTTTACAAGGGGCGCTTCGGACTTTGCCAATTTTTTTTAGTCTTCCTTTATAACGGGCCCCTCGGACTCGTTTTTCCGAGGCTTTCCTTTATGAAAGGATCTTTTGGACTCTTAACATTTTTCTAGATAGTTAGTTTTCCTTTACAAGGGGCGCTTCGGACTTTGCCATTTTTCTGGAAGCTTCCTCTATAACGGGCGTCTTGGACTCTGTTGTTTTCCGAGGCTTCCCTTTATCAAAGGATCTTTTGGACTCTGCCATTTTTCTAGATAGCTATCATTTTACAAAGGGCGTTTTGGACTCTGTTATTTTTTGGGGCTCTTCTTTTGTAACAGTTGCCTTGGACTCTGTCGTTTTTCCAAGGCTTCCCTTTTACAAAAGAAGCTTTGGACTTAGTCACTTTTGGACAGGTCTTCATTTACCAAAGGCCTCTTTGACTTAGCTACTGTGACCGGGTACACCCGGCTCTCATAACCCATCTAATGTAATTTCGTTTGTTGCATCGCGACTTGGTTTGCAAAAGTGGTGTGTATTATTGTTCAGTGGTTTTCCTTCAATGTAAGGCCTCGCAAGGTATTGTTTTCATTGATGCCTGTGTTAGTCCGACCCCTCTGGTTTACTTCTAGACCACTAGGTATTCAGTGTCTATTCAGGGGACGCAACCGCGTCAGCCGCCTCGTGGCTTTTGTTCTAGCATCCGGTGCCTACAATGGCGATAATAGCTTGTGTTTCTAATGAGGCATTCTAAGTTGAATATCTCCTCAATGCCTGTACCGATCATTTTAAACCAAGATCCATAAGATTCAGCATGATAGTCTCTTTCATTTTGTAATCTATTTCTAGTCCAATCGATTTTGGGTTAAACATTATTTTGGGAGTTTGCACCTTTTACACCGACCAGGTCGACGAAGAAAAGTCGTTTAAAAATTCATAATTAATTTTAGCCGTCTTTAATCAAATCAATGTCTGATACTAGTGAAACTACAATTGCGGATCTTTCGTTAGCAACAAACCGCAAGCTTCTAGGTTCAGTAGTATCAGAGCTATGGTCAGAAAACCGAGTGTGGGGAAACACAAATTTCAGCTTCCCGGCTCCAAAAACCCCGAATTCTGGAAACACGCGAGTGGTGCTTTCTTTGCGACCCGCGCCTGCCGTATATAAAGCCCTTCCGCAGCGCGCTTGCGGTCAGTACCACTCAGCCGTTTGCCACAGACCACTCGTGCCGCTATGACGATACAACTAAGAAAAACTACAATGTCGACTCCCTCTTAGCTCTGTAAGTAGCTCTGTATTTTTGGTCTTGGACTTTGTTGATTGATGAACTTTGATGCCTGATTTATATCAGTGCCTTGATACAAGTTTTGCCCTAGAGTTAGGAGTAAGCTGCTGAAGATGTAATTGTTGAGAGTGCCTTCACGGCAACTTTGTAGCCATTTTTGGCAGCTGGAACTTTGTGTAACTTTGTTGCGATAGTGGATTTCAGTGATTTCTAGTTTTGTCGCTTCTCGTACTGTAGCATTTGTCTTCCGATGGAGATCGGAATTTTGTGACAAAATTATTCTGGGGCAAAACAGCATAAAGGTAATGTGTACTCTGATTTAATGCTTCTGCCTTTGGATAGTTTTGGGTTTTCTTGTACAATGAGAGTTATTGCCATTTGCTCCAGTGATGCTAAATCATTTTGGCATCGTTGTAGGAAATGTTGAAATATTGCCTTGTCCGACAGAGATTGTTTTGATTAGGCTTTCATGTTCCTTGCTATCCTCCTCACGCTGCTTTTATGATTATACTATAGCGTTAATTTGATTGTGTAGGATTGATCATGTAGGCTTTCATGTCCCTCCTATTTTCCTCACCTTGACATGCATAGCTTTTAGCCGAATAGTGCGTACCACATGGGCTGGGATGCTGTTAGCGTGACGTCACACTTATATTTAGTATGCGCAGCCATTTTGTTTCTGCTTGGCGTCTGCTTCCGGTTGGCTTGTTTACATTTGGAAGTCACTCCCCCACACTCCCCTCTTCCTTTTAATTGTGTTTTTTATCGGCGGGACCTGCCCCTGCTCTAAATAAGTTACCCTTTTACATTCTTCAGCGTTTAAGGAGAGGAATAGGTACTTTATAAATTTTACCGTTACACACTGTTGACATCGGTGATAAGGGGAGCAGTTTCCCACTCATTTTGCCCTAGGCCTGTGGAAGCGGCTTGTTGACTTGAGGACATTCTATAAGTACTTAGAGTCTTTTAGAAGCCAACCGACAGCAATGCCAAATAGAGGCAATTATATTATTTTGTATGAACGTTTTGTCATGCTTATGACATGCCTATGCTCTTTCTCTTTTCTGCCCCCGGCGGCCTGTCGACACGCTTTCTGTCAGCTCCGATAGAATTTGGTTTTCCAAGTGGATATTGCCGCCACCATGGCAGTAACTGGCCTACCAGCTGCTGTATCAAACATCCTGACCACTCTGCTCAGCAACGACCACCATGTCACGTCCTGGAAAGTGACAGGGGAGGGTGACAACTCAGTCGTCATACTTCGCCTGTCAGCTACACAACCGGGCGTGGCGCCATTACACACAACTGGCCAGTGGCGTCGAAAACCACCGGGACAGGTTCGCAGGGACCAACAGCGAGCAGCACGACACAGACTACAACACATGGACAAAATTGCCACTACAACAGCCAACAACCTACGTCAAGGTGACGACGACAACGACGACCTCGGCAGCGGCGATGGAGTGCGTAACGACTATGCCATCGGGTACCCCACAACTGAAAATGATAGCAGTCGTTTTGACACGGGGGCAGGTATGGCTGTGAAAGGCAGGATTGACAAGCATGACGAACATAGTCAGGCAAGTGACTTTATTAATCATAGAACTTCGCCCTTGGGACTGTTTATGCCAAGCCCTACCCCCACACTTATTTCTGAATGGGACACGCAAGCTGAAACAGCAAGAAAGAACGCAGTAGGCCTAACAGTTGACACACATGAACATTCACGTGCAGCTTACGTTAGTGTCAACATGAGTGATCCGACACAGATGTGTTGTGACCTACCAGCCCAAACTACAACAGAAGACCTTTATGACATTTCCATCGATTCTAACGGAGAAACATCAGAAATGACGTCCATCGAACAGCTCCTTTCAGAGAGAGGATATGTCATGGAGAACGTGAAGACAGTTGTGGCTGGTTTGACAAACAAAATCAAACAGTCGCATCTACGTCAAGTCAAAAGAAACACTGCGTTTAAGAAAACAGTATTAGACACACGGGGTAGCAACGAGATCATTATATGTGACAGTGATGATTATGTCTTCACCTATGACTGTAAGCAACAAATTTGTAGTTGGTTCATCAAGGTGTACGACGGTCAGATGTCTCAAGAAGATCGTGACACACTGTCCTGTTTACGCAAGTGGGACGCTATTGACACTGACCCATATAAAGAGTATTGTGACGTTTTGCTGGAAGACATGGCCTGTGTGTCACGTGCGGTACGATATCTCATGGGCTAACATGCGTGTTGTTAGACTGTGATATGTGTAGCCAATAATCACGGAGGTTTGACAGTGTATGTGTGTGACTATGAGCCAGACTGAACATTTCCTCAAACATATATGTATAAGTGTCATGGTTTCCATGTCACGATCAGATTGTCCATGTTGTTAGACACGGTTCCTAATGTGTGTTTTTTTGTAATCACCTTCCCCCAACTCCCCCTTGTGTATGGGCTGAAAGCCTTGAACACAATAAAGAATCTGAATCTGAATCTGAATCTTTTCTGCCCCCTCCACTGTTCGTGCTGGTCTGTGACTCTGCATTTGGCAACCTAGAGTTGTCGGTCCAGAATCGCAGATTGACACGTTAGCTTGACTTTGACATTCAAGATGATATTGCTTGGTATAGATAGTTAGACTGCTGATAATTCCATGATTGATTCTAAACATTCTTTGATGTTATATATGGGAGTTATTATGATTTCTAATGTTGCGCCATCGTTTCATTTGTAGGCGCTGTTTCTTCAGTTTCTTCAGTTTCTTCAGTTTTCTACACTGCAATAAAGACATGTCACAGCGACCCCTGTCTTCGACGTTGCCTCCCTCATTTCTTGACCTGATTATCATCTAACCTAACCCGGTTACACTACTTTTATAGACTTTCTTTTATAAAGGGCACTTTGGACTTTGTCATTTTTGCCGAGGCTCCCTTTTATCTACTGGCCTCTCTGACTTAGTTATTTTGCTAGATTCTCCTGTACAAAGGGTACTTGTTCGGACTTTGTCATTCTTTTTAGAGACACGAATTAGACATTAGTACTGTGCTGCGCTACGTCTGATGACATTGTAACCAGCAGAGAATATACTTTTCTCAAACGGCCTCATGCCGGGGCATTTGTTGTCGCTTTATCACTATTAGCCTGTAAGTCTATACGAAATGCGATCTTCGTTTCACATGTCTTACTGTAGTTAGTACCGAGTGCGAGTGACTGTGCTTGTGTGTGTGAACTTGGCATCCTGACACGAGCAAACATTTACATACACATTCACCGGTCACACAAACATTGCACACGGTCAGCGACGCTACAGAATTTGGTGTCGAAGGCTGGGGTGAGGCGACGCTACATAATTTGGTGTCAGAAGTGGGATTAGGCTGGTGCATTGTACTTTCAGATCGGGCAGAGAAGTAGCGCGATAGGTTTCTAGTACTTAGCGGTCAGCAGTGAGTATACTTACTGACTATGTATGGTTTCAGTTATATTTGTATTTGTTTGTTAATACCGTCTGAGGGAAGACCAGTGAGTTTCGCTTGTCCCTAAAACGTGGGGAGCAGACTCTGTCTTGGCATAAACCTCTGTGGAGCTTCGGCCCCACGCAGAAATATTTGTAATGGTTTGTCTTTGATTTTTTTTTAAACGTTATTGATACAGAAGTAAGACGATAGATTTTTTTAAGAAACCGCAGACCAGGGTATAGTAGAAAGGACGGCTAGAAGTCGACAGCGGCAGCAGCAAAACAGATCGAAGAGCCGAGTACCATCCTGAAGTGGATGGGAAAAGCAGCAGCGGACTCTGAATTGACATAGACCTCGGTGGAGCATACACCGCAGCAGAAAAGCTACATCACCGACGAACTTGTGACAGTTGTTAGTTGGCGACATGTCGGCGGATTCCGACGTGGAAGATTATGAGTCATACGTCCCCAATAGGAAAGGTATCAGTATTTCCCATTCAGGCATGAGCGCAACAGACCACTGGCAAGTAGCAGGCGGGGTGATGGAGTAGCAGATGCTATTATACCAAGACAGTGGAGTGGGGCGGTCGCACGTAGGCGTGACCGCCAGCACACCATTCGACCGACAGCGAGAATTAACGGAGAGAAATAGAAATGAACGACAATAAGAGATGGAAAAGCAGATCACCGAGCCGAGTACCATCCTGGAGCAGATGGGAAAAGCGGCAACAGACACTACCGGGGGAACATACCCAGACTCTAACGCTGTAGACTACTCAGCGAAACCGAAAACCTTCGGTGCGAGCAGACGTACCAGCGGGCAGCTAACACGAGCAGATATCGAACAACCGAATTTAAGACCTCATACTATCAGGCCATGAAAGCAGAGGAAACTCTTTGCGCTAGACCGGTCATCACGGGGAGATAGGCCTTCATCCCCGAGAGTTCGACTTGCCCAGGGCGGGTGATGAGAGTAGTAAGGAAGATGGGGACTCGGTTTCAAGCCATTGGAGTAAAGGATCGGGCGGAATGGAGGGAGCTCATCCCGAAGAATGAGATCTTCTGCATTTGCCCGAAAAGCGACTGGTCCAATCGGGGGGGGGGGGGGGGGGAGGGACACACCGCCAGTTCCACGTCGGGTTTCGAGGTCACCCGAGCGCGCAACTTTAGGCCCCAGGAAAGGGGCCTGGGACCTCGGCAGTGGTGCGAGACGTATCGGGACGTCGTCGGTAAGATCCACTGGTACAGTGGTGGGAGACGAAGGATATCTGCAAGTAAATTCCACTGGTGGCGGGGGTGCAGGGACGAGCCTGAGTACAGGCCGAGGCTGCACACTTAGTAACCGATGGCCACTTGCAAACTTAAATGAAGCGAACCGAGTACGAGAACAACACCCTAGGAAAGCCAAGAAAGACACGATCTACAACGGGAAGTCAAGTTTCCATGACTTTCGGGTACAATTCGAGATAGCTGCCAAAATGAACCAGTGGGATGAGGAAGAGATGGCAACAGAGCCGGCAACGAGTCTAAGAGACCTGGCAGTAAGCGTATTACCTGCGCTGACTTCTGCCCGAAGAGCAGTAGTGTGACTACCGGTCCCTCGTTCAAACTCTGAAGTCAGACTCGAACCAGATCATCAGACGGAAATTCACAGAGAAGAACTGAAAACTAGACAAGAAAAGGGAAGAGTCACTGACTAAACTCACCCAGAATTTGAAAAGGACCGTACGCAAGGCACACACTTGTGAACCTATGCCGCTCTTTGGGACCAGTTAACGATAGATGCGTTCTTTGACTCCATGAACGACACAGAGCTTGAGTGGAGCGTGCGGCAAGGGAGGCCTACATCCGTGGAGAGGGCTGTTACCCTCGCAATGGAATTTGAAGCATTTCAGCAAACTCGTGCGAGGAAGAAGAGAATGGAGCGAAACAGCCTCTTCATGATCCAGGGTAGGCGGAGTGGGAGACACAGCAGGACCCAAGGCTGGCCTTCGCTGGAGCGCAATCGCAGCACCAGCAAGAGACGGCGGCACATTTTCTCTCCACCGTGAGAAAAGGGGCCCGCCGCTGTCAACCGCAGGTCAAATACCCGGGGAAAAAAAAGTATCAGCACGGTCCGCAAAATAGAAATGACCGTGCTTCCAGATGGTACCAGGTACGAATCACAGACGACCTGGGTGGCGGATCCGTGGTCGGTCATCATCACCGAATCGGCGACCCAGACGGAGGGAGTTCCTGCGGCACAAGTCCGGGAGGCAGGGTATAGCCCGCGCCCGGCCGAAGAGGACTAGAAGCCGGGTAGGCAGGGTGGCCCGCCCCCCGCAAGACAACCAACGCTTCAGGACCAAGGACCTTCATCGTGACGTCCAAGACCACGGAAATGGTTAGTGTAACTGTGTGTAAATGTGGTAAGTTAGACAAAGAAAAGAAACACTGTAGGACTGGTAGAAGTAAGCGAGTGATTTCTTCAGACAAGATTTGGAAATTTTTTGGTGGCCACAAGAAAAATCAACGTGCGTGACATGACTTTTTAGTGAACCGTGTTAATTGAAAATTATTCATGGACTTTCGCCGACGTCTATGGTTAGATCGATTTACGGGTAACCGCATGCTTTATAAACGTCGTTATTTTTTTTCTTCTTCTTCTTTTTGCAGCTGGACGAGTTTTAGTTTTGCTTGACGTGGTTGTTTGTGTAATGAATTTTTTTTCTCTTGCTTATAATTGGCTATTATGTAATCGTATCTATCGAATCTATAATTATCAGCATGCTTAGTTGTGTTGTAGTTCGATTTTTTGTTGTTTTATTTTTGACGGTCGAATTGTTTTGTTTTTTTTTTTTGTTTTTTTTTTCCTCATTTACCTGTGGCAGATGGCACACCTGAGGTTCGTCGACTACATTCTTTTACCAGGTGTTTTGTTTTACCTGGGTGGATTCTTTTGGTACCAGTGTGTTGTAGTGACTGTCACCTTAAAATCAGTGGTGTGTCGGGTTTTTTTAATGCATTATTTTTTTTATGATTGTTTTGTGTGCTTTGTAACGGCCGCATACGTTTTGCTCATGTAACCATAGTTTTAGTTGATTTTTGTGCATGATGGTGTTTAGGTTTTGATTTTTGGTTTTGTTGTTTGCTTTGAAGTGTGAGATAATGACTGATTGTGATCGTCTGCAATACCTGAGGTACCAGAGTATTGGAGGTTAGTCAGTTGTAACACGTTAGTCAGGTGTTTGTTGTTTTTTGGTTGTTGCAACGGCGATTTTTTATTATTATTGTGTTGCCGTATGACAATTCAAGTTGGTAAGAATTGGGTTTTGTCGTGAAGCGACTTGTAAACCAAAACTTGAATGTATTTTTGTGCGTGTTTTTTTTTTTTATAACATGCCTTGGTTGTTTATGTAGTCATTTTTACCACTGTGTTTATAGCATGTCTTGGTTGTTTATGTAGTCATTTTTACCACTGTGTTTATAGCATGTCTTTTCCGATTGAGGACAATCGCTAAGGAAGCGGGCGGTAGTGTGGTAAAAATGCCTTGTTGTTACACTACCGCAGCCACACGCAAGGTGTTGTTGATGGAAGACGCAGCCAGACAAGAGTGTTTCCAGAAGAGTCTTTTATTTCTTGGTCATCGTGGGTCTAATAGGTTGGGCACAACCAACCTACTAGCGTGGCATACTAAAATGGCGAAAATACCGGAGCTCGGTCTCTCGCTTCTCAGCTCCCTCTATCTATCTCTCTCTCTCTCTCTTCGTTGGGTGCTCTCTATCTATCTCGTTCTCTTCATTGTGCGAGCTCCCTCTCTATCTCGTTCCCTTCGTTGTGAGCTCTCTGCATCTATCTCGTTCCCTTCGTTGTGAGCTCCCTCGTCCTGGTGTTTCCCCCCCACTATATATACCCGTTCTGGCCGAGGGCATCGCCCCTTTGTCTCAACCAGTCAAAGGGGCTATTACTGTCACCCATATTATTCCACATCTATCATGGTGGCCAGCGTCCCCTGACCCTATCTGTCAAAGGAGCTATTACTGTCGCACATAATCTATCCCCCATCTGCTCTGGTGGATAGCGCCCTCTGATCCTAGCTGACCAGGGACCCATTACTGTCTCTCATAATTATTCTATATCTATTATGCTGGTCAGCGTCCTCTGATCCTAGCTATCAAAGGAACCCATTACTGTTTCTCATAATTATTCCACATCTATTATGGTGGTCAGCGTCCTCTGATCTTAGCTGACCAGGAACTCATTACTGTCTCTCCTAATTATTCCACATCTATTATGGTGGTCGGCGTCCTCTGATCCTTGCTAACCAGTAACCCATTATTTATTCATTAGTCCCAGCTCCCAGTTCGCTACTGCCCGCATTGGGACCGCTAAAGTGAGATTGATGTATTTCCACTCGAAATTATCATTCATTAGTCCGAGCTTAGTAGGGCCGGCCACTTGTCAACTCCACGTGAGCCCGTGGTACTAATTATACCCTCGTTATTTTCATATCAAGGGAAATTATAAAATTACCCGACCGTGATATTGGTCGTATACACTTATAGTGTAACATTTCCTCCCAAACCTACCCGAAAAAAAAAGGAATCTTAATTCACAAGATTCGCTTTTTTTTTTCCATTACACAATATTCAGACCACAAAATCATTTCAAACAATTAAACATGTTATCCACAAAATACATCATTTTTTCGGAATGACCGCTTATTTAAATCGATCACTCCTTATTAAAAATTATTATTGTCCGGCGTAATCACGCCAATAAATGTTCACATCAAAATCGTCGACTCAGTTATGTCTTTGCACATGTGTTCGTTATTCTTCACGATTCTTCCTGGATCGCAACAGCGTTGATCCTTGGTTACCCCAACGACGGGTAAAACTTGACAACGTTCGAGGCGGGGAGTAACTGCACTCCTCCCTCCATCATCGGCGTAGAGTCCTTCGCTCTTGCGACGTCATTCACGTCTGCTGATTGCACAGCCGCCAAAATCAACGTAGGCACAGTGACCTCACGTTCACCCTTCCTGAGTCGTGATAGTATGGAGCCAAACCATGCGCTAGTTTTCTTCTTATATCGTATACACCCTACCCGAATTATGATCACTACAACTGTCCCTACGATAGAACCAATGATGATCTGTTTCCATATCGCCCATTCTTGTTTTGGTTTAACGAATCGCTCTGAAGTCGAGCAATTAGATGATCCATTGGCATTTCCTTAATTTCATCTAACTCTTTGGGCAAAGAGATGGGATCGTAGTCTGGTAAAGCGCTATGAAATGGTTTCCATAACGTTATATTGGAAAATGCATAGTTTTCCATCCATCCTATCAATTTGTCTTCCACATGATACTGGCTCTCTTGTTGGTAGTAAGGGGTTAACATCAATCTATCACTAATAGCCGTACATGATTCATTGAGGCGGATTAGCGATAATAGTGGGTTGATTTGTTGGTACGTGACCCCTTTACCGTGACAACTAATACTCATCTTTAGTGGACTATGATTACTAATGACCCATAGCCCATCCATTATATACCGTGCCATAGGTAACACTGTACCCAACTTGACCTTTGTTTGGCAGTGTGTTGCAATTACGTCTGAATTGTTTAAAAACAGCGCCGTAACACAAAACTGATTAATGTTCATAGGATATATTGCACTTCGAATCGCACAGAATCCTATCAAGGGTTTGGAACAAGCTTCAAGTTCAGCTTCCGTAAGGAGCGCGAACCGCGTACGTTGCGCGTCTACTGCTATTGTTGTGGATTCTAAGTCATACTGAGCCGTCATTGATTCTGGCGCAGGCCGACCTGAATCTCCAGTTACTAGTGGTAACTTCATCAAGTTTTTGAAATACGACATTGTGATTAATATTTAAACCCTGCGCTAGCCCCAATACTATCAGACTAAAAAAAAAACTTCATCTTGTTGTTGTCTGCAGTACGAGATATCACCAGAGACTTACACCACTGTCTCTGACAAAACTCAAATCATGCTTCATGATTTACACATTACAATAGTCCTCTCCCAGATACCGTCTGAGAGTCGCATTTCTAATTTGAAGCCTTCTTTGGCAGAAGAGTCAGTATCGCTTCAAGAATTTCCCTAACCCCATTAGTCTGTAAACTAGGCTGAATCGAACGATTGTCGTCGATCTCCCCATCATCAGAACTGTCTGATGTGCCCTTGTTACAACTAACGTTTACTGCTGAGAGAGATCTTTTCTCTCTTGTCTTTAGGCGCTTTCTTAACTCCATTAACGGAACGTCCTCCTCGGATGAAGAATTCTCACGCTCTTTTCGCACCCCCCTAGTCAGTCTGTCTCGTGCGTTCTCTTGCCCTACTGCATCGTCACTGTCGCTATCGGATGATTCTGGAGCTACAACCTGTGTGGCTTTACGTAATGTTCTCCCCCTGGCTTTTGGGATAGGCCACTCGCTAATTTTGGCTATCCGCAAGTGTTCAGCATGTGAACTGACCTCAGTGCCATCTAGTTGATGTCGTACCCTGAATGTGACAGGCGACAATTGTTCCACCACTCTATAGTGCGACCTCCACTTACTGTCTAACTTATTGTGTCTACGGTGATTACGAAGGTACACTGGATCACTGACCTTAATCTCGACAGGCTGTACACCTCTATTAGCATACTTAGCCCCCTTCTTCTGTGCTTTCTTAATTCGCCGATACACCTGGGTGAAGGCCTTGTGTTGCTGCTCAAGTGCTATCTTGTGAAAATCTTCACCAGCGTATTTTCTTCGGGGTCTAAGGATGTTATCTAACGGTAGCACTGGATCGCGACCGTACAGTAAGAAGAAAGGAGATTCCTGCGTAGTTTCCGAAACACAAACCCTATAAGCTGCTAGTACCTGGTTAATATGCACGTCCCATGTCGAAAAATCCTCTTGTATCTTTTTGGACAGAATGTCGTTAAAAGTTCTATGGAAACGTTCGACCTTAGCATTGGACTGTGGATGATAAAGACTGGTCGTGACATGATCTATGTTCAGTTCTGCCAGCGTTTCTGCCATAACCCTATTCACATTCTCAGATCCATTGTCTGATACTATCTGCAATGGACAGCCATGTCTGGGTAGAATTTCTTCTACGAGCAGCTGTACCACTGACTGCGGCGTTTTATCTGGTACAGGGAACGCCTCTACCCAACCTGTCAGATGACAGATGAATGCTATGACATAGCGATTCCCGCTAAGGGAGCGGTCAAACGGACCTGCCAAGTCCAATGACAACTTAGCGAATGGGTATGGAGGAATGTCCATTTCCTGTACGGGGGCCCTTTTCTTTTGTAACACTCTAGACTGACAGATGACACACCCACTAACATATTCATACAGTTGTTTGTACATGTTAGGCCAGTAATACTTTCTACTGACTGTGTCATGAGTCTTGTCTATTCCTAAGTGACCATTTTCGTCATGGTACGGTCTGACTACGTACTCTACCAAGTGAGACGGAACATACAATCTGGCTACTGGTTCATCATCAGGATGAGACAAGAAATATAGAACATCCTCTATCAGCATGTATCTCCTATTGACTGTCATGGTTCCTTGTTCACTAATCAATAAGTCCTTTAAGCGCACTATTTCAGAATCCTTCTCCTGTTCCTCAATAATATCAAACCCTGGAAGATCAACTTTTTCCAGCTTCTCGTCACACCCTGCCCTTACTGAACAACTAGCGAACTGCTTGGGGGTGAATTGGTTGGAGTTTATGACTCCTATGACAAACGCATTGTCATTGACCTCTCTGGTTACCTCTTTTTCTTCCTCATGCTCTGGCATGTGAGTACCACTCGGCATTCTGGATAGTAAGTCTGCCAAAACATTTTGAGGACCTGGGATATATTCAATAGTACAGTTATATCCTGAAATGCCAAGGGCCCACATCTGCACCTTCTTATTCTGCATTGGTGAATTAAGCAAATACTTAAGAGGCATGTGATCCGTGCGGATTACAAACTCCGCATTATGCAAGTAGTGATTTAGCTTTTGAAGCGCATAATGGTTCGCAAAAGCCTCTTTCTCTATTGTCGACCATTTCCTCTGACTGGTACTAAGTTTATGGGATAGAAAGTAAATAGGTCTTTCTACCTTTGAGCCTGGGGAAATGTCTGAATCCTCATCGCATTTTTGCGCGAGACATGCCCCCACGCATGTGTCGCTGGCATCCGTGTAAAGGATGTACAGACGCCGTGTATCTGGATAGGCTAACACTGGTGCTACAGCTAACGTTTCCTTCATCAAATCAAACGCTTTCTGGCATTCCTCTGTCCAACTGAATCTCGCATACTTTCGTGTCAGTGCTATGATTGGTTCAGCCATCTGGGAGAAATTAGGAATCATTTTCCTGTAAAACCCAATCATACCAATGAACGAACGGCACTCTCTGACACAGGTCGGAGCCGCCATAGCCCTAATGACTTTTACCTTTTCCTCATCCGGTTTTATCCCCTGGTTACTAATGACAAACCCTAAGTATTTGGTTTCTTCCTCAAAGAACTGACACTTCTTGAGTTTCAGCTTCAGGTCATGCTGTCTCAATCGATCAAAGACTGTCTGAAGTTGACACAGATGGTCTTCTATTGTTTCTGAGAAGATCAAAATGTCATCGAGATAGGCACAGGCAAAACCTTCTAAACCGGCTAGCACGATATTCATAAGCATCATGAACAATCCCGGTGCCCCCACCAAACCAAAAGGCATTTTCGTGAATTCGAATAATCCCTTGTGGCATGCAAATGCTACTCTATCCCTACTCTCCTGATCCGCCATCTTGACCTGCCAGTATCCCGACTTAAGGTCCAGACTGGTAAAATACTTGGCCTTTCCAAGCAGTGACAAAATGTCATCTATCAGCGGTAGTGGGTACGATGTTTTCGTTGTAACCTCATTCAGTTTTCTAAAGTCAACACATAAACGTTTCGACCCATCCTTCTTGGATACAATCACTAAACTAAAAGACCATGGGGACTGAGAACGTCTTATCACACCTGCCTGTAACATCTCTTCTAGAGCCTTGTCAACAATCTCTCTATCTTGGAGCGGGATTCTATACGGTTTTATCCTAATGGGAGGATGATCGCCGGTATCTAGTTTCATCGTGACAGTGTCAGTAGCCCCTAAATCAAGGTCGCTATTCGCGAACAAGTCTTGATTGTTCGTAATGAGCTCTGACACTACATCTTTCATCTTCTCCGGCGCAGTGACTTCCGTCAAGTCGACTGCCGATACCTGCCGATCAACCGACCCTATCTGTACTTCATGTACTTCCTGAACTGCTGTTACCTTCCCTACAACACAACCCCTTCTAACTCTATACGTCTTGTTTGTGTTGTTTACTATCAGTATGGGATACGTCTGGTGCTTATTTTGCCTGACTACCGTGCTTGTCACTAATAGTCCCGGTTCTTGTGCTATAAATCCCTTGTCTGTTTCCGAAATCTCTAAGAGTGTCTCTCTTGCAAAATACGGAGCATTCTTCATCCGTACCTGGAGTACTTCTGCCGTCTGAGGTTTTATCACTTTCGTCTTAGTCACTCTGACCAAAGACGAAATGTGGATGTCCTGTTCATAGGGCACATAAACACTTCCGACTCTGAGTTTCTTCAAGTCAAAATAAATCCTCACCCCGTTTTTGTCTAACCAGTCATTTCCCAAAATAAAGTTCCTGTTGAGCCCGGATACCGCGTAGAACTTATGTTTAAACTTTTGCCCCGCTACCGTAAATTCTAATTCTGAACTCCCCAATACTTGTAAAGCTTCTCCACTAACTGACTGTAACGACACATCTCCCTTTCCTAACTTTGGCTTATGACTGAGTTTATCGTAAGCCCCCTTGCTAATCAAAGACACCTCTGCTCCCGTATCGATCAAGCTACGAAATCGTTGCTTCCCAATTTTGAACACTATGCACTTAGGGCTACCCGCTACATTAATGCTAAACAACTGACTCTTTCTACTTTTCCGGTCCTGCGTAACGGCTTCGTGTGCCGCAGAACCTGCTAGTTTTCCTGCCTCGGCGGAAACCTTCTTTGACCTTGTGGCCGCCTGTTTCTGGCCTTTCTACATTCCCGCTGAATGTGACCTCGTTCCCCACACTTCCAGCATTGAATCGGGGGACGCATTGTTTGCTGACCAACCGTCCCTATCACTCGGCAATTTCGTGCCTGGTGCCCTACTCTCCCGCATTTAAAACAATTACGGTGACGAGCATGGTCTAATTCCATAGCCTCTTCTCCACCCCTAGCTGTCGCTCTCGGCTGACTAACTGGCCGATTGTTTATCGTGCGTAGCTCAAACCTATGGCGAAGGTTTTCCTCTTGCATGGCCACCTGCACGGCCCTATCTAATGTACTTGAGTTATCCCGCAGGACTTTCATCTTAAGAAAGTCGTGCGCCAATCCGTCAACAAAGAAATTTATTAGTTGCCGTTGTACCACAGCAGCGCCCATCTGACTCGGGAAGGCTTCGCCGGCCAGAGTCATTAGTCGCTCTGCGTACAGAGGCACACTTTCCCTCGGGTTTTGTTTCACCCGCTGTAGCAACGCAAAAGCATGATTTTCATCGGCGATTTCGCCGAACCTTACGGTTAGCTGCCTTTTCAGTTCATCCCAATCCCCTGCCGCTTCCGTTTGTAAGAATCGATGGATAAAATCACTCACCACCCCCGAGCTTGCTTGATAAGCAATGACGGGGCGCCTGTTGAGGGCTTTTATTAGCACTGCATATTTGTCAATTTCTTTTATCCACTCCCTAAATTTGGTAGGCTTTCCGTCAAACGTTCCTACCATCTGCCCTATACTCTGGGCGTTAATCGCCTGACTCATTTCCTCTACTTTTTCGCCTAAAATCCTAAACACTTCCTCTGCCATTTTTGTTTCTTTTTAAATGTAACAACAACACAACCCTAGCTAACTGGTCTGGCTCCTATATAAGACTCAACAAGGGTTAAACGAAAAAGTCACTTACCCCGTGATCCTTTCGGCTGTTGGTCTTGAATGAGTCGCAGACGTCCCGTGGGCTCGAACTCTGTTTTTCCTTGACGTGGGCTCGAACTCTGCTTTTCTTGAAGTGGGCTCGAACTCTGCTTTTCTTGACGTGGGCTCGAACTCTGCTTTTCCTTGACGTGGGCTCGAACTCTGCTTTTCCTTGACGTGGGCTCGAACTCTGCTTTTCTTGAAGTGGGCTCGAACTCTTCTTTTCCTTGACGTGGGCTCGAACTCTGCTTTTCCTTGACGTGGGCTCGAACTCTGCTTTTCTTGAAGTGGGCTCGAACTCTTCTCTTCGGGTTGTTGGCTTGACTCTTCTCTTCTCTTTCTGGTCTGCTCTTCCACCCTTGCGTCGTTGGCTGTCGATTTGGTGCTGATAGTCTAGTTTTTCTGTTTCTTCGTTCCTCTGTTTCTTCCCGTTCCGAGATCCTGATTCACGGCACCAAATAAGAAGATAAGGTAGTGTTACACTACCGCAGCCACACGCAAGGTGTTGTTGATGGAAGACGCAGCCAGACAAGAGTGTTTCCAGAAGAGTCTTTTATTTCTTGGTCATCGTGGGTCTAATAGGTTGGGCACAACCAACCTACTAGCGTGGCATACTAAAATGGCGAAAATACCGGAGCTCGGTCTCTCGCTTCTCAGCTCCCTCTATCTCTCTCTCTCTCTCTCTCTCTCTCTCTCTCTCTCTCTCTCTCTCTCTCTCTCTCTCTCTCTCTCTCTCTTCGTTGGGTGCTCTCTATCTATCTCGTTCTCTTCATTGTGCGAGCTCCCTCTCTATCTCGTTCCCTTCGTTGTGAGCTCTCTGCATCTATCTCGTTCCCTTCGTTGTGAGCTCCCTCGTCCTGGTGTTTCCCCCCACTATATATACCCGTTCTGGCCGAGGGCATCGCCCCTTTGTCTCAACCAGTCAAAGGGGCTATTACTGTCACCCATATTATTCCACATCTATCATGGTGGCCAGCGTCCCCTGACCCTATCTGTCAAAGGAGCTATTACTGTCGCCCATAATCTATCCCCCATCTGCTCTGGTGGATAGCGCCCTCTGATCCTAGCTGACCAGGGACCCATTACTGTCTCTCATAATTATTCTACATCTATTATGCTGGTCAGCGTCCTCTGATACTAGCTATCAAAGGAACCCATTACTGTTTCTCATAATTATTCCACATCTATTATGGTGGTCAGCGTCCTCTGATCTTAGCTGACCAGGAACTCATTACTGTCTCTCCTAATTATTCCACATCTATTATGGTGGTCGGCGTCCTCTGATCCTCGCTGACCAGTAACCCATTATTTATTCATTAGTCCCAGCTCCCAGTTCGCTACTGTCCGCATTGGGACCGCAAAAGTGAGATTGATGTATTTCCACTCGAAATTATCATTCATTAGTCCGAGCTTAGTAGGGCCGGCCACTTGTCAACTCCACGTGAGCCCGTGGTACTAATTATACCCTCGTTATTTTCATATCAAGGGAAATTATAAAATTACCCGACCGTGATATTGGTCGTATACACTTATAGTGTAACATTGTACACGTTTTTTAATCGTATTATTTTCTTCTCTTTTTGTGTAGTCAGTGTGCTCACTGAGGCTTACTGCATAGTTCAGCTATTTTTGTCTCCTGCAAGCCTGGCCGGAATTTAGTGTGTATTTACCGCCAGTAGTAAGAGGCGAGGCTGGTTAGCACAGCAGAACGTTTACACCGCCGCAAAGGCCAGATGTACCCAGTGACTGACCGCACCTCGCCAATATGTCGGTTTCTCCCTTCTTTTCAGACCTCTGCTACGGTGCCAGACAGCTGGT